>JABBOT010000011.1:12857765-13380392 GCA_016165875.1 Acanthopleura granulata | reverse complement strand
CGAAGGCTTTCTCTTGATCGAGTTTAATAAAATATGCTTCGACTTCATCGTTTTCTACATAGTACAATGCATCACGTAGACTGCATATTGTGTCGGCTATATCCCTACCGGGAACACAACATGTTTGACATTCATTAACGATAGTTCCAATGACTTTCTTAAGTCGGTTGGCCATACACCTAGAAATTATTTTATAATCCACGTTGAGTAGGCTGATTGGACGCCAGTTTTTAAGGAGGGACCTGTCTCCTCTCTGCTTGTAAATAAGTGAAATAACTCCACTTTTCATTACTCTTGTCAGCTGCCCTCTGTTGAAGATATCCTCATAAACATCAAAAAGAATTGGGCCTAAAAGTCCCCAAAAGTGGCGATAAAACTCCACCGTCAATCCGTCATTACCCGGGCTTTTATTACCGGCCATACCACCCAAGGATGTTGTCATTTCTTCCAATGTTAGAGGCTGCTCGCACAGGAGCCTATCTTCTTCATTTAAGGCTACATCTATAGACCCTAACACAGATTTCTTGGCTTCTTCATCAATCGGGTCGTACTTGTACAAGCTACTGTAATATGAGTACACTTCGCCTAAAATGCCTCTACAATCTGATACAGTATTGCCATTTGACGCCGTCAAGCTTTTTATGGTTTTATCTTGTTGTTTGTGTTTTTCCAAATTCAGGAAATACTTTGTGTTTTTATCACTCTCGTGTACATAGAGGGCTTTAGATCGTAAAATAGCACCCTTACACTTCTCCTTTTCAAAAACCTCGAGTTCCCCCTCAAGTTGCACAATATACTTTAAATCATAATTAGGCACAACACTGGCACGTCTATACTCATGGTCTAATTTTCTCTGAATAGCATTAATTTCTTCGTATTTTTTCTTCTGACGTCTTTTGCCATATGAGTGTGAAAAGGTCTTGATTTTGTACTTAAGGTTATCCCACCATGTACAAATGTCGTGAACATACAACGGACAAGTCAACTGTTTGTCAATTAGCTGATTCACGGCAGAGCAAAAACCATCGTCATTTAACAACGTGTTATTAAAAACATATAGGCCAGGGCCTCTTTCCACACTAGAAAATTCAAACTTTGCATAGACGATGGAATGGTCACTATAGGGAGAAAATTTTATATGGACGTATTGACAACTAGCCAACAACTGCCTAGAAATTAAACAATGATCTATTCTACTCTGGCGCAACACACCGTCCACATGACGTCGCCACGTAAAACCAGTTTTATCAGGATGCCTTGTACGCCACAAATCTGCTAGATTGTAAGTCTGCATAGTATTGCATAATACCGCCCTAGACTTATCGGACTCCAAAGTAAGGCTTGAGCGATCCTCCCGTGCAAAAACCGTGTTAAAATCGCCCATCATGATGAGCGGTCTATCGCTCACTACATGCACTAGATTTTTAAAAAAGTCAGTTCTCTCCGCAACAGAATTCGGAGCGTAGACATTGATGACATCGATTTCATGTCTCTGAATAGAAATTGTTACCTTAATACAACGACCTGAGTCACTGAAATAAACGTCCTTAATGTAATGTTTATGTTGTTTTCTGATCACAAAGGCTACACCTTTAAACTTGTCTGGAGAATTACTATAATATATATCGCCGTCGATAACGTGTTTAATGTTTTCTATGAAAGCATCATCCCAGTGTGTTTCCTGTAGCGCAATAAGGTCTGAAGTAATATGATGGTTCAGAACTTCCTTTAACTTATTTATATCCCTGAGTCCATTACAATTCAATGTGGCAAAAGTAAACATAAGAAAAAGAGTGAAAAAGCATAGACATACCGCCATGATGACAATTCTTAAGAGGAAAACCATTAGTGTCAGTTTACATATTATCCTTCTTCTTGTATGGGACCATCCTTCTCGCTTTGTTTAGATTCGGCTGGGGTTTGTACCGTCGTCTACGTTTGCTGATCACCTCAGAAAATCCCGATCCTTGTGAGGAGTCTATGTCTCCACAATCGCTGTCTCTCCCCTCCTCTTGGTCAACCCTCATCGCACCACTTGTTACCCTGCAGTCCGGGTCATTGTTGTCGCCACCACACTCAGGGAGAACAGGCACGAGATCTCCGCTCTCCAGCGCCTGCTGCTCTGGATCTGCTCTTTCATTACCGGTCGTTGCCGCGAGCCGGGTCTCAAGAATATCTGGGTTGTTGAGCTCGGGCGCTTGCAGGCTTTCATGCCTACCTTCGTCGTCGTGAACTGTTTTCGCCTTGTTGGCCACCCGTTGATCATTCTCCGATTGTGAGCACTGGCAAGTAAACATGTTACAGGTGCCACATTCTATGTGTTCACTGCATATGCACGGGGAACAGTTGCAATCGGAACACCCTTCGCAGTAACACCTTTCACCTGCTTTACCACAATTCTCACACCGGGGGGTGGCGCACGCCTTTGCCATGTGGCCTTGGCGCAAACAGGTATGGCAGCGAAATTCTGGGCAATCCTTAAATAAATGATCGTCGGACAAGCACAAGGAGCAGACCTTTACTTGGTTGTCATGTACAACACGAAAATATTCGTAGCTGTTTCCCGTGCTAAACTTCATGGCATACGGCAACGATTTCACATTTGGTGGAAGAACAACACGCACATACCTTGTTCCATCGGCTATATTGGTACCTTTGTAAAAGCGCCGTTTGATTTCCGTCACCGTTTCCACATTCATTTCCAAGAGTTTGGCTCTAATTTCGCTGTCCTGCACATAGCTCGATAAGTGCATGAATGACACGACCACAGACCTTCTTGTAACCTCTGTGCACGAACACTCCTGGCCCTCTACCGTAATCCCATCTTTCAATAAATCACACATTTCTTTCTCTGCCACAGTAATCTCGAACCCAACGGTACCTTTCGGCACACATGCAAGAAGACTGTTTAGTCCACAAACATGTTCAATTTCCGCAATCACCTTTTCAGCCGATATTCTCCTGTTGTCTCCAACCTCCACAAGTAAGGATAAATCCTTCTGGTACAAACTTCCATTCCGGGAATGCCGATTAAAGTTTGAGGAGGCCATAGCGAAAAAGCCAGGCCCCTCGGGAAAACAACGCCAACAACAACAACAACTCGCAACACACAAAACACGTCCGACCACCAAGACAGTCACAGCCGAACTCAGGTCTCCCTGGAAAGAGTCCAGAATCGGTACAGCTGGACTGGAAAATTCTTCATAATGTCGTTTACACGAAAGAAAAGCTTTTCCGCATCGGTTTAGTTGACTGTGACACATGTAATCTGTGTGATGGTGATGTAGAAGACTTGCTTCATTTATTTACTAATTGTCCTAATAATTCAGACTTTATAAAATATATCTGTGATATTCTGGAAACATTATTCCGTTCTGTTCACCCAAGCGTTTTAAACCAGATGTCTCACCAGGAGCTCTTGCTGTTCGGAGTAACGAGGAAGGTGAAATGTGTAAATTTCGTTTTTGTCAATATTGTCTGCAGTTTGGCCAGATTGGCAATGTACAAAACAAGAAATTTGATGGTGTATGACGGAAAACAAGGGTCAGTTAAGGCTTTATTTAAGTCCTTATTAAAAACAAATATACTTTCCTCTAGTTTGTATTGGGGAAAACGTAAAGATTTGTTTAACAAGCACTACTTGAACAAAAATCCTTTCATCAAGATAAATGCTACTGGTGAACTAATTATAAACTTGCCAGATTAGACACTGGAAAGCTGTGTACAAGATATTAATGGAAGCCCTAACACTGTGATAAAAATGTTTTTAATCTCAGGGCAAACTTGTAAAAAAATGTCTGTACCGTTTCATGTATACTGAAGGAAATAAAATATTTCTCAAGAAAAAAAAAAAAAAAAAAAAAAAAGCACTCTGGACTCCGAATCCAGCGATCCGAGTTCAAATCTCGGTGGAACCTAGCTGTAATTTTCAAAAAGATTGTGGACATTTTCAAACATTCAATTTGCATAGGCTCTCGGCTTCCAAGAGTGATTATAGAGATGGTCATGGCTCTAGGTAATAGCGTGTAAGTTTGTGGTCAGATGGTTTCATGGTTTAATGGTTAGCTCTGTGGACTGTCAAGGCAGCGATCCGAGCTCAAATCTTAACTTAATTGAAATTTTGAAAAAGAATGTGGACATTTTTGAAGATTCGATTTGCATTAGCTGATAGCTTCCAACCGAATGTAAACACAGAGGCTATGGTTGCAATTTTGGTGGAAATGTAATTTCAGTGCACTCTATGACTTATTCTTCCCTCACAGAGAGCTTTAAGCAGGTTCCATGGTGTAATGGTTAGCACTCTGGATTTCAATCCAGCGACCTTAACAAAAGATTGTGGACAATTTGAAACATTCAATTTGCATTAGCTCTCCGCTTCCAAGAGAATTTAAACATGTAGCCTATGCATGCTATTCTGGTGGAAATGTAATTTCAGAGCACTCTACAATTTATTCTGTTAATACTGACAGGTTCCATGGTGTAATGGTTAGCACTCTGGACTTTGAATCCAGCGATCCGAGTTCAAATCTCGGTGGAACCTATATCTATGTTTTCATCTGATTTTGTGATTTCTGCACTGGAATATTTCTGAGAAATATGCAATGCTGCACACTTCCTTAGCCCTCACAACATTACTTCAAGGTTTGTCAGCAAAGTTATAATGAAAAGTAGACTGCAAACTGGAGGCCATAAAAGATCAATAACCTTGACATGTTTGCTGAAGCATGAGAAAGTGCCGATACGGGTTGTTGGATTGAGATAAAGCAAAGAAGTGGAGTGGTTTTTTTCAAATAGTTGATAGTCTGGTCTCATAAAATATGCAGTATTTTATTGACAGCGAACATAAAAAGGGCTTTTTCCTCAAAGATGAGGTCACGTCACGTGATGGATACAGTGTGGATTCCCAGTAATAAAATGTTAAGGGAGAAATGACCTGGCCAGCGGCGGCCATGGTTCTAGGGAGTAGTGTGCAGGTTTGTGATCACATGGTTGCATTGTGTAATGGTTAGAACTCTGAACTCCAAATGCAGGGATCCGTGTTTAAGTCTCCTTGGATATTAATTCAACTTTTAAAAGAGAATGTGGATATTTTTGAACATACCATTTACATTTGCTCTCCGCTTCCAACTGAATTTAAACATAGAGCGTATGTTTGGTATTTTGGTGGAAATGTAATTTCAGCGGTATCTATGACTTAATCTGCTGTGACAGAGAGCGTTAAGGAACTTCCATGGTGTAATGGTTAGAACTCTGGACTCTGGATCCAACGAGCATTAAGCAGGTTTCATGTTGTAATGGTTATCTCTCTGAACATTGAATCCAGGGATCCGAGTTCCAATCTGGGTGGAACCTAAGTGAACTTTTAAAAAAGAATGTAGACATTTTTGAAGATTCGATTTGCATTAGCTTATAGCTTCCAACGGAATTGAAAGACAGAGCGTATGGTTGGAATTTTGCTGGAAATGTAATTTCAGCGCACTCTATGACTTATTCTTCTCTGAGAGAGAGCTTTAAGCATTTTACATGGTTTAATGGTTAGCACTCTGGATTTTGAATCCATCGATCCGTGTTCAAATATCGGTGAAAGCTATGTCTGTGATTTCATCTTTTTTTGTGATTTGTGTACTGGGTTATTTCTGAGAAACATGCAATGCTGCGCTCATACTTAGCCCTCACAACATTACTTCAAGGTTTGTCAGCAAAGTTATAATGAAAAGTAGACTGCAAACTGGAGGCCACAAAAGATCAATAACATTGACATATTAGCTGAAGCATGAGAAAGTGCCGATACGGGTTGTTGGATTGAGATAAAGGAAAGAGGTAAAGAAGTGTAGCGGTTGTGGGCAAATAGCTGATAGTCTGGTTTCGTAAAATATGCAGTATTTTATTGACAACGAAAATATTAAGGGCTTTCTTCTGAAAGATGACGTCACCTTGTGATGGGTACAGTGTGTGTCCCGAACACATCCTTGGCCCTCACCACATTACTTCAAGGTTTGTCAGCAAAGTTATAATGAAAAGTAGACTGCAAACTGGAGGCCACAAAAGATCAATAACCTTGACATGTTTGCTGAAGCATGAGAAAGTGCCGATACGGGTTGTAGGATTGAGATAAAGAAAAGAGGTAAAGAAGTGTAGCGGTCGTGGGCAAATAGTTGATAGTCTGGTCTCATAAAACATGCAGTATTTTGTTGACAGAGAAAACAATAAGGGCTTTCTCCTCAAAGATGACGTCACCTTGTGATGGATGCAGTGTGGGTTCCCAGTAAGGAAAATGTTAAGCGAGAATTGACCTAGCGAGAGGCGGCCACTTTTCTAGGGAGTAGTGTGCAGGTTTTGCGATCACATGGTTCCATGGTGTAATGGTTAGCACTTTGGACTCTGAATCCAGCGATCCGAGTTCAAATCTCCGTGGAAACTAGCTGAAATTTTCAAAAAGATTGTGGACATTTTCAAACATTCAATTGGCATAGGCTCTCGGCTTCCAAGAGTGATTATAGAGATGGTCATGGCTCTAGGTAATAGCGTGTAAGTTTGTGGTCAGATGGTTCCATGGTTTAATGGTTAGCTCTGTGGACTGTCAAGGCAGCGATCCGAGCTCAAATCTTAACTTAATTGAAATTTTGAAAAAGAATGTGGACATTTTTGAAGATTCGATTTGCATTAGCTGATAGCTTCCAACCGAATGTAAACACAGAGGCTATGGTTGCAATTTTGGTGGAAATGTATTTTCAGTGCACTCTATGACTTATTCTTCTCTCACAGAGAGCTTTAAGCAGGTTCCATGGTGTAATGGTTAGCACTCTGGATTTCAATCCAGCGACCTTAACAAAAGATTGTGGACAATTCGAAACATTCAATTTGCAATAGCTCTCCGCTTCCAAGAGAATTTAAACATGTAGCCTATGCATGCTATTCTGGTGGAAATGTAATTTCAGAGCACTCTACAATTTATTCTGTTAATACTGACAGGTTCCATGGTGTAATGGTTAGCATTCTGGACTTTGAATCCAGCGATCCGAGTTCAAATCTCGGTGGAACCTATATCTATGATTTCATCTGATTTTGTGATTTCTGCACTGGAATATTTCTGAGAAATATGCAATGCTGCACACATCCTTAGCCCTCACAACATTACTTCAAGGTTTGTCAGCAAAGTTATAATGAAAAGTACACTGCAAACTGGAGGCCACAAAAGATCAATAACATTGACATATTAGCTGAAGCATGAGAAAGTGCCGATACGGGTTGTTGGATTGAGATAAAGGAAAGAGGTAAAGAAGTGTAGCTGTTGTGGGCAAATAGGGTAGTCTGGTTTCGTAAAATATGCAGTATTTTATTGACAACGAAAATATTAAGGGCTTTCTTCTGAATGATGACGTCACCTTGTGATGGGTACAGTGTGTGTCCCGAACACATCCTTGGCCCTCACCACATTACTTCAAGGTTTGTCAGCAAAGTTATAATGAAAAGTAGACTGCAAACTGGAGGCCACAAAAAATCAATAACCTTGACATGTTTGCTGAAGCATGAGAAAATGCCGATACGGGTTGTTGGATTGAGATAAAGCAAAGAAGAGGAGTGGTTTTTTTCAAATAGTTGATAGTCTGGTCTCATAAAATATGCAGTATTTTATTGACAGCGAACATAAAAAGGGCTTTTTCCTCAAAGATGAGGTCACGTCACGTGATGGATACAGTGTGGATTCCCAGTAATAAAATGTTAAGGGAGAAATGACCTGGCCAGCGGCGGCCATGGTTCTAGGGAGTAGTGTGCAGGTTTGTGATCACATGGTTGCATTGTGTAATGGTTAGAACTCTGAACTCCAAATGCAGAGATCCGTGTTTAAGTCTCCTTGGATATTAATTCAACTTTTAAAAGAGAATGTGGATATTTTTGAACATACCATTTACATTTGCTCTCCGCTTCCAACTGAATTTAAACATAGAGCGTATGTTTGGTATTTTGGTGGAAATGTAATTTCAGCGGTATCTATGACTTAATCTGCTGTGACAGAGAGCGTTAAGGAACTTCCATGGTGTAATGGTTAGAACTCTGGACTGTGGATCCAACGAGCATTAAGCAGGTTTCATGTTGTAATGGTTAGCTCTCTGAACATTGAATCCAGGGATCCGAGTTCCAATCTGGTTGGAACCTAAGTGAACTTTTAAAAAAGAATGTAGACATTTTTGAAGATTCGATTTGCATTAGCTTATAGCTTCCAACGGAATTGAAAGACAGAGCGTATGGTTGGAATTTTGCTGGAAATGTAATTTCAGCGCACTCTATGACTTATTCTTCTCTGAGAGAGAGCTTTAAGCATTTTACATGGTTTAATGGTTAGCACTCTGGATTTTCAATCCATCGATCCGTGTTCAAATATCGGTGAAAGCTATGTCTGTGATTTCATCTGTTTTTGTGATTTGTGTACTGGGTTATTTCTGAGAAACATGCAATGCTGCGCTCATCCTTAGCCCTCACAACATTACTTCAAGGTTTGTCAGCAAAGTTATAATGAAAAGTAGACTGCAAACTGGAGGCCACAAAAGATCAATAACATTGACATATTAGCTGAAGCATGAGAAAGTGCCGATACGGGTTGTTGGATTGAGATAAAGGAAAGAGGTAAAGAAGTGTAGCGGTTGTGGGCAAATAGTTGATAGTCTGGTTTCGTAAAATATGCAGTATTTTATTGATAACGAAAATATTAAGGGCTTTCTTCTGAAAGATGACGTCACCTTGTGATGGGTACAGTGTGTGTCCCGAACACATCCTTGGCCCTCACCACATTACTTCAAGGTTTGTCAGCAAAGTTATAATGAAAAGTAGACTGCAAACTGGAGGCCACAAAAAATCAATAACCTTGACATGTTTGCTGAAGCATGAGAAAGTGCCGATACGGGTTGTTGGATTGAGATAAAGCAAAGAAGTGGAGTGGTTTTTTTCAAATAGTTGATAGTCTGGTCTCATAAAATATGCAGTATTTTATTGACAGCGAACATAAAAAGGGCTTTTTCCTCAAAGATGAGGTCACGTCACGTGATGGATACAGTGTGGATTCCCAGTAATAAAATGTTAAGGGAGAAATGACCTGGCCAGCGGCGGCCATGGTTCTAGGGAGTAGTGTGCAGGTTTGTGATCACATGGTTGCATTGTGTAATGGTTAGAACTCTGAACTCCAAATGCAGGGATCCGTGTTTAAGTCTCCTTGGATATTAATTCAACTTTTAAAAGAGAATGTGGATATTTTTGAACATACCATTTACATTTGCTCTCCGCTTCCAACTGAATTTAAACATAGAGCGTATGTTTGGTATTTTGGTGGAAATGTAATTTCAGCGGTATCTATGACTTAATCTGCTGTGACAGAGAGCGTTAAGGAACTTCCATGGTGTAATGGTTAGAACTCTGGACTCTGGATCCAACGAGCATTAAGCAGGTTTCATGTTGTAATGGTTAGCTCTCTGAACATTGAATCCAGGGATCCGAGTTCCAATCTGGGTGGAACCTAAGTGAACTTTTAAAAAAGAATGTAGACATTTTTGAAGATTCGATTTGCATTAGCTTATAGCTTCCAACGGAATTGAAAGACAGAGCGTATGGTTGGAATTTTGCTGGAAATGTAATTTCAGCGCACTCTATGACTTATTCTTCTCTGAGAGAGAGCTTTAAGCATTTTACATGGTTTAATGGTTAGCACTCTGGATTTTGAATCCATCGATCCGTGTTCAAATATTGGTGAAAGCTATGTCTGTGATTTCATCTGTTTTTGTGATTTGTGTACTGGGTTATTTCTGAGAAACATGCAATGCTGCGCTCATCCTTAGCCCTCAGCACATTACTTCAAGGTTTGTCAGCAAAGTTATAATGAAAAGTAGACTGCAAACTGGAGGCCACAAAAGATCAATAACATTGACATATTAGCTGAAGCATGAGAAAGTGCCGATACGGGTTGTTGGATTGAGATAAAGGAAAGAGGTAAAGAAGTGTAGCGGTTGTGGGCAAATAGTTGATAGTCTGGTTTCGTAAAATATGCAGTATTTTATTGACAACGAAAATATTAAGGGCTTTCTTCTGAAAGATGACGTCACCTTGTGATGGGTACAGTGTGTGTCCCGAACACATCCTTGGCCCTCACCACATTACTTCAAGGTTTGTCAGCAAAGTTATAATGAAAAGTAGACTGCAAACTGGAGGCCACAAAAGATCAATAACCTTGACATGTTTGCTGAAGCATGAGAAAGTGCCGATACGGGTTGTTGGATTGAGATAAAGAAAAGAGGTAAAGAAGTGTAGCGGTCGTGGGCAAATAGTTGATAGTCTGGTGTCATAAAACATGCAGTATTTTGTTGACAGAGAAAACAATAAGGGCTTTCTCCTCAAAGATGACGTCACCTTGTGATGGATGCAGTGTGGGTTCCCAGTAAGGAAAATGTTAAGCGAGAATTGACCTAGCGAGAGGCGGCCATTTTTCTAGGGAGTAGTGTGCAGGTTTTACGATCACATGGTTCCATGGTGTAATGGTTAGCACTCTGGACTCTGAATCCAGCGATCCGAGCTCAAATCTCGGTGGAACCTAGCTGTAATTTTCAAAAAGATTGTGGACATTTTGAAACATTCAATTTGCATAGGCTCTCGGCTTCCAAGAGTGATTATAGAGATGGTCATGGCTCTAGGTAATAGCGTGTAAGTTTGTGGTCGACAGCGAATTCCGCTACGTTTCTTTAATGGTTAGCTCTGTGGACTCCGTCAAGGCAGTTAATCCTGAGCCTCACCCAATCTCACCGAGTATTTTGAAAAAGAATGTGGACATTTTTGAAGATTCGATTTGCATTAGCTGATAGCTTCCAACCGAATGTAAACACAGAGGCTATGGTTGCAATTTTGGTGGAAATGTAATTTCAGTGCACTCTATGACTTATTCTTCCCTCACAGAGAGCTTTAAGCAGGTTTCATGGTGTAATGGTTAGCACTCTGGATTTCAATCCAGCGACCTTAACAAAAGATTGTGGACAATTCGAAACATTCAATTTGCAATAGCTCTCCGCTTCCAAGAGAATTTAAACATGTAGCCTATGCATGCTATTCTGGTGGAAATGTAATTTCAGAGCACTCTACAATTTATTCTGTTAATACTGACAGGTTCCATGGTGTAATGGTTGGCACTCTGGACTTTGAATCCAGCGATCCCAGTTCAAATCTCGGTGGAACCTATATCTATGATTTCATCTGTTTTTGTGATTTCTGCACTGGAATATTTCTGAGAAATATGCAATGCTGCACACATCCTTAGCCCTCACAACATTACTTCAAGGTTTGTCAGCAAAGTTATAATGAAAAGTAGACTGCAAACTGGAGGCCACAAAAGATCAATAACCTTGACATGTTTGCTGAAGCATGAGAAAGTGCCGATACGGGTTGTTGGATTGAGATAAAGCAAAGAAGTGGAGTGGTTTTTTTCAAATAGTTGATAGTCTGGTCTCATAAAATATGCAGTATTTTATTGACAGCGAACTTAAAAAGGGCTTTTTCCTCAAAGATGAGGTCACGTCACGTGATGGATACAGTGTGGATTCCCAGTAATAAAATGTTAAGGGAGAAATGACCTGGCCAGCGGCGGCCATGGTTCTAGGGAGTAGTGTGCAGGTTTGTGATCACATGGTTGCATTGTGTAACTTTTATAGAGATGGTCATGGCTCTAGGTAATAGCGTGTAAGTTTGTGGTCAGATGGTTCCATGGTTTAATGGTTAGCTCTGTGGACTGTCAAGGCAGCGATCCGAGCTCAAATCTTAACTTAATTGAAATTTTGAAAAAGAATGTGGACATTTTTGAAGATTCGATTTGCATTAGCTGATAGCTTCCAACCGAATGTAAACACAGAGGCTATGGTTGCAATTTTGGTGGAAATGTAATTTCAGTGCACTCTATGACTTATTCTTCCCTCACAGAGAGCTTTAAGCAGGTTCCATGGTGTAATGGTTAGCACTCTGGATTTCAATCCAGCGACCTTAACAAAAGATTGTGGACAATTTGAAACATTCAATTTGCATTAGCTCTCCGCTTCCAAGAGAATTTAAACATGTAGCCTATGCATGCTATTCTGGTGGAAATGTAATTTCAGAGCACTCTACAATTTATTCTGTTAATACTGACAGGTTCCATGGTGTAATGGCTAGCACTCTGGACTTTGAATCCAGCGATCCGAGTTCAAATCTCGGTGGAACCTATATCTATGATTTCATCTGTTATTGTGATTTCTGCACTGGAATATTTCTGAGAAATATGCAATGCTGCACACATCCTTAGCCCTCACAACATTACTTCAAGGTTTGTCAGCAAAGTTATAATGAAAAGTAGACTGCAAACTGGAGGCCACAAAAGATCAATAACCTTGACATGTTTGCTGAAGCATGAGAAAGTGCCGATACGGGTTGTTGGATTGAGATAAAGCAAAGAAGTGGAGTGGTTTTTTTCAAATAGTTGATAATCTGGTCTCATAAAATATGCAGTATTTTATTGACAGCGAACATAAAAAGGGCTTTTTCCTCAAAGATGAGGTCACGTCACGTGATGGATACAGTGTGGATTCCCAGTAATAAAATGTTAAGGGAGAAATGACCTGGCCAGCGGCGGCCATGGTTCTAGGGAGTAGTGTGCAGGTTTGTGATCACATGGTTGCATTGTGTAATGGTTAGAACTCTGAACTCCAAATGCAGGGATCCGTGTTTAAGTCTCCTTGGATATTAATTCAACTTTTAAAAGAGAATGTGGATATTTTTGAACATACCATTTACATTTGCTCTCCGCTTCCAACTGAATTTAAACATAGAGCGTATGTTTGGTATTTTGGTGGAAATGTAATTTCAGCGGTATCTATGACTTAATCTGCTGTGACAGAGAGCGTTAAGGAACTTCCATGGTGTAATGGTTAGAACTCTGGACTCTGGATCCAACGAGCATTAAGCAGGTTTCATGTTGTAATGGTTAGCTCTCTGAACATTGAATCCAGGGATCCGAGTTCCAATCTGGGTGGAACCTAAGTGAACTTTTAAAAAAGAATGTAGACATTTTTGAAGATTCGATTTGCATTAGCTTATAGCTTCCAACGGAATTGAAAGACAGAGCGTATGGTTGGAATTTTGCTGGAAATGTAATTTCAGCGCACTCTATGACTTATTCTTCTCTGAGAGAGAGCTTTAAGCATTTTACATGGTTTAATGGTTAGCACTCTGGATTTTGAATCCATCGATCCGTGTTCAAATATTGGTGAAAGCTATGTCTGTGATTTCATCTGTTTTTGTGATTTGTGTACTGGGTTATTTCTGAGAAACATGCAATGCTGCGCTCATCCTTAGCCCTCAGCACATTACTTCAAGGTTTGTCAGCAAAGTTATAATGAAAAGTAGACTGCAAACTGGAGGCCACAAAAGATCAATAACATTGACATATTAGCTGAAGCATGAGAAAGTGCCGATACGGGTTGTTGGATTGAGATAAAGGAAAGAGGTAAAGAAGTGTAGCGGTTGTGGGCAAATAGTTGATAGTCTGGTTTCGTAAAATATGCAGTATTTTATTGACAACGAAAATATTAAGGGCTTTCTTCTGAAAGATGACGTCCCCTTGTGATGGGTACAGTGTGTGTCCCGAACACATCCTTGGCCCTCACCACATTACTTCAAGGTTTGTCAGCAAAGTTATAATGAAAAGTAGACTGCAAACTGGAGGCCACAAAAGATCAATAACCTTGACATGTTTGCTGAAGCATGAGAAAGTGCCGATACGGGTTGTTGGATTGAGATAAAGAAAAGAGGTAAAGAAGTGTAGCGGTCGTGGGCAAATAGTTGATAGTCTGGTGTCATAAAACATGCAGTATTTTGTTGACAGAGAAAACAATAAGGGCTTTCTCCTCAAAGATGACGTCACCTTGTGATGGATGCAGTGTGGGTTCCCAGTAAGGAAAATGTTAAGTGAGAATTGACCTAGCGAGAGGCGGCCACTTTTCTAGGGAGTAGTGTGCAGGTTTTGCGATCACATGGTTCCATGGTGTAATGGTTAGCACTCTGGACTCTGAATCCAGCGATCCGAGTTCAAATCTCGGTGGAACCTAGCTGTAATTTTCAAAAAGATTGTGGACATTTTGAAACATTCAATTTGCATAGGCTCTCGGCTTCCAAGAGTGATTATAGAGATGGTCATGGCTCTAGGTAATAGCGTGTAAGTTTGTGGTCAGATGGTTCCATGGTTTAATGGTTAGCTCTGTGGACTGTCAAGGCAGCGATCCGAGCTCAAATCTTAACTTAATTGAAATTTTGAAAAAGAATGTGGACATTTTTGAAGATTCGATTTGCATTAGCTGATAGCTTCCAACCGAATGTAAACACAGAGGCTATGGTTGCAATTTTGGTGGAAATGTAATTTCAGTGCACTCTATGACTTATTCTTCCCTCACAGAGAGCTTTAAGCAGGTTTCATGGTGTAATGGTTAGCACTCTGGATTTCAATCCAGCGACCTTAACAAAAGATTGTGGACAATTTGAAACATTCAATTTGCATTAGCTCTCCGCTTCCAAGAGAATTTAAACATGTAGCCTATGCATGCTATTCTGGTGGAAATGTAATTTCAGAGCACTCTACAATTTATTCTGTTAATACTGACAGGTTCCATGGTGTAATGGTTAGCACTCTGGACTTCGAATCCAGCGATCCCAGTTCAAATCTCGGTGGAACCTATATCTATGATTTCATCTGTTATTGTGATTTCTGCACTGGAATATTTCTGAGAAATATGCAATGCTGCACACATCCTTAGCCCTCACAACATTACTTCAAGGTTTGTCAGCAAAGTTATAATGAAAAGTAGACTGCAAACTGGAGGCCACAAAAGATCAATAACCTTGACATGTTTGCTGAAGCATGAGAAAGTGCCGATCCGGGTTGTTGGATTGTGATAAAGCAAAGAGGTAAAGAAGTGGAGTGGCTGTGAGCAAATAGTTGATAGTCTGGTGTCATAAAATATGCAGTATTTTATAGACAGCGAACATAAAAAATGCTCTCTCCTCAAAGATGACGTCACCTTGTGATGGATACAGTGTGGGTCCCGAAAATGTAAAGCGAGAATTACCCTAGTCAGATTCGGCCATGGCTCTAGGTAGTGGTGTGCAGATTTCTGATCACATGGTTCCATGGTGTGATGGTTAGCACTCTGGACTCTGAATCCAGCAATCCGAGTTGAAATCTCGATGGGGCCTAACTGAATTTTTGAAAAAGAATGTGGACATTTTTGAACTTCCAACCGAATTTAAACATATGACCTATGCACCATATTACGGAGCAACGCACGCTACAATTTTTTCTGCTAATACTGACAGTTACCTTTAAGGAGGTTCTATGGTGCAATGGTAAGCACTCTGGACTTTGAATCCAGCGATCCAAGTTCAAATCTCGGTGGAACCTATATATGTGATTTCATCTGTTTTTGTCATTTGTGTACTGGGATATTTCTGAGAAATATGGAATGCTGCGCACATCCTGATCCCTCACAACATTACTTCAAGGTTTGTCAGCAAAGTTATCATTAAAGATAGACTGCAAACTGGAGGCCACAAAAGATCAATTACCTTGACATATTTTGCTGAAGCATGAGAGAATGAAGATACGGGTTGTTGGATTGTGATAAAGCAAAGAGGTAAAGAAGTGTAGTGGTTGTGGTCAAATAGTTGATAATCTGGTGTCATAAAATATGCAGTATTTTATTGACAGCGAACTTAAAAAGGGCTTTTTCCTCAAAGGTGAGGTCACGTCACGTGATGGATACAGTGTGGATTCCCAGTAATAAAATGTTAAGGGAGAAATGCCCTGGCCAGCGGCGGCCATGGTTCTAGGGAGTAGTGTGCAGGTTTGTGATCACATGGTTGCATTGTGTAACTTTTATAGAGATGGTCATGGCTCTAGGTAATAGCGTGTAAGTTTGTGGTCAGATGGTTCCATGGTTTAATGGTTAGCTCTGTGGACTGTCAAGGCAGCGATCCGAGCTCAAATCTTAACTTAATTGAAATTTTGAAAAAGAATGTGGACATTTTTGAAGATTCGATTTGCATTAGCTGATAGCTTCCAACCGAATGTAAACACAGAGGCTATGGTTGCAATTTTGGTGGAAATGTAATTTCAGTGCACTCTATGACTTATTCTTCCCTCACAGAGAGCTTTAAGCAGGTTCCATGGTGTAATGGTTAGCACTCTGGATTTCAATCCAGCGACCTTAACAAAAGATTGTGGACAATTTGAAACATTCAATTTGCATTAGCTCTCCGCTTCCAAGAGAATTTAAACATGTAGCCTATGCATGCTATTCTGGTGGAAATGTAATTTCAGAGCACTCTACAATTTATTCTGTTAATACTGACAGGTTCCATGGTGTAATGGCTAGCACTTTGGACTTTGAATCCAGCGATCCCAGTTCAAATCTCGGTGGAACCTATATCTATGATTTCATCTGTTATTGTGATTTCTGCACTGGAATATTTCTGAGAAATATGCAATGCTGCACACATCCTTAGCCCTCACAACATTACTTCAAGGTTTGTCAGCAAAGTTATAATGAAAAGTAGACTGCAAACTGGAGGCCACAAAAGATCAATAACCTTGACATGTTTGCTGAAGCATGAGAAAGTGCCGATACGGGTTGTTGGATTGAGATAAAGCAAAGAAGTGGAGTGGTTTTTTTCAAATAGTTGATAATCTGGTCTCATAAAATATGCAGTATTTTATTGACAGCGAACATAAAAAGGGCTTTTTTCTCAAAGATGAGGTCACGTCACGTGATGGATACAGTGTGGATTCCCAGTAATAAAATGTTAAGGGAGAAATGCCCTGGCCAGCGGCGGCCATGGTTCTAGGGAGTAGTGTGCAGGTTTGTGATCACATGGTTGCATTGTGTAATGGTTAGAACTCTGAACTCCAAATGCAGGGATCCGTGTTTAAGTCTCCTTGGATATTAATTCAACTTTTAAAAGAGAATGTGGATATTTTTGAACATACCATTTACATTTGCTCTCCGCTTCCAACTGAATTTAAACATAGAGCGTATGTTTGGTATTTTGGTGGAAATGTAATTTCAGCGGTATCTATGACTTAATCTGCTGTGACAGAGAGCGTTAAGGAACTTCCATGGTGTAATGGTTAGAACTCTGGACTCTGGATCCAACGAGCATTAAGCAGGTTTCATGTTGTAATGGTTAGCTCTCTGAACATTGAATCCAGGGATCCGAGTTCCAATCTGGGTGGAACCTAAGTGAACTTTTAAAAAAGAATGTAGACATTTTTGAAGATTCGATTTGCATTAGCTTATAGCTTCCAACGGAATTGAAAGACAGAGCGTATGGTTGGAATTTTGCTGGAAATGTAATTTCAGCGCACTCTATGACTTATTCTTCTCTGAGAGAGAGCTTTAAGCATTTTACATGGTTTAATGGTTAGCACTCTGGATTTTGAATCCATCGATCCGTGTTCAAATATTGGTGAAAGCTATGTCTGTGATTTCATCTGTTTTTGTGATTTGTGTACTGGGTTATTTCTGAGAAACATGCAATGCTGCGCTCATCCTTAGCCCTCAGCACATTACTTCAAGGTTTGTCAGCAAAGTTATAATGAAAAGTAGACTGCAAACTGGAGGCCACAAAAGATCAATAACCTTGACATGTTTGCTGAAGCATGAGAAAGTGCCGATACGGGTTGTTGGATTGAGATAAAGAACAGAGGTAAAGAAGTGTAGCGGTCGTGGGCAAATAGTTGATAGTCTGGTGTCATAAAACATGCAGTATTTTGTTGACAGAGAAAACAATAAGGGCTTTCTCCTCAAAGATGACGTCACCTTGTGATGGATGCAGTGTGGGTTCCCAGTAAGGAAAATGTTAAGTGAGAATTGACCTAGCGAGAGGCGGCCACTTTTCTAGGGAGTAGTGTGCAGGTTTTGCGATCACATGGTTCCATGGTGTAATGGTTAGCACTCTGGACTCTGAATCCAGCGATCCGAGTTCAAATCTCGGTGGAACCTAGCTGTAATTTTCAAAAAGATTGTGGACATTTTGAAACATTCAATTTGCATAGGCTCTCGGCTTCCAAGAGTGATTATAGAGATGGTCATGGCTCTAGGTAATAGCGTGTAAGTTTGTGGTCAGATGGTTCCATGGTTTAATGGTTAGCTCTGTGGACTGTCAAGGCAGCGATCCGAGCTCAAATCTTAACTTAATTGAAATTTTGAAAAAGAATGTGGACATTTTTGAAGATTCGATTTGCATTAGCTGATAGCTTCCAACCGAATGTAAACACAGAGGCTATGGTTGCAATTTTGGTGGAAATGTAATTTCAGTGCACTCTATGACTTATTCTTCCCTCACAGAGAGCTTTAAGCAGGTTTCATGATGTAATGGTTAGCACTCTGGATTTCAATCCAGCGACCTTAACAAAAGATTGTGGACAATTTGAAACATTCAATTTGCATTAGCTCTCCGCTTCCAAGAGAATTTAAACATGTAGCCTATGCATGCTATTCTGGTGGAAATGTAATTTCAGAGCACTCTACAATTTATTCTGTTAATACTGACAGGTTCCATGGTGTAATGGTTAGCACTCTGGACTTCGAATCCAGCGATCCCAGTTCAAATCTCGGTGGAACCTATATCTATGATTTCATCTGTTATTGTGATTTCTGCACTGGAATATTTCTGAGAAATATGCAATGCTGCACACATCCTTAGCCCTCACAACATTACTTCAAGGTTTGTCAGCAAAGTTATAATGAAAAGTAGACTGCAAACTGGAGGCCACAAAAGATCAATAACCTTGACATGTTTGCTGAAGCATGAGAAAGTGCCGATCCGGGTTGTTGGATTGTGATAAAGCAAAGAGGTAAAGAAGTGGAGTGGCTGTGAGCAAATAGTTGATAGTCTGGTGTCATAAAATATGCAGTATTTTATAGACAGCGAACATAAAAAATGCTCTCTCCTCAAAGATGACGTCACCTTGTGATGGATACAGTGTGGGTCCCGAAAATGTAAAGCGAGAATTACCCTAGTCAGATTCGGCCATGGCTCTAGGTAGTGGTGTGCAGATTTCTGATCACATGGTTCCATGGTGTGATGGTTAGCACTCTGGACTCTGAATCCAGCAATCCGAGTTGAAATCTCGATGGGGCCTAACTGAATTTTTGAAAAAGAATGTGGACATTTTTGAACTTCCAACCGAATTTAAACATATGACCTATGCACCATATTACGGAGCAACGCACGCTACAATTTTTTCTGCTAATACTGACAGTTACCTTTAAGGAGGTTCTATGGTGCAATGGTAAGCACTCTGGACTTTGAATCCAGCGATCCAAGTTCAAATCTCGGTGGAACCTATATATGTGATTTCATCTGTTTTTGTCATTTGTGTACTGGGATATTTCTGAGAAATATGGAATGCTGCGCACATCCTGATCCCTCACAACATTACTTCAAGGTTTGTCAGCAAAGTTATCATTAAAGATAGACTGCAAACTGGAGGCCACAAAAGATCAATTACCTTGACATATTTTGCTGAAGCATGAGAGAATGAAGATACGGGTTGTTGGATTGTGATAAAGCAAAGAGGTAAAGAAGTGTAGTGGTTGTGGTCAAATAGTTGATAATCTGGTGTCATAAAATTTGCAGTATTTTATTGACTGCGAACATAATAAGAGCTTTCTCCTCAAAGATAACGTCACCTTGTGATGGATACAGTGTGGGTTCCCAGTAAGGAAAATGTTAAGCGAGAATTGCCCTAGCCAGAGGCGGCCATGGTTCTAGGGAGTAGTGTGCAGGTTTGTAATCACATGGTTCCGTGGTGTAATGGTTAGCACTCTGAACTCTCAATGCAGAGATCCGTGTTTAAGTCTCCTTGGATATTAATTCAACTTTTAAAAGAGAATGTGGACATTTTTGAACATTCCATTTACATTTGCTCCCGGCTTCCAACGGAATTTAAACATACAGCGTATGTTTGGTATTTTGGTGGAAATGTAATTTCAGCGGTATCTGTGACTTAATCTGCTGTGACAGAGAGCGTTAAGAAGGTTCCATTGTGTAATGGTTAGATCTGTGGACTCTGGATCCAACGAGCATTAAGCAGGTTTCATGTTGTAATGGTTAGTTCTCTCAACATTGAATCCAGGGATCAGAGTTCAAATCTCGGCGGAACCTAAGTGAACTTTTAAAAAGGAATGTGGACATTTCTGAAGATTCGATTTGCATTAGCTTATAGCTTCCAACGGAATTGAAAGACAGAGCGTATGGTTGGAATTTTGCTGGAAATGTAATTTCAGCGCACTCTATGACTTATTCTTCTCTGAGAGAGAGCTTTAAGCATTTTACATGGTTTAATGGTTAGCACTCTGGATTTCAATCCAGCGATCTTGAAAAGAGAATGTGGACAATTTGGAACATTAAATTTGCATTAGCTCTTGGTTTTCAAGAGAATTTCAACATATGCAGTATGCATGCTATTTTGGTGCAAATGTAATTTCAGCGCACTCCCTAACTTTTTCTGCTAATACTGAGAGGGAATGTTCAGCAGGTTCCATGGTGTAATGGTTAGCACTCTTGACTATGAATCCAGCGATACGAGTTCAAATCTCGGTGGAACTTTATATGTGATTTCATTTGTTTTGTGATTTGTGTACTGGGACATTTATGAGAAATATGCAATGTTGCGCACATTCATATTATCAAGTGTTTTCAAACCACGATGTAGAAAAATAAAGACTGTCATAACACTAAGTTTAAAAAAAACAAAACAATTAACCTTATGGAAAACACAAGTTTAAATGCCGTTACCAGGATTCGAATCTGGGTTGTCAACGAGAAATCCTAACCGCTTGATTTTCATGGCACTAGACGAATACCATTCATTTTAGGATTTTCTTGATCCATCTCAAATTCAAAGAGTGTAACGCCAACAAACAATTTTTGCACTACTTCTAAACTCCGGGATAGGGGTCTTAGAGTTTCCATCAAGCATTTATTCGACAAGACGTCCGCTTTAGCCGCCAAAGAAAGGAAAAGATCGCTCCATTTGTCAAACAACTGGCAATCATGCCTGAGAAAGGTGTGTGTGCTCTCTGCCTTGATCTGATAAATATTCCAATGTCGCTCTTTGCAAGTCTTAAACAAAAACTTAGAGTTTATATTGCTTTCTTGACCATTGCCTGACAAAAACGCTTAAATTACAAATTACAGAAAGGCTCACCACTCTATGGGCCAAATCAATTGTTTCTCTCTAAAGTCTTTTGCCCCATTACTTCTTACTTCTTTCTGGTTGGTCACCAAGGGATTTCAGAAATTGAACTAACCTAAAAAATGTTTGAAGAAAACGGCCATATTTTCCATTACATTGCTAAAAATCTATGCTTATAAACCTGATTCCAATGCTTTTACTATATTATCAAGTGTTCTCCATCCACGATGTAGAAAAAAAAACACCATTAACATTATGGAAAACACAACTTTAAATGCCGTGACCAGGATTCGAACCTGGGTTGTCTCGGCCACAACGAGAAGTCCTTCTTTTTTTCTTTTGAAAAATATTTATTCATCCGAATACAAATACAGAGATACATACATTTGCTACGCCCATTACAGTAAAATAACTTATCACAGAAGAGACGTAAAAATGCGTAGCTTTACAAATATCAAACAAGTAAACACTGACTGATTCATAATTGCTTTTTGCTATTTTATGCCACCTTACCTTATAATTCTAAATTTATCGGTTATGATTCATTCAGAGGATAATGGCTAGCCAGCACTACTTTCGGAACGATGTATGATATTTACATAATGGCGCATTTTGCTATTCCTGCATTTAAACATGGCTAAACGTGCTAGGTCACAAACAGTGTTTACAAACTAGAAATTCACATTTGCAAGTTTTTGTGAAAGACCGAAGATGAACAACCTTTCAAAACCGATGTCACCTAATACGTTGACAGGTGTGTTACAAAACAACGTTTCGAGCAAACGCCAAACATAATCTAGCAAAGATGACAGAGATTTACAAGTTAAAAACATATGTACCAAGCCCTCTGTTTCGGATTGACACACATCACATACATTAGAATCAATCAGTCCAAATTTCCAGAGCTTGTCTTTGGTAAAAATGACATTGTTCAAAATTCTGTAATCAAGGTCTACGGCTTTTGGATTCTTACCAGGCAGCGCTATATAGCGGAAGTGCACTGAAATATCATAATTCGGAAAAACGTTCTGCCAAAACGCTACTGTTACAGGGGTTGATGCATAGTTCTGTTTAAAAAAATTGTAGAAGTTCCTACTGTGCTCAGATTCAAAATAGGTATCTCTTTGCTTTTTACCATTAGGATAGGAGAGCAGACTGTACAATTAGCTTTTGGGCTGCTCCACACAGTGTCCAACCACACTTTGGGTAAGCTATCTTTTATCAGTGTATATAACAGTTTTATCCTGAATATGTCGGCGTCCGAGAACTTATCTAAGATTATCTCATTTATACCACACTCAGGTAAAAAGCCCGAAATGACTTCGTAGATAAAATCACACAAACAGAACAATCCGGATTTCACGAACTGATCAGAAAAAAGTGTTTTGCCTTGGACCACAACTCTTGGGTTAAAAAACACAGGCTGACACAAAATTTCATAAGTTGACTTTACAATCAAATCCTTGATTTTGGTCAATTCTGACCAAGCTATAAGAACCTCTCGGTAAAGAATGGGTAGAGATTGCAACGAATTTCGCGGTACTGTCGTATAGAAAATTGATACAGGATGACTTATTTTACACCACTTGGACAGAAAATAACCAAAACACTGTTTCCAGATAGTATGATAATTCGGGTTTACAAATCTTTGAACTATTTTTAATCTGAAAGCCTTCAGTTTAGCGTCGATGTCAGGAAAGTTAAGCCCTCCATTTCTGACATCATTGATAATTGTTCTATACGAAACAAGGTGCTTTCTGTTTCCCCACACAAAATTAAGACATACATGTTTTATCTCCTGTGCATATTGGTTGGGTACCGGAAGAACTGACATTACGTACCATATTCTCGACATTAAGAGGCTCGTAACGACTACAACTTTACCCTTTAATGTCAGTTGTCGCTGCGACCATCTATTCACAATAAACTTGATCTTCCTAATTTTCTCCTTCCAGTTTTTCTCGTCACACATTTGCTGATTACGTCCTAAAAACACGCCAAGTATAGAAAGACAATCTCTGTTTACTGGTATGTTTTCGATCTGGTCGGTTACATTTTGTAGATTAGCTGGATAGATTTCAGATTTACTTAAATTAAGCTTAGCGTTAGGGGCTTTTCCATATAATTGTACACAATCCAACACACCACTTATCGATTCTACATCCGGCACTGTTACTGTGGTGTCGTCCGTATGTTGATATAACAGTGATGTCTTACCGGTGCCCGGTATTTCTATACCTCAGACAGATTTACTTGCTCTAACAAGAGCACCAAGGGGTTCAGCAGTCAATACATACAATAGGGCCGATATCGGACACCCTTGTCTTACATACTGTTCTACCGGAAAATATTTAGTTACAAAACCATTGCATTTCACTGCGCTTCGGACATCAGTGTAGCAAATTTTAATCCACCGTACAAAATTTTCTCCAAAACCATAGTGCTTCAAGGTTTGTAGTAAATACCCGTGCGACACCCGATCGAACGCCTTTTCTTGGTCAAGTTTGATAAAATATGCATTTACATTATCCTGTTCAACATAACACAACACATCACGCAGGCTACTAATCGTATCTGCTATAACCTTCCCCGGGACGCAGCATGTCTGGAAATCATCAATAATGGACCCCACCACTTTTTTCATTCTATTTGACATACACCTGGATAAAACTTTGTAATCAACATTCAGTAGATTAATTGGGCGCCAGTTCCTTAGCAATGTCTTATCACCTTTTTTCTTATATACAAGCGAAATTACACCACTCTTCATGGAACGAGACATTTCTCCCACGTTAAATATATAATTATATACATCAAGCAAAATTTGACTCAATTCTTCCCAAAAATGAAGATAAAATTCGACAGTCAGGGAATCTCCTCCTAGGCTTTTGTTCAGGGCCATACCTCGCAGGGCAGCTCTAATTTCATCTACTGTTAATTCTAGGTCACAAAAATTCCAAAGTTATTTACATGTGATAAAACTTCATTTACAGCTTCTTCATTAATCTCTTGTTTCTTAAAAATCCCACTAAAATACTCATATATCTCGTCCACAATGCTATCTGAATCGATTACAGTTTTACCGTCCGAAGTTGTAAGTTCCGATATAAGTTTTCCGGATTGCGTAACCTTCTCTATTCCTAAAAAATATTTAGTGTTACAATCGATCTCATGTGTCCATTGTGCTTTGCTTCTAAGCATAGCCCCAAAACATTTGTTTTGTTCAAACATTGCAAGTTCGTCCTCTAGATCAACAATAGTTTGACTGTCGTAGCTTGAGATTGTCGCCGCTCTTCTGTATTCATTTTCCAAGATATACATCTGCTCTTCGTTTTGTTTTTTCTTTTTTGCCCCGAACGACCGTGCCAATTGCTTTATTTTGTACTTCGTGTTGTCCCATCACACCCCTCTGTCAGAATTATATAACGTACATTGTAATTGTTCACCAATTAGACGCCTGACTTTCTCACAGAAATTGTTATCTGACAAGAGACTGTTGTTAAAGACGTACAATCCCGGGAAACGGCTTACAATAGTTACATCAAGACGAACATTTACAATACTATGGTCGCTGAAAGAAGTGCGACTATAATACACTGTCTTAATTTGTGGGAACAGCGTTTTTGATACGAAAGCAAAGTCAATTCTACTCTGCCTTATTACTCCATTTACATAACTGCGCCAAGAAAAAGCTCTCTTGTCGGGGTTTCTTAAACGCCATACATCTCTCAAAGTAAACGCGTCTGCCACATCTAACAATACAATTCTAGCACGATCACTTTCTATCAAGTTTGAGGGCCTGTCTAATTTATTTAACACTGTGTTAAAATCACCGATTAGGATAACATTGTCTGTAATTAAATATTTTTCAACCTCCTGAAAAAATACAGTTCTTTCTGTCACATTGTTTGGGGCATAAATATTTACAATATGGAAAATTTCCTTGTCAAAATCCAGTGATACCTTTAGAAGCCGCCCACAGTCATCCCGATCTACTGTGACCACTTTATCAGCGATGGTATTTGATACTATTGTAGCTACCCCCTTAAATCCCGTGGGACAGTTACTAAAGAATACTTTGCCATTGAATAAGGTATCATTGTCGTCCACAAATTGGTCGTTCCAAAATGTCTCTTGTAGACACACAACATCCGCTGTCATTCTGCTAAAAATATTATGAAACTTGCCTATATTCCGTAAACCATTGCAATTTAAAGATGCAATTAACACCATGGTTATAAGTATTGTTATCGGTTTACACATTATGGATTTTCGTATACGGAGAAGAACGAACTCTAGCCTTCGACAAATTCGGCACAGGGACTATCCTTCGCCTTCTAAAGTGCTTTTACGATTTCATTAAATTTCCACTTGGTTTATTGCTATCAGTTTCATTTTCAAAATCAGTGTCCACAGGTTGGGAGGGAACTGTAGCGGTTCCTACCTTCTCCACATTTGCTACACTGTCACTTCGTCTCCCCGTCCTCTTTGTCAGCACAGTCTGCCTATCATCCGAGGTCTCCCCACTGGAAATCTGAGTATCGGGTTGTGGAGCACCTTCCCTACCTGTTGTCTCCCCCATCTCAACGTTCTCACAGCGGTTGCCAATGTCCGCCCCCGGAGATGCCGCCTCCATATCCCACACGGACTGGGTGCTAGTCTCAACTATGACCCTTTTGTCGTGTGGTTGGTCATTGTTCTGCTGAATTTCACCGTCCTGCGCTCTCTGCTCTGTTGTTTTGGCATCGTCCACGTGCCCCATGCATTCACATTCGACAGAGCAGCAGGCTTCACAATACATATCGCCACAAATGCACGGACGACAATCACACATTTCACAGTTGGAACAAAAACATCCCTCCCCAGGTTTTCCACAGTCTTCGCATTCAGGCGTGGTGCATGCTTTAGCCATGTGTCCTTCATCAAACATCTATGGCATGTGAAGTCAGGGCACTGCTTATACAAGTGCTCATCAGACAGACAAATACTGCAGACTTTTACTTGGTTGTTATAAACAGTTTTAAAATATTCATAACCATCCTCCGTCCTGAATCGCATTGCATAAGGTAATGACTTAATCTCAGGTGGAAATAAAACTCTCACATACCTAGTGCCATCGGCAACACACATCCCTTTGTGATATCGCCTTCTAATATCCGAAATGGCCTCTATACCCAACTCACTCAATTTTCCGCAAATTTCGCTGTCCGCTGTGTAGCTGGGCAAATGCTCTCTGCCTTGATCTCATAAATATTCCAATGTCGCGCTTTGCAAGTCTTGAACAAAAACTTAGAGTTTATATTGTTTCCTTGACCATTGCCTCAAAAAAATGCTTGAGTTACAAATTTCTCAAAGGCTCGAAACTCTATGGGCCAATTCAATTGTTTCTCTCTAAAGTCTTTTCCCCCATTACTTCTTACTTCTTTCGGGTTGGTCATTAAGACATTTCAGAAATTGCACTAACTTCAAAAAATGTTTGACGAAAACAGCCATATTTTCCTTTACATTGCTAAAAATCTATGCTTAAAAACTTGAGGCCAATGTTTTCATTATATTATCAAGTGTATTCTATCCACGATGTAGGAAAAAAAGACTGTCATAACACTAAGTTTAAAAGAAAACCAATTAACATTATGGAAAACACAATTTTAGTTGCCGTGACCAGGATTCGAACGTGGGTTGTCTCCGCCACAACGAGAAATCCTGACCACTAGACTATCACGGCCGACAAACAATGCCGTACATTGAAATTATATTTCCACCAAAATACCAACCATACGCTCTATGTTTAAATTCACTTGGAAGCGGAGAGCAAAAGTAAATGAAATGTTCAAAAATGTCCACATTATCTTTTAAAAGTCGAATTAATATCCAACGAGACTTAAACACGGATCTCTGCATTGAGAGCTCAGAATGCTAACCATTACACCATGGAAGCATGTGACTACAAACCTGCACACTACTCCCTAGAACCATGGCCCCCTCTGGCTAGGGCAATTCTCGCTTAACATTTTCCTTACTGGGAATCCACACTGTATCCATCACAAGGTGACGTCATCTTTGAGGAGAAAGCCCTTATTATGTTCGCTGTCAGAAAAATACCGTATATTTTTTGACACAAGACTATCAACTCTTTGCCCACAACTACTACACTTCTTTGCTTTATCTCAATCCAACAACCCGGATCCGCACTTTCTCATGCTTCAGCAAACATGTCAAGGTAATTGATCTTTTGTGGCCCCCAGTTTGCTGTCTATTTATAATGATAACTTAGCTGACAAACCTCAAAGTAATGTGGTGAGGGCTAAGGATGAGCGCAGGATTGCATATTTCTCAGAAATATCCCACTACACAAATCACAAAAACAGGTGACATCACATATATAGGTTCCAATGACATTTCAACTCGCATCGCTGGATTCAGAGTCAAGAGTGCCAAGCATTACACCATGGAAACTGCCTGAAGGTAACTGTCAGTATTGGAAGAAAAATTTGTAGCGTGCGCTGAAATTATATTTGCACCAAAATAGCATGCATAGGCCATATGTTTAAGTTCGCTTGGGAGCGGGTAGCTTATGCAAATGGAATGTTTCAAAATGTCCAGATTCTCTTTCAAAAGTTCAGTTAGGTCTCACCGAGATTTGAACTCAGATCGCTTTATTCAGAGTCCAGAGTGCTAACAATTACACCATGGAACCATGTGATCACAAATCTGCACACTACTACCTAGAGCCATGGCCGCCTCTGACTAGGGTAATTCTCGCTTTACATTTTCCATGTATCAGTCACAAGGTGACGTCATGTTTGAGGAGAAAGCCCTTTTTCTGTTCGCTGTCAATAAAATTCTGCATATTTTATGACACCAGACTATCAACTATTTGCCCACAACCACTCCACTTCTTTACCTCTTTACTTTATCACAATCCAACAACCCGTATGCGCACTTTCTCATGCTTCAGCAAATATGTCAATGTTATTGATCTTTTGTGGCCTCCAGTTTCCAGTCTATTTTTAATGATAACTTAGCTGACAAACCTTGAAGTAATATAGTGTGGGCTCAGAATGTGCCCAACATTGCATATTTCTCAGAAATGTCCCAGTACACAAATCACAAGACAACTGGAATCACATATATAGGTTCAACCGATATTTCAACTCGGATGGCTGGATTCAAAGTCCAGAGTGCTGAAAATTACACCATGGAATCTGCTTAAAGTTTCCCGTCAGTATTAACAGAATAATTTGTAGAGTGCGCTGAAATTACATTTGCACCAAAATAGTATGCATAGGCTATATGTTTAAATTCTCTTGGAAGCGGAGACCTAACGCAAATTGAATGTTCCAAATTGTCTACATTCTTTTTTGAAGATCGCTGGATTGAAATCCAGAGTCCTAACCATTACACCATGTGACCTGCTTAAAGCTCTCTGTCAGAGAAGAATAAGTCATAGAGTGCGCTGAACCTACATTTCCAGCAAAACTGCAACCATATGTTCTGCGTTTAAATTCGGTTGGAAGCTATCAGCTAATGCAAATCGAATGTTCAAAAATGTCCATATTGTTTTTCAAAATTTCAATTAAGCTACAACGACATTTTAACTTGGATCGCTGCATTGACATTCCAGAGAGCTTTTTTCTCTTGAGAAATATTTTATTTCCTTCAGTATACATGAAACGGTACAGGAATTTTCTTACAAGTTTGCCCTGAGATTAAGAACATTTTTATCACAGTGTTAGGGCTTCCATTAATATCTTGCACACAACTTTCCAGTGTCTAATCTGGTAAGTTTACAATTAGTTCACCAGTAGCATTTAACTTGATGAAAAGATTTTTTGTTCAAGTAGTGCTTGTTAAGCAAGTCTTTACGTTTTCCCCAATACAAACTAGAAGAAAGTATATTTCTTTTTAATAAGGTCTTAAATAAAGCCTTAACTGACCTTTGTTTTCCGTCATACAACATCACATTTCTTGTTTTGTACATTGCCAATCTGGCCAAACTGGAGACAATATTGACAAAAACGAAATTTACATTTTTCATCTTCCTCGTTACTCCGAACAGCAGCAGCTGCTGGTGACACATCTTTTTTAAAACTCTTGGGTGAACAGAACGGAATAATGTTTCCAGAATATCGTAGATATATTTTATAAAGTCTGAATTATTAGGACAATTAGTAAGTAAATGAAAGAAGTCTTCTACATCACCATCGCACAGATTACATTTGTCACAGTCAACTAAGCCGATGCGGAAAAGCTTTTCTTTCGTGTAAACGACATTATGAAGAATTTTCCAGTCCAGCTGTACCGATTCTGGACTCTTTCCAGGGAGACCTACAAGTGGCCACACAATGCCAACATCAAAATTAGGAAACACCCTGCTCCAGTATCTCACAGAGGCTGCTTCCGTTATCAAATGCTGTCTGACATATTTGTACAAAATACCTGTTGTGAATGTATGCAGTTGAAAAACAGTCCCCTTCACAGTGATACAGGGTTCACTCTCTCTCTCAGAGCAATTATTGATTCTACCCAATATATTTAGCCATTCCATTGGTATCGCAGACTTTATAGCGCCATACACAGTAACAACTTTAGAAATATTTGCATCCGGACATTCATCTAACACCATCTCAACAATAGCACTTTCTGGAAGAAACCCGCAGATAACAATATAGAGAAAATCCTTAATACAAAACAACTTTGCTCTAATAAAAACGTCGAAGATTTGAGCGTGTTGCTCTATAGCGATGTTTGGATTATAGAAAATAGGTTGATAAAGAACCTGTTATGCATTTGTAATACACACAGTTACATTCTTCCGCCGGTCTGACCAGGCTAACATCATTTCGGCGTAAAAAGGAGGAATACCGCACAACAGGGATTTATTCAATGACATATAAAACAAAGGCATGGATAGGTTCAGATTTTGCCATTTCGATAAGAAAAACTTGAAGAAGGTCTTCCATACAGCACACCGTGTATCATCGAAAAACCGCCAATAAATTTCAGCCGCAAAGCCTTCACTTTGCTCCGTATATCTGGCAGACCTAAACCACCTTTAGTCCTGTCTTTTATAATCGTTCCGTAGGACACCAAATGAGCTTTACCGCCCCAAAGAAAATCCATACACATTTGTTTTACATCTTGTAAAATAACATCTGGGACTGGTAAAACGGGCCACGTTGTACCAGAATCTAGACACAATAAGGACATTATAATTGCGACTTTGCCTTGCAAGGACAATTTGCGTTGTTTCCACATATTAACAGTGCACTTTACACTTTTGAGCTTTTCTGTCCAATTTCGCTCATTGCATACGTTTTGGCTCGGACCAAGATGCACGCCTAAGACATTTATTGAGTCCTTTACAACAGGAATGTTTTCGATTTTGTCAACGTTGTCATTAATATCACAACAATAAATTTCAGATTTTTCAAAATTTACCTTGGCATTTGAAGCCTCACAATATTTATTGACAGCACGCAACACACTTTTAACAGAGGAACGATTACAGACCGTTATAGTTGCGTCGTCTGCATGCTGAAATAGCAAACATTGTGTGTTCATGCCAGGGATATCGATACCCTTTACACCTGGTGATCGTCTTAATAATGAGCCTAAAGGCTCAACACTAAGGACATACAATAGTGCGGATATGGGGCAACCCTCTCGCACAGATTTACGTACGGAAAAATATGGGGTCACATGCCCATTGCACTTTACAGAAGACCTTATGTCGGTGTAGAAAATTAAAATCCACCTGCAGTCCATTTTTAAAAATCCATACTGTGTTAAAACATCATTTAAAAACCCATGTGCTACTCGATAGAAGGCTTTCTCTTGATCGAGTTTAATAAAATATGCTTCGACTTCATCGTTCTCTACATAGTATAAGGCATCACGTAGACTGCATATTGTGTCGGCTATATCCCTACCGGGAACACAACCTTGTTTGACATTCATTAACGATAGTTCCAATGACTTTCTTAAGTCGGTTGGCCATACACCTAGAAATTATCTTATAATCCACGTTAAGTAGGCTGATTGGGCGCCAGTTTTCAAGGAGGGACCTGTCTCCTCTCTGCTTATAAATAAGTGAAATAACTCCACTTTTCATTACTCTTGTCAGCTGCCCTCCGTTGAAGATATCCTCATAAACTTCAAAAAGAATTGGGCCTAAAAGTCCCCAAAAGTGGCGATAAAACTCCACCGTTAACCCGTCATTATCCGGGCTTTTATTACCGGCCATACTACCTAAGGATGTTGTCATTTCTTCCAATGTTAGAGGCTGCTCGCACAGGAGCTTATCTTCTTCGTTTAAAGCTACATCTATAGACCCTAACACAGATTTCTTGGCTTCTTCATCAATCGGATCATACTTGTACAAGCTACTATAATATGAGTACACTTCGCCTAATATGCCTCTACAATCTGATACAGTATTGCCATTAGACGCCGTCAAGCTTTTTATGGTTTTATCTTGTTGTTTGTGTTTTTCCAAATTCAGGAAATACTTTGTGTTTTTATCACTCTCTTGTACATAGAGGGCTTTACGTCGTAAAATAGCACCCTTACACTTCTCCTTTTCAAAAACCCCGAGTTCACCCTCAAGTTGTACAATATACTTTAAATCATAATTAGGCACAACACTGGCATGTCTATACTCATGGTCTAATTTTCTCTGAATAGCATTAATTTCTTCGTATTTTTTCTTCTGACGTCTTTTGCCATATGACTGTGAAAAGGTCTTGATTTTGTACTTAAGGTTATCCCACCATGTACAAATGTCGTGAACATACAACGGACACGTCAACTGTTTGTCAATTAGCTGATTCACGGCAGAGCAAAAACCAACGTCATTTAACAACGTGTTATTAAAAACATATAGGCCAGGGCCTCTTTCCACACTAGCAAATTCAAACTTTGCATTAACGATGGAATGGTCACTATAGGGAGAAAATTTTATATGGACGTATTGACAACTAGCCAACAACTGCCTAGAAATTAAACAATGATCTATTCTACTCTGGCGCAACACACCGTCGACATGACGTCGCCACGTAAAACCAGTTTTATCAGGATCCCTAGTACGCCACAAATCTGCTAGATTGTAAGTCAGCATAGTATTGCATACTACCGAGCTAGACTTATCTGACTCCAAAGTAAGGCTCGGGAAAACAACGCCAACAACAACGTCAACTCGCAACACACAAAACACGTCCGACCACCAAGGCAGTCAGAGCCGAACTCCTAGGGTCCAGAGTGCTAACCATTACACCATGGAACCATGTGATCAAAAACCTGCTCACTACTACCTAGAACCATGGCCGCCGCTGGCTAGGGCAATCATCCCTTTATCTTTTCCTTATTCGGGACCCACACTACATCCATCACAAGTTGACGTCATCTCTGAGGAGAAAGCCCTTTTATGTTCGCTGTCAATAAAATTCTGCATATTTCATGACACCAGACTATCAACTATTTGCCCACAACCACAACACTTCTTTACCTCAATCCAACAACCCGGATCGGCACTTTCTCATGCTTCAGCAAACATGTCAACGTAACTGATCTTTTGTGGCCTCCAGTTTTCTTTAATCATAACTCAGCTGAGAAACCTTGAAGTAATGTGGTGAGGGCTAAGGATGTGCACAGCAATGCATGTTTCTCAGAAATATCCCACTACACAAATCATAAAAACAAATGAAATCACATATACAGGTTCCACCGAGATTTGAACTCGAATCGCTGGATTCAGAGTCCAGAGTGCTAACCATTACACCATGGAACCTGCTTAAATGTAACTGTCAGTATTAGCAGAATAAATTATAGAGTGCGCTGAGATTACATATGCACCGAAATAGCATGCGTAGGCCATATGTTTAAATTGGGTTGGAAGCGGAGAGCTTATGCAAATGGAACGTTTAAAAATGTCCACATTCTTTTTCATGTGATACCATGTGATCAAAAGCCTGCACACTACTACCTAAAGCCATGGCCGCCGCTGGCCAATGTAATCATCCCTTTACATTTTGCTTATTCGGGACCCTGGCTACATCCATCACAAGTTGACGTCATCTCTGAGGAGAAAGCCCTTATTGTTTTCTCTGTCAACAAAATACTGCATGTTTTATGACACCAGACTATCAACTATTTGCCCACGACCGCTACACTTCTTCACCTCTTTTCTTTATCTCAATCCAACAACCCGTATCGGCACTTTCTCATGCTTCAGCAAACATGTCAAGGTTATTGATCTTTTGTGGCCTCCAGTTTGCAGACTACTTTTTATTATAACTTTGCTGACAAACCTTGAAGTAATGTGGTGAGGGCCAAGGATGTGTTCGGGACACACACTGTACCCATCACAAGGTGACGTCATCTTTCAGAAGAAAGCCCTTAATATTTTCGTTGTCAATAAAATACTGCATATTTTACGAAACCAGACTATCAACTATTTGCCCACAACCGCTACACTTCTTTACCTCTTTTCTTTATCTCAATCCAACAACCCGTATCCGCACTTTCTCATGCTTCAGCAAATACGTCAAGGTAACTGATCTCTTGTGGCCTATAGTTTCCAGTCTATTTTTAATCATACCTTAGCTGACAAACCTTGAAGTAATGTGGTGAGGGCTCAGAATGTGCCCAACATTGCATATTTCTCAGAAATGTCCCAGTACACAAATCACAAAACAAATGAAATCACATATATAGGTTCCACCGAGATTTGAACTCGGATCGCTGGATTCAGAGTGCTAACCATTAAACCATGAAACTTACTGAAAATTACCTTTCAGCATTAGCAGAAAAATTTATGTAGTGCGCTCAAATTACATTTGCACCAAAATAGCATGCATAGTCCAGATGTTTAAATTCTCTAGGAAACCAAGAGCTGATTTTAATTGAATGTTCCAAATTGTCCACATTCGCTTTTTTGAGATAGCTGGATTGAATTTTAGAGTGCTAACCGTTAAACCATGTAAAATGCTTAAAGCTCTCTGTCAGGGAAGAATAAGTCCTAGAGTGCGCTGAAATTACATTTCCAGCAAAATTCCAACCATACGCTCTGTCTTTCAATTCCGTTGGAAGCTATTAGCTAATCCAAATCGAATGTTCAAAAATGTCCACATTCTTTTTCAAAAGTTCACTTAGGTTCCACCCCGATTTGAACTCGGATCCCTGGATTCAAATTTCAGAGAGCTAACCATTACACCAAGGAACCTTCTTAATGCTCGTTGGATCCAGAGTCCAGAGTTCTAACCATAACAAGATGGAAGCTCCTGACCACTCTCTGTCAGAGCAGAATAAGTCATGGATACCGATGAAATTACATTTCCACCAAAATAGCAACCATACGCTCTATGTTTAAATTCGTTGGAAGCCGGGAGCAAATGTAAATGGAATATTCAAAAATGTCCACATTCTCGTTTAAAAGTTGAATTAATATCCAACGAGACTTAAACACGCATTTCAGAGTGCTAACCGTTACACCATGGAACCATGTGATCACAAACCTGCACATTACTACCTAAAGCCATGGCCGCCTCTGGCTAGGGTAATCATTGCTTTACATTTTCCCTATTCGGGACAAACACTGCATCCATCACAAGTTGACGTCATCTCTGAGGAGAAAGTCCTCTTTATGTTCGCTGTCAATAAAAGTCTGCATATTTTATGACACCAGACTATCAACTATTTGCCCACAACCACTACACTTCTTTACCTCTTTCCTTTGTCACAATCCAATAAACCGGATCGGCACTTTCTCATGCTTCAGCAAATATGTCAAGGTAATTGATCTCTTGTGGCCTCTAGTGTGCAGTCTATTTTTAAGCATACCTTAGCTGACAAACCTTGAAGTTACATTTGCACCGAAATAGCATGCATAGGCCATATGTTTAAATTCTGTTGGAAGCGGAGAGCTTATGCATATGGAATGTTTAAAAATGTCCACATTTCTTTTTCAAAAGTTCAGTTAGGCTCCACCGGGATTTGAACTGCTGCTTTCAGAGTCCAGAGTGCTAACCATTACACCATGGAACCTGCTGAAAATTTACCCTCAGTATTAGCAGAAAAATTGATGTAGTGCGCTCAAATTACATTTGCACCAAAATAGCATGAATAGTCCAGATGTTTAAATTCTCTAGGAAACCAAGAGCTGATGCAAATTGAATGTTATAGATTGTCCATATTCTCTTTTTAAGATCGTTGGACTGAAATCCAGAGTGCTAACCATTAAACCATGTAAAATGCTTAAAGCTCTCTGTCAGAGAAGAATAAGTCCCAGAGTGCGCTGAAATTACATTTCAAGCCAAATTCCAACCATACGCTCTGTCTTTCAATTCCGTTGGAAGCTATAAGCTAATGCAAATCGAATGTTCAAAAATGTCCACATTCTTTTTTAAAAGTTCATTTAGGTTCCACCTAGAGTTGAACTCGGATCAGTGGATTGAAAATTCAGCTAGCTAACCATTACAACATTGAACCTGCCTAATGCTCGTTGGATCCAGAGTCCAGTGTTCCAACCATTACACCATGAAACCTCCTTAACGCTCTCTGTCAGAGCAGAATAAGTCATAGATACCGATGAAATTACATTTCCACCAAAATACCAACCATACGCTCTATGTTTAAATTCACTTGGAAGCGGTGAGCAAATGTAAATGGAATGTTCAAAAATGTCCACATTCTCTTTTAAAAGTTAAATTAATATCCCACGAGACTTAAACACGGATCTACTGCATTGAGAGTTCAGAGTCGTAACCATTACACCTTGGAACCATGTGATCACAAACCTGCACACTACTCCCTAGAAAAATGGCCGTCTCTGGCTGGGGCAATTCTCGCTTAACATTTTCCTTACTGGGAACCCACACTGTATCATTGACAATATGACGTCATCTTTGAGGAGAAAGCCCTTCTTATGTTCGCTGTCAATAAAATTCTACATATTTTATGACACCAGACTATCAACTATTTGTCCACAACCACTACACTTTATCTCAATCCAACAACCCGTATCTTCATGCTCTCATGCTTCAGCAAACATGTCAAGGTAATTGATCTTTTGTGGCCTCCAGTTTTCTTTAATCATAACTCAGCTGACAAACCTTGAAGTAATGTGGTGTGGGCTAAGGATGAGCGCAGCATTGCATATATCTCAGAAATATCCCAGCACACAAAAACAGATGAAATCACATGTATATGTTCCACCGAGATTTGAACTCGGTTCGCTGTATTCAAAATCCAGAGTGCTAACCATTACACCATGGAACCTGCTTAAACGTAACTGTCAGTATTAGCAGAAAAATTTGTAGCGTGCGCTGAAATTACATTTGCACCGAAATAGCATGCATAGGCCATATGTTTAATTTCGCTTGGAAGCGGAGAGCTTTTTGTTTTTTTTGGAAATGTAGAATTTATTCCCATGAAGCTATATACATATTTCAGCACAAGTCCGGATAAGTACAATGAAAACAACTAAACTGGAAAAATCATAGGTCTGCCCAACTAAAAATAAAGTATCACAGCTAAAGTATTAGGGCAGCCTACGAGTTTTATAGCTCCTTTGTCTTATTTTCAAAGACATACTAATTTATCATTGTCCAGCTTGCAGAAAACAGAATTCTTGCACCATATCCTCTTAAAGTGTGACTTTGTCAATCTATAAAAGTCAACATGTACCCTTGTTCTAATCATAGCTTTAGCAGCAACCACAATAGACTGTATGGTTCTACTCTTGTTTTGAACCAGAATCTCGTTTCTGGCACACCAAGTACAAAATTGTAATACACATATCAAATACAGCAGAACTGAATTTATCTCATTACAAACAGGAGAGTTTAAGTTCTTAAATATTAATGTTTCTTTGTCAAGCTTGGGTAAGTAGTCTCCATAGAGAACAAAAATCCGGCTGAACTCATTGAACACTTCCCCGACAACTTTACACTGTACAAACAAGTGGTCTTGTGTTTCTGAATCAGAACAGAACGCGCACATGTCATCAATGGTAACACTCCGTCTTAACAATCGCTCCTTGACAGGCAGAATATCGTGTACAAGTTTGTAACAAAAGCTAATTAAGTTATGATCCAAAAAGGCGTCAAATACAGTTTTGCAAATGATATCCCACTTAAGGTTGGGGGATTTTAACATAACTTTGGGACACTCGACAATCTTACTAATGAGGTGACTACATACATACTTACTAGTGTACATAACATGAGGTAATTGCTGACCCTGATAAAATTCTTGCCAAGCTTTCAATGCATGTCTCTAGAACGGAGGTACATGGTCTGAATGTGGAATATATAGCGTGGAGAACGCAGAACAAAGGTTTCTCGAAGAAAATCCTAGCCAATATATAGCAAAGTATTTCCAATCAGCCGGTGTGCCATACACTAATTTCAAGATATGCCGAATGGCCAGGGCCTTAACCTTACAGTCCATTTTATGGACATTTAAGCCACTTTTACGGAATTTATTGTAGACAACAACTCTTTTCATACTCTCTGGTTTGCTCTCCCACAAGAAACTAAACACAGTCTGGGAACACTGAGTAATACATTTAGAGGGAAGCAAACCACACTGGGCTGTGAACCACAATACAGGTAAAGCCACTGTGTTAATTAGAACAGCTCTACCTTTGAGTTCTGCCTGGTCCTTTCCAAAAAATACTCCCCAGATCTTTGAATTCCGAACTGTCTTAAGACCCACGTCAGGAACTCAGGATTCATCCCAATTACCGATGGGGAACTTTGTGCTTTTTGATAAGTTTAGTTTTGACCCAGAAGCTTTGCCATACTTTTTAGCCAAATTTACGACCTCCAGCACCGAACTCTCCTTAGACAGAATAACAGTGGTATCAGTGGCAAAAGCCGACACTTTTGCCTGTTCAGCGATTCCAGACATAGGTACACCTGCAATAGCGCTAGACTCTCTAATCGCCGCTGTAAACGGCTCTAAGGAAAAAACATATAATAAAGGTGACAATGAACAGCCATGTCGAACCCCTCTACTTAAGGTAAAGGATTCAGTAATATGCCCATTTACAATTACACTGCTGGAAATATCAGTATACAGCAATTGGACCCATTTACAAAAATCTGGGCCAAAATTAAATCTTTCTAAACACATAAACAAAAAGGACCAATCGATCCTGTCAAATGCTTTCTCTTGATCTAAATTCAAAAAGCATGCCTTTAATTCCTTTTGCTCGACATAGTCATACACATTCCGTAAGCGGTGTAAATTGTCAAAAATACTTCGACCCGGAATACCACACGTTTGACTTTGAAGCACAATTGTTTCGATAACACTTTTCAAACGATTACAAAGTGCTTTTGAGATTATCTTGTAATCCACATTCAATAAACTGATGGGCCTCCAATTCTTGATGTTGGTTGTATTCTCAGGGTCTTTACACAGCAATGTTATAAGACCTGTCCGTTGTGATTTACTTATGGAGCCGGAACAAAAATAGTGGTTAATAACCTCTGTGAAAACGTCCCCAATTAAAGACCAGAACGTTAGATAAAACTCAGCCGGTAGACCATCACAACCCGGTGAACGATATTTACACATACCATTTACAGCAGCAAATAGCCCTTGCTTGGTCATTACACCCTCGCAAAGACATTTTAATTTAACTTGGGTAATCCCAACAAGAAATCCTCCTGACAATCAGGATCGGTTTCTTGCTTACTGTACAAGCGTTTGTATTACGACCTAATACATTCAGCAATTCCATCTTGAGTCCTGTGAGACTCAGACCCATCATCATGACAAATAAATTCCTGGATCATTTTCTTTTTACCTCTCCCCACTTCCCTCCTAATAAAATATTTCGTAGGCTTTTCCCCCTCATCAAAATGAACTCAAATTACCGATCCAGCATGACAATCTCTACCTAAAGCATTTATTGTCCTTTTTATGTTATCAATTCTGTCAGCGTTTACAATGGGATTGGATTTTAAGGCATTGAGTTCTTTTTCCAATTCACACAACTGACGCTTTTTACTTAATGATATTTGAGTGCAAAATACACGTGTGGCTTCTTTGCAATCCTCTTTGAAGGACTCCCATCTATCTGTTAGGCTTTTATCCTGGCTGACATAGTCACTAAAAATATTAGCATACACTTCATTTATTTTGGTCACAAGATCCTGGTCATTGAGAACAGAAATGTTGCACTTCCAATAAAAGGGGCCCCAAAAAATTACATCCGCAAAGTTTATGTCAATAACAGGACTTGGGTGATCAGAAAAGGAGACATGTGTTGCGTCACAATAAGTTACATAACCATGAATACAATTAGGGACATAGAACCTGTCTCACCTGCTTGCAGACTGGCCCCTTGACCAAGTGTAACACTGCTTATTAGGATGAAACTCTCCAAAAATATCACACACACCAAAATCGCTCTTTAAGCTACTGATCTCCTCAACACCAATATTTCTAACATTGTCACCAGAACCGATTCTGTCTTATGCAACGTTTTCAACACAGTTGAAATCACCCCCAAGAATAACAATTTCACTCCCACGCATTAAACAATCCAAATGAGTTATAAATTCCTTCCTATCTTTTGGATTATTAGGAGGATATACATAATAAGTTAAGGGAGGTATTGTTGATTTCTGCTCTAACACTTATGTAACGACCACTCGGGCACCTGGCCACATTCCGTATGACACAGTCGACAGAATATCTCACTATAATCCCCACCCCACAACTTCTACTTGACCCATACGCCCACCAAAATTCACCTGGAATTTTTAAACTTCCCGTGTCATTATAATTTTTAAAGTGAGTCTCTTGTGAAAACAAAATGTCAATGCTATGGTCTAACACATTTCTTCAGCTGAATCTGCTTTTCATTATCCCTTAATCCATTCACATTTAGTGTAGCAAAGGGAATTGCCGACATGAGGAAAAGTAGGAGGAGCGAATTAAACATACCTATTGTGATGTTACTAGGTGGCAAAAATTCTACTCAGTCCCGTGACAAACGTCGGCTTCCCCGGGCGGCGACGGACTTCTTCTTTCGATACTCGAGGAGGAGAGTTCCGCAATCTTCAGACGGTTGGGGAGATATTTCCATACCATTGCCTGAAACAACACAATATACTGCGTGGTCAGAGACGCCATCCTGCTCGCCCTCATTTTTACTCCCTGTCATCAGTTTGGCCTTCTTTTGCTTCACTGGTTCCGGTGAGCGCACATGATGGACATCGGCCTGTACCTCTCTAACATCTGACTTTGGACGCGAATCATTTACCTGGGTAGAAATTTCATGATCTGGTGACGAAAATGCCGGATCAACCCCTTGCTCCGCTGAATCGTCAGCCGCAGACACAGGTTCGGCATCTGTGCATACGACGTCAGCACGTTCTCTCGTCCCTTCACCAGAATCCGACACGTTTACGTTTACATCAACGTCGTCATCAACGTCAAGCAGAACAACATCGCCCTCGTTCTCAACGGTATTTATCTGGTATCCGCCGCCAGAACCGACGTCAGCGTCAGAACGGATGTCAACGTCAGAGTCAGAATCAGAGGCATTGTCCCCATTGCTTTCCGCTGTCTCCATCTCGACGTTCCCTTGTGTTCTAGCATGTCCAGAAGTTGTGCCTTTCACCCGCGCCGCGTATGACCACGCACGAGCACAACAATCACTTACCGTGTGCTGTTTCGATCCGCACATGCGACACAAGTCATCGCAATCTTTCTCACTGTGTGGATTTTCGTGCTGAGAAAAACCATTGCAGTTATTACACCAAACCGCCATACATTTTGCCGCCTTATGGCTATTTTGTCCACATTTCCGACATTCATATCTCTGTCCTGGATACGTGAACATAACAAGGTCCCCATCGAAGTTGATGAAATTTGGGACATATCGCTCATTGTGACACCGGAATCTGTATTCCCGAATGCCTGTTCTCCCATGGGACAGCTCACCATCAGAAAACTTGTGTTTGTTCACCCCCAAACACTGTCCGTACGGTTTTAACGCCGCGGCAATCGTGACGTCAGACATTTCATCTGGTGCACTGTCAGGTTCAAATACACAGAGCTTGCAGGCACAATATATCATGTCGTTCCCCCGAGAAGAAAGCTTCCCCTGTTTACAAGTGCATTATGTGCTGCAATTGTCGACACACGAACATAAAACATTTTCTTAAAATAGTTTTTCTGAAAGGTGACAAGGTTCGATTTTATATTTATTATCCCACCTAGCACAGCAATAAAGTCCCTCTGCACTACCGTAGAAAATACAGAGCTGTTCTTGGTAGATATGGAGACAGACAGAGTTCTCAAAGGCCTGCTCGCAGGCGAAAACGTAACTGGTCTAGACATACCTGTAGCCGCTGCAGGGCGGCAGCCCACTTTCTAAATGTCCACTCAACGAGATATCACCCTTTGGAGTCCGGATTCACGCAAAAGGGAACAAAACTAAAGAGTTGTTGTTGCACACCGATGGCTTACAAGCGAGCAGAGAAAAAACGTCTTAACTCCACCGAGTTCAACCTAATTCTCCTATAAACTCTAAGTTTTTGTTCGAGACTTGCAAAGCGCGATATTGGAATATTTATCAGATAAAGGCAGAGAGCACACACCTTTCTCAGGCATGATTGCCAGTTGTTTGGAAAATGGAGCGATATTTTACTTTCTTTGACGGCTAAAGCTCACTTTTCGTCGAATATATGCTTGATGGAACCTATCCCGGAGTTTAGAAGTAGTGCAAAGATATTTTATTGGCGTTACACTAGTTGATCTGGAGATGCATGAAGAAAATGCTAAAATGAATGGCATTGATCGTGGGCCGTGATAGTCTAGTGGTTAGGACTTCTCGTTGTGCCGGAGACAACCCAGGTTCGAATCCTGGTCACGGCATTTGAAGTTGTTTTTTCCATGATGTGAATTGTTTTCTAAATTTTTTTTTGTGAATTTTTTTTCTAAACTTAGTGTTATGGCAGTCTTTATTTTTCTACATCATGGTTAGAAAACACTTGATAATATAATGAAACCATTGGCCGAGAGTTTTTAAGCATAGATTTTTAACAATGTAATTTAAGTTATGGCTGTATTCTACAAACATTTTTTTTACGTGAGTGCAAGTTCTGAAATCACTTGGTGACCAACCCGAAAGAAGTAAGAAGTATTGGGGCAAAAGTCTTTCCAGAGAAACAATTGATTTGGCCAATACAAAGCTGTGAGTTTAAGTAATTTGTTACTCAATCGTTTTTATGACTCAGTGGTCAAGAAAGCAATATAAAGTCCAAGATTTTGTTCGGGACTTACAAAGCGCGATATTGGGATATTTATCAGATGAAGGCAGAGAGCACACACACCTTTCTCAGGCATGATTGCCAGTTGTTTGGAAAATGGAGCGATAATTTACTTTCTTTGAAGGCTAACACTCACTTCTCGTCGAATATATGCTTGATGGAAACTCTCAGACCCCTACCCCGGAGTTTAGAAGTAGTGCAAAAATACTTTGTTGGGGTTACACTCTTTGAATTGGAGATGCATGAAGAAAATGGTCAAATGAATGGCATTCATTTTGCGCCGTCATAGTCTGGTGGTTAACACCAACACCCCTAATACGGAGTTTCGAAGTAGTGCAAAAATATTGTATTGGCGTTACACTCTTTGAATTGGAGATGCATTAAGAAAATGCTAAAATGAATGGCATTGATCGTGGGCCCTGATAGTCTAGTGGTTAGGACTTCACGTTGTGGCCGAGACAACCCAGGTTCGAATCCTGGTCACGGCATTTGAAGTTGTGTTTTCCATAATGTGAAATGTTTTCTTGTTTTTAAAACTTAGTGTTATGGCAGTCTTTATTTTTCTACATCATGGTTAGAAAACACTTGATAATATAATGAAACCATTGGCCTCAAGTTTTTAAGCATAGATTTTTAGCAATGTAATTGAAATTATGGCTGTATTCTACAAACATTTTTTTTACGTGAGTGCAAGTTCTGAAATCACTTGGTGACCAACCCGAAAGAAGTAAGAAGTATTGGGGCAAAAGTCTTTCCAGAGAAACAATTGATTTGGAAAATACAAAGCTGTGAGTTTAAGTAATTTGTTACTCAATCGTTTTTATGACTCAGTGGTCAAGAAAGCAATATAAAGTCCAAGATTTTGTTCGGGACTTGCAAAGCGCGATATTGGAATATTTATCAGATCAAGGCAGAGAGCACACACACCTTTCTCAGGTATGATTGCCAGTTGTTTGGAAAATGGAGCAATAATTTACTTTCTTTGAAGGCTAAAACTCACTTCTCGTCGAATATATGCTTGATGGAAACTCTCAGACCCCTACACCGGAGTTTAGAAGTAGTGCAAAAATACTTTGTTGGGGTTACACTCTTTGAATTGGAGATGCATGAAGAAAATGGTCAAATGAATGGCATTCATTTTGCGCCGTGATAGTCTAGTGGTTAACACCAACACCCCTAATATGGAGTTTCGAAGTAGTGCAAAAATTTTTTGTTGGCGTTGCACTCTTTGAATTGGAGATGCATGAAGAAAATGGTCAAATGAATGGCATTCATTTTGCGCCGTGATAGTCTAGTGGTTAAGACCAACACCCATAATACGGAGTTTCGAAGTAGTGCAAAAATATTTTGTTGGCGTTGCACTCTTTGAATTGGAGATGCATGAAGAAAATGCTAAAATGAATGGCATTGATCGTGGGCAGTGATAGTCTAGTGGTTAGGACTTCACGTTGTGGCCGAGACAACCCAGGTTCGAATCCTGGTCACGGCATTTGAAGTTGTTTTTTCCATGATGTGAATTGTATTTTTTTTTTAAAACTTAGTGTTATGGCAGTCTTTATTTTTCTACATCATGGTTAGAAAACACTTGATAATATAATGAAAGCATTGGCCTCAAGTTTTTAAGCATAGATTTTTAACAATCTAATGGAAATTATGGCTGTATTCTTCAAACATATTTTTACGTGAGTGCAAGTTCTGAAATCACTTGGTGACCAACCCGAAAGAAGTAAGAAGTATTGGGGCAAAAGTCTTTCCAGAGAAACAATTGATTTGGCCAATACAAAGCTGTGAGTTTAAGTAATTTGTTACTCAATCGTTTTTATAACTCAGTGGTCAAGAAAGCAATATAAAGTCCAAGAGTTTGTTCGGGACTTACAAAGCGCGATATTGGAATATTTATCAGATGAAGGCAGAGAGCACACACACCTTTCTCAGGTATGATTGCCAGTTGTTTGGAAAATGGAGCGATAATTTACTTTCTTTGAAGGCTAAAACTCACTTCTCGTCGAATATATGCTTGATGGAAACTCTCAGACCCCTACCTCGGAGTTTAGAAGTAGTGCAAAAATACTTTGTTGGCGTTACACTCTTTGAATTGGAGATGCATGAAGAAAATGGTCAAATGAATGGCATTCATTTGGCGCCGTGATAGTCTAGTGGTTAACACCAACACATCTAATATGGAGTTTCGAAGTAGTGCAAAAATATTTTATTGGCGTTACACTCTTTGAATTGGAGATGCATGAAGAAAATGCTAAAATGAATGGCATTGATCGTGGGCCCTGATAGTCTAGTGGTTAGGACTTCTCGTTGTGGCCGAGACAACCCAGTTTCGAATCCTGGTCACGGCATTTAAAGTTGTGTTTTCCATAATGTGAATTGTTTTCTTTTTTTTAAACTTAATGTTATGGCAGTCTTTATTTTTCTACATCATGGTTAGAAAACACTTGATAATATAATGAAACCATTTTCCTCAACTTTTTAAGCATAGATTTTTAACAATCTAATGGAAATTATGGCTGTATTCTTCAAACATTTTTTTTACGTGAGTGCAATTTCTGAAATCCCTTGGTGGCCAACCCGAAAGAAGTAAGAAGTATTGGGGCAAAAGTCTTTCCAGAGAAACAATTGATTTGGAAAATACAAAGCTGTGGGTTTAAGTAATTTGTTACTCAATCGTTTTTATGACTCAGTGGTCAAGAAAGCAATATAAAGTCCAAGATTTTGTTCAAGACTTGCAAAGCGCGATATTGGAATATTTATCAGATGAAGGCAGAGAGCACACACACCTTTCTCAGGCATGATTGCCAGTTGTTTGGAAAATGGAGGGATAATTTACTTTCTTTGAAGGCTAAAACTCACTTCTCGTCGAATATATGCTTGATGGAAACTCTCAGACCCCTATCCCGGATTTTAGAAGTAGTGCAAAAATATTTTTTTGGCGTTGCACTCTTTGATCTGGAAATAAATGAAGAAAATGCTAAAATGAATGGCATTGATCGTGGGCAGTGATAGTCTAGTGGTTAGGACTTCTCGTTGTGGCCGAGACAACCCAGGTTCGAATCCTGGTCACGGCATTTAAAGCTGTGTTTTCCATGATGTGAATTGTTTCCTTTTTTTTAAACTTAATGTTATGACAGTCTTTATTTTTCTACATCATGGTTAGAAAACACTTGATAATATAATGAAACTATTGGCCTCAAGTTTTTAAGCATAGATTTTTAACAATGTAATTTAAGTTATGGCTGTATTCAAACATTTTCTTAAGTGAGTGCAATCTCTGAAATCCCTTGGTGACCAACCCGAAAGAAGTAAGAAGTATTGGGGCAAAAGTCTTTTCAGAGAAACAATTGATTTGGCCAATACAAAGCTGTGGGTTTAAGTAATTTGTTACTCAACCGTTCTTTTGACTCAGTGGTCAAGAAAGCAATATAAAGCCCAAGATTTTGTTCTGGACTTGCAAAGCGCGATATTGGAATATTTATCAGATGAAGGCAGAGAGCACACACACCTTTCTCAGGTACGATTGCCAGTTGTTTGGAAAATGGAGCGATAATTTACTTTCTTTGAAGGCTAACACTCACTTCTCGTCGAATATATGCTTGATGGAAACTCTCAGACCCCTACCCCGGAGTTTAGAAGTAGTGCTAAAATACTTTGTTGGCGTTACACTCTTTGAATTGGAGATGCATGAAGAAAATGGTCAAATGAATGGCATTCATTTTGCGCCGTGATAGTCTAGTGGTTAACACCAACACCCCTAATACGGAGTTTCGAAGTAGTGCAAAAAATTTTTGTTGGCGTTACACTCTTTGAATCGGAGATGCATGAAGAAAATGCTAAAATGAATGGCATTTATCTTGGGAAATCTTTGAAATCGAGATGAATGAAGAAAATGTTAAAATGAATGGCACTGATCGTCGGCCGTGATAGTCTAGTGGTTAGGACTTCTCGTTGTGGCCGAGACAACCCAGGTTCGAATCCTGGTCACGGCATTTAAAGTTGTGTTTTCCATGATGTGAATTGTTTCCTTTTTTTTAAACTTAATGTTATGACAGTCTTTATTTTTCTACATCATGGTTAGAAAACACTTGATAATATAATGAAACCATTGGCCTCAAGTTTTTAAGCATAGATTTTTAACAATGTAATTTAAGTTATGGCTGTATTCTACAAACATTTTTTTAAGTGAGTGCAATTTCTGAAATCCCTTGGTGACCAACCCGAAAGAAGTAAGAAGTATTGGGGCAAAAGTCTTTACAGAGAAACAAATGATTTAGCCAATACAAAGCTGTGCCTTTAAGTAATTTGTTACTCAACCGTTCTTTTGACTCAGTGGTCAAGAAAGCATTATAAAGTCCAAGATTTTGTTCAAGACTTGCAAAGCGCGATATTGGAATATTTATCAGATGAAGGCAGAGAGCACACACACCTTTCTCAGGCATGATTGCCAGTTGTTTGGAAAATGGAGCGATAATTTACTTTCTTTGAAGGCTAAAACTCACTTCTCGTCGAATATATGCTTGATAGAAACTCTCAGACCCCTACCCCGGAGTTTAGAAGTAGTGCAAAAATACTTTGTTGGCGTTACACTCTTTGAATTGGAGATGCATGAAGAAAATGGTCAAATGAATGGCATTCATTTTGCGCCGTCATAGTCTAGTGGTTAACACCAACACCCCTAATACGGAGTTTCGAAGTAGTGCAAAAATATTTTATTGGCGTTACACTCTTTGAATTGGAGATGCATGAAGAAAATGCTAAAATGAATGGCATTGCCCGTGGGCCCTGATAGTCTAGTGGTTAGGACTTCTCGTTGTGGCCGAAACAACCAATGTTCGAATGCTGGTCACGGCATTTGAAGTTGTTTTTTCCATGAGGTGAATTGTTTTTTTTTTTTTAAACTTAGTGTTATGGCAGTCTTTATTTTTCTGCATCATGGTTAGAAAACACTTGATAATATAATGAAACCATTGGCCTCAAGTTTTTAAGCATAGATTTTTAACAATCTAATGGAAATTATGGCTGTATTCTACAAACATTTTTTTTACGTGAGTGCAAGTTCTGAAATCACTTGGTGACCAACCCGAAAGAAATAAGAAGAATTGGGGCAAAAGTCTTTCCAGAGAAACAATTGATTTGGCCAATACAAAGCTGTGAGTTTAAGTAATTTGTTACTCAATCGTTTTTATAACTCAGTGGTCAAGAAAGCAATATAAAGTCCAAGATTTTGTTCGGGACTTGCAAAGCGCGATATTGGAATATTTATCAGATGAAGGCAGAGAGCACACACACCTTTCTCAGGTATGATTGCCAGTTGTTTGGAAAATGGAGCAATAATTTACTTTCTTTGAAGGCTAACACTCACTTCTCGTCGAATATATGCTTGATGGAAACTCTCAGACCCCTACCCCGGAGTTTAGAAGTAGTGCAAAAATACTTTGTTGGCGTTACACTCTTTGAATTGGAGATGCATGAAGAAAATGGTCAAATGAATGGCATTCATTTTGCGCCGTGATAGTCTAGTGGTTAACACCAACACCCCTAATATGGAGTTTCGAAGTAGTGCAAAAATATTTTATTGGCGTTATACTCTTTGAATTGGAGATGCATGAAGAAAATGCTAAAATGAATGGCATTGATCGTGGGCCGTGATAGTCTAGTGGTTAGGACTTCTCGTTGTGGCCGAGACAACCCAGGTTCGAATCCTGGTCAGGGGCATTTAAAGTTGTGTTTTCCATGATGTGAATTGTTTTCTTTTTTTTAAAACTTAATGTTATGGCAGTCTTTATTTTTCTACATCATGGTTAGAAAACACTTGATAATATAATGAAACCATTGGGCTCAAGTTTTTAAGCATAGATTTTTAACAATGTAATTTAAGTTATGGCTGTATTCAAACATTTTCTTAAGTGAGTGCAATTTCTGAAATCCCTTGGTGACCAACCCGAAAGAAGTAAGAAGTATTGGGGCAAAAGTCTTTCCAGAGAAACAAATGATTTGGCCAATACAAAGCTGTGGGTTTAAGTAATTTGTTACTCAACCGTTCTTTTGACTCAGTGGTCAAGAAAGCAATATAAAGCCCAAGATTTTCTTCAAGACTTGCAAAGCGCGATATTGGAATATTTATCAGATGAAGGCAGAGAGCACACACACCTTTGTCAGGCATGATTGCCAGTTGTTTGGAAAATGGAGCAATAATTTACTTTCTTTGAAGGCTAAAACTCACTTCTCGTCGAATATATGCTTGATGGAAACTCTCAGACCCCTACCCCGGAGTTTAGAAGTAGTGCAAAAATACTTTGTTGGCGTTACACTCTTTGAATTGGAGATGGATGAAGAAAATGGTCAAATGAATGGCATTCATTTTGCGCCGTGATAGTCTAGTGGTTAACACCAACACCCCTAATACGGAGTTTAAAAGTAGTGCAAAAATATTTTATTGGCGTTATACTCTTTCAATTGGAGATGCATGAAGAAAATGCTAAAATGAATGGCACTGATCGTGGGCCGTAATAGTCTAGTGGTTAGGACTTCTCGTTGTGGCCGAGACAACCCAGGTTCGAATCCTGGTCACGGCATTTAAAGTTGTGTTTTCCATGATGTGAATTGTTTCCTTTTTTTTTTAAACTTAATGTTATGACAGTCTTTATTTTTCTACATCATGGTTAGAAAACACTTGATAATATAATGAAACCATTGGCCTCATGTTTTTAGGCATAGATTTTTAGCAATGTAATGGAAATAAAGTCTTTACAGAGAAACAATTGATTTGGCCAATACAGAGCTGTGAGTTTAAGTAATTTGTTACTCAATCGTTTTTATAACTCAGTGGTCAAGAAAGCAATGTAAAGTCCAAGTTTTTGTTCGGTAAATGCAAAGCGCGATATTGGAATATTTATCAGATCAAGGCAGAGAGCACACATACCTTTCTCAGGCATGATTGCCAGTTGTTTGGAAAATGGAGCGATAATTTACTTTCTTTGAGGGCTAAAACTCACTTCTCGTCGAATATATACTTGATGGAAACTCTAAGGCCCCTATCCCGGAGTTGAGAAGTAGTGCAAGGATATTTTGTTGGCGTTGCATTCTTTGATGAATGAAGAAAATGCTAAAGTGAATGGCATTGATCGTGGGCCGTGATAGTCTAGTGGTTAGGACTAGCATCCCTTCAACGGAGTTTAGAAGTAGTGCAAAAAATATTTTGTTGGCGTTACACTCTTTGAATTGGAGATGCATGAAGAAAATGCTAAAATGAATGGCATTCATCTTGGGAAATCTTTGAAATCGAGATGGATGAAGAAAATGTTAAAATGAATGGCACTGATCGTCGGCCGTGATAGTCTAGTGGTTAGGACTTCTCGTTGTGGCCGAGACAACCCAGGTTCGAATCCTGGTCACGGCATTTAAAGTTGCGTTTTCCATAATGTGAATTGTTTCCCTTTTTTTAAACTTAATGTTATGACAGTCTTTAATTTTCTACATCATGGTTAGAAAACACCTGATAATACAATGAAACCATTGGCCGTGAGTTTTTAAGCATAGATTTTTAACAATGTAATTTAAGTTATGGCTGTATTCTTCAATCATTTTTTTAAGTGAGTGCAATTTCTTAAATCCCTTGGTGACCAACCCGAAAGAAGTAAGAAGTATTGGGGCAAAAGTCTTTTCAGAGAAACAAATGACTTGGCCAATACAAAGCTGTGGGTTTAAGTAATTTGTTACTCAACCGTTCTTTTGACTCAGTGGTCAAGAAAGCAATATAAAGCCCAAGATTTTGTTCTGGACTTTGTATTGGAATATTTATCAGATGAAGGCAGAGAGCACGCACACCTTTCTCAGGCATGATTGCCAGTTGTTTGGAATATGGAGCGATAATTTACTTTCTTTGAAGGCTAAAACTCACTTCTCGTCGAATATATGCTTGATGGAAACTCTCAGACCCCTACCCCGGAGTTTAGAAGTAGTGCAAAAAATACTTTGTTGGCGTTACACTCTTTGAATTGGAGATGGATGAAGAAAATGGTCAAATGAATGGCATTCATTTTGCGCCGTGATAGTCTAGTGGTTAACACCAACACCCCTAGTATGGAGTTTCGAAGTAGTGCAAAAATTTTTTGTTGGCGTTACACTCTTTGAATTGGAGATGCATGAAGAAAATGCTAAAATGAAGGGCACTGATCGTGGGCCCTGATAGTCTAGTGGTTAGGACTTCTCGTTGTGGCCGAGACAACCCAGGTTCGAATCCTAGTCACGGCATTTAAAGTTGTGTTTTCCATGATGTGAATTGTTTCCTTTTTTTTAAACTTAATGTTATGACAGTCTTTATTTTTCTACATCATGGTTAGAAAACACTTGATAATATAATGAAACCATTGGCCGTGAGTTTTTAAGCATAGATTTTTAACAATGTAATTTAAGTTATGTCTGTATTCTTCAAACATTTTTTTAAGTGAGTGCAATTTCTGAAATCCCTTAGTGACCAACCCGAAAGAAGTAAGAAGTATTGGGGCAAAAGCCTTTCCAGAGAAACAAATGATTTGGCCAATACAAAGCTGTGGGTTTAAGTAATTTGTTACTCAACCGTTCTTTTGACTCAGTGGTCAAGAAAGCATTATAAAGTCCAAGATTTTGTTCAAGACTTGCAAAGCGCGATATTGGAATATTTATCAGATGAAGGCAGAGAGCACACACACCTTTCTCAGGCATGATTGCCAGTTGTTTGGAAAATGGAGCGATAATTTAGTTTCTTTGAAGGCTAAAACTCACTTCTCGTCGAATATATGCTTGATGGAAACTCTCAGACCCCTACCCCGGAGTTTAGAAGTAGTGCAAAAATACTTTGTTGGCGTTACACTCTTTGAATTGGAGATGCATGAAGAAATTGGTCAAATGAATGGCATTCATTTTGCGCCGTGATAGTCTAGTGGTTAACACCAACACCCCTAATATGGAGTTTCGAAGTAGTGCAAAAATTTTTTGTTGGCGTTACACTCTTTGAATTGGAGATGCATGAAGAAAATGCAAAAATGAATGGCATTGATCGTCGGCCGTGATAGTCTAGTGGTTAGGACTTCTCGTTGTGGCCGAGACAACCCAGGTTCGAATCCTGGTCACGGCATTTAAAGTTGTGTTTTCCATGTTGTGAATTGTTTTCTTTTTTTTAAAACTTAGTGTTATGGCAGTCTTTATTTTTCTACATCATGGTTAGAAAACACTTGATAATATAATGAAACCATTGGCCTCAAGTTTTTAAGCATAGATTTTTAGCAATGTAATGGAAGTTATGGCTGTATTCTACAAACATTTTTTTTGACGTGAGTGCAAGTTCTGAAATCCCTTGGTGACCAACCCGAAAGAAGTAAGAAGTATTGGGGCAAAAGTCTTTCCAGAGAAACAATTGATTTGGAAAATACAAAGTTGTGAGTTTAAGTAATTTGTTACTCAATCGTTTTTATAACTCATTGGTCAAGAAAGCAATATAAAGTCCAAGATTTTGTTCGGGACTTGTAAAGCGCGATATTGGAATATTTATCAGATCAAGGCAGAGAGCACACACACCTTTCTCAGGTATAATTGCCAGTTCTTTGGAAAATGGAGCGATAATTTACTTTCTTTGAGGGCTAAAGCTCACTTCTCGTCGAATATATGCTTGATGGAAACTCTCAGACCCCTACCCCGGAGTTTAGAAGTAGTGCAAAAATACTTTGTTGGCGTTGCACTCTTTGATGAATGAAGAAAATGCTAAAGTGAATGGCATTGATCGTGGGCCGTGATAGTCTAGTGGTTAGGACTAGCATCTCTTCAACGGAGTTTAGAAGTAGTGCAAAAATATTTTGTTGGCGTTACACTCTTTGAATTGGAGATGCATGAAGAAAATGGTCAAATGAATGGCATTCATTTTGCGCCGTGATAGTCTAGTGGTTAACACCAACACCCCTAATATGGAGTTTCGAAGTAGTGCAAAAAATTTTTGTTGGCGTTACACTCTTTGAATCGGAGATGCATGAAGAAAATGCTAAAATGAATGGCATTTATCTTGGGAAATCTTTGAAATCGAGATGAATGAAGAAAATGTTAAAATGAATGGCACTGATCGTCGGCAGTGATAGTCTAGTGGTTAGGACTTCTCGTTGTGGCCGAGACAACCCAAGTTCGAATCCTGGTCACGGCATTTAAAGTTGTGTTTTCCATGATGTGAATTGTTTCCTTTTTTTTAAACTTAATGTTATGACAGTCTTTATTTTTCTACATCATGGTTAGAAAACACTTGATAATATAATGAAACCATTGGCCTCAAGTTTTTAAGCATAGATTTTTAACAATGTAATTTAAGTTATGGCTGTATTCTACAAACATTTTTTTTACGTGAGTGCAAGTTCTGAAATCCCTTGGTGACCAACCCGAAAGAAGTAAGAAGTATTGGGGCAAAAGTCTTTACAGAGAAACAAATGATTTAGCCAATACAAAGCTGTGCCTTTAAGTAATTTGTTACTCAACCGTTCTTTTGACTCAGTGGTCAAGAAAGCAATATAAAGTCCAAGATTTTGTTCAAGACTTGCAAAGCGCGATATTGGAATATTTATCAGATGAAGGCAGAGAGCACACACACCTTTCTCAGGCATGATTGCCAGTTGTTTGGAAAATGGAGCGATAATTTACTTTCTTTGAAGGCTAAAACTCACTTCTCGTCGAATATATGCTTGATGGAAACTCTCAGACCCCTACCCCGGAGTGTAGAAGTAGTGCAAAAATACTTTGTTGGCGTTACACTCTTTGAATTGGAGATGCATGAAGAAAATGGTCAAATGAATGGCATTCATTTTGCGCCGTGATAGTCTAGTGGTTAACACCAACACCCCTAATACGGAGTTTCGAAGTAGTGCAAAAATATTTTATTGGCGTTACACTCTTTGAATTGGAGATGCATGAAGAAAATGCTAAAATGAATGGCATTGCCCGTGGGCCGTGATAGTCTAGTGGTTAGGACTTCTCGTTGTGGCCGAGACAACCAATGTTCGAATCCTGGTCACGGCATTTGAAGTTGTTTTTTCCATGAGGTGAATTGTATTTTTTTTTTTAAACTTAGTGTTATGGCAGTCTTTATTTTTCTGCATCATGGTTAGAAAACACTTGATAATATAATGAAACCATTGGCCTCAAGTTTTTAAGCATAGATTTTTAACAATCTAATGGAAATTATGGCTGTATTCTACAAACATTTTTTTTACGTGAGTGCAAGTTCTGAAATCACTTGGTGACCAACCCGAAAGAAGTAAGAAGTATTGGGGCAAAAGTCTTTCCAGAGAAACAATTGATTTGGCCAATACAAAGCTGTGAGTTTAAGTAATTTGTTACTCAATCGTTTTTATAACTCAGTGGTCAAGAAAGCAATATAAAGTCCAAGATTTTGTTCGAGACTTGCAAAGCGCGATATTGGAATATTTATCAGATGAAGGCAGAGAGCACACACACCTTTCTCAGGTATGATTGCCAGTTGTTTGGAAAATGGAGCAATAATTTACTTTCTTTGAAGGCTAACACTCACTTCTCGTCGAATATATGCTTGATGGAAACTCTCAGACCCCTACCCCGGAGTTTAGAAGTAGTGCAAAAATACTTTGTTGGTGTTACACTCTTTGAATTGGAGATGCATGAAGAAAATGGTCAAATGAATGGCATTCATTTTGCGCCGTGATAGTCTAGTGGTTAACACCAACACCCCTAATATGGAGTTTCGAAGTAGTGCAAAAATATTTTATTGGCGTTATACTCTTTGAATTGGAGATGCATGAAGAAAATGCTAAAATGAATGGCATTGATCGTGGGCCGTGATAGTCTAGTGGTTAGGACTTCTCGTTGTGGCCGAGACAACCCAGGCTCGAATCCTGGTCAGGGGCATTTAAAGTTGTGTTTTCCATGATGTGAATTATTTTCTTTTTTTTAAAACTTAATGTTATGGCAGTCTTGATTTTTCTACATCATGGTTAGAAAACACTTGATAATATAATGAAACCATTGGAAGTGAGTTTTTAAGCATAGATTTTTAACAATGTAATTTAAGTTACGGCTGTATTCAAACATTTTCTTAAGTGAGTGCAATTTCTGAAATCCCTTGGTGACCAACCCGAAAGAAGTAAGAAGTATTGGGGCAAAAGTCTTTCCAGAGAAACAAATGATTTGGCCAATACAAAGCTGTGGGTTTAAGTAATTTGTTACTCAACCGTTCTTTTGACTCAGTGGTCAAGAAAGCAATATAAAGCCCAAGATTTTGTTCAAGACTTGCAAAGCGCGATATTGGAATATTTATCAGATGAAGGCAGAGAGCACACACACCTTTGTCAGGCATGATTGCCAGTTGTTTGGAAAATGGAGCAATAATTTACTTTCTTTGAAGGCTAAAACTCACTTCTCGTCGAATATATGCTTGATGGAAACTCTCAGACCCCTACCCCGGAGTTTAGAAGTAGTGCAAAAATACTTTGTTGGCGTTACACTCTTTGAATTGGAGATGCATGAAGAAAATGGTCAAATGAATGGCATTCAATTTGCGCCGTGATAGTCTAGTGGTTAACACCAACACCCCTAATACGGAGTTTAAAAGTAGTGCAAAAATATTTTATTGGCGTTATACGCTTTCAATTGGAGATGCATGAAGAAAATGCTAAAATGAATGGCACTGATCGTGGGCCGTAATAGTCTAGTGGTTAGGACTTCTCGTTGTGGCCGAGACAACCCAGGTTCGAATCCTGGTCACGGCATTTAAAGTTGTGTTTTCCATGATGTGAATTGTTTCCTTTTTTTTTAAACTTAATGTTATGACAGTCTTTATTTTTCTACATCATGGTTAGAAAACACTTGATAATATAATGAAACCATTGGCCTCATGTTTTTAGGCATACATTTTTAGCAATGTAATGGAAATAAAGTCTTTCCAGAGAAACAATTGATTTGGCCAATACAGAGCTGTGAGTTTAAGTAATTTGTTACTCAATCGTTTTTATAACTCAGTGGTCAAGAAAGCAATGTAAAGTCCAAGTTTTTGTTCGGTAAATGCAAAGCGCGATATTGGAATATTTATCAGATCAAGGCAGAGAGCACACATACCTTTCTCAGGCATGATTGCCAGTTGTTTGGAAAATGGAGCGATAATTTACTTTCTTTGAGGGCAAAAACTCACTTCTCGTCGAATATATGCTTGATGGAAACTCTAAGGCCCCTATCCCGGAGTTGAGAAGTAGTGCAAGGATATTTTGTTGGCGTTGCATTCTTTGATGAATGAAGAAAATGCTAAAGTGAATGGCATTGATCGTGGGCCGTGATAGTCTAGTGGTTAGGACTAGCATTTCTTCAACGGAGTTTAGAAGTAGTGCAAAAAATATTTTGTTGGCGTTACACTCTTTGAATCGGAGATGCATGAAGAAAATGCTAAAATGAATGGCATTCATCTTGGGAAATCTTTGAAATCGAGATGGATGAAGAAAATGTTAAAATGAATGGCACTGATCGTCGGCCGTGATAGTCTAGTGGTTAGGACTTCTCGTTGTGGCCGAGACAACCCAGGTTCGAATCCTGGTCACGGCATTTAAACTTGCGTTTTCCATAATGTGAATTGTTTCCCTTTTTTTAAACTTAATGTTATGACAGTCTTTAATTTTCTACATCATGGTTAGAAAACACTTGATAATACAATGAAACCATTGGCCGTGAGTTTTTAAGCATAGATTTTTAAAAATGTAATTTAAGTTATGGCTGTATTCTTCAAACATTTTTTTAAGTGAGTGCAATTTCTTAAATCCCTTGGTGACCAACCCGAAAGAAGTAAGAAGTATTGGGGCAAAAGTCTTTTCAGAGAAACAAATGACTTGGCCAATACAAAGCTGTGGGTTTAAGTAATTTGTTACTCAACCGTTCTTTTGACTCAGTGGTCAAGAAAGCAATATAAAGCCCAAGATTTTGTTCTGGACTTTGTATTGGAATATTTATCAGATGAAGGCAGAGAGCACGCACACCTTTCTCAGGTATGATTGCCAGTTGTTTGGAAAATGGAGCGATAATTTACTTTCTTTGAAGGCTAAAACTCACTTCTCGTCGATTATATGCTTGATGGAAACTCTCAGACCCCTACCCCGGAGTTTAGAAGTAGGGCAAAAATACTTTGTTGGCGTTACACTCTTTGAATTGGAGATGGATGAAGAAAATGGTCAAATGAATGGCATTCATTTTGCGCCGTGATAGTCTAGTGGTTAACACCAACACCCCTAGTATGGAGTTTCGAAGTAGTGCAAAAATTTTTTGTTGGCGTTACACTCTTTGAATTGGAGATCGTGGGCCCTGATAGTCTAGTGGTTAGGACTTCTCGTTGTGGCCGAGACAACCCAGGTTCGAATCCTGGTCACGGCATTTAAAGTTGTGTTTTCCATGATGTGAATTGTTTCCCTTTTTTTAAACCTAATGTTATGACAGTCTTTATTTTTCTACATCATGGTTAGAAAACACTTGATAATATAATGAAACCATTTGGCCGTGAGTTTTTAAGCATAGATTTTTAACAATGTAATTTAAGTTATGTCTGTATTCTTCAAACATTTTTTTAAGTGAGTGCAATTTCTGAAATCCCTTGGTGACCAACCCGAAAGAAGTAAGAAGTATTGGGGCAAAAGCCTTTCCAGAGAAACAAATGATTTGGCCAATACAAAGCTGTGGGTTTAAGTAATTTGTTACTCAACCGTTCTTTTGACTCAGTGGTCAAGAAAGCATTATAAAGTCCAAGATTTTGTTCAAGACTTGCAAAGCGCGATATTGGAATATTTATCAGATGAAGGCAGAGAGCACACACACCTTTCTCAGGCATGATTGCCAGTTGTTTGGAAAATGGAGCGATAATTTACTTTCTTTGAAGGCTAAAACTCACTTCTCGTCGAATATATGCTTGATGGAAACTCTCAGACCCCTACCCCGGAGTTTAGAAGTAGTGCAAAAATACTTTGTTGGCGTTACACTCTTTGAATTGGAGATGCATGAAGAAATTGGTCAAATGAATGGCAATCATTTTGCGCCGTGATAGTCTAGTGGTTAACACCAACACCCCTAATATGGAGTTTCGAAGTAGTGCAAAAATTTATTGTTGGCGTTACACTCTTTGAATTGGAGATGCATGAAGAAAATGCTAAAATGAATGGCATTGATCGTCGGCCGTGATAGTCTAGTGGTTAGGACTTCTCGTTGTGGCCGAGACAACCCAGGTTCGAATCCTGGTCACGGCATTTAAAGTTGTGTTTTCCATGATGTGAATTGTTTTCTTTTTTTTAAAACTTAGTGTTATGGCAGTCTTTATTTTTCTACATCATGGTTAGAAAACACTTGATAATATAATGAAACCATTGGCCTCAAGTTTTTAAGCATAGATTTTTAGCAATGTAATGGAAGTTATGGCTGTATTCTACAAACATTTTTTTTGACGTGAGTGCAAGTTCTGAAATCCCTTGGTGACCAACCCGAAAGAAGTAAGAAGTATTGGGGCAAAAGCCTTTCCAGAGAAACAATTGATTTGGCCAATACAAAGCTGTGGGTTTAAGTAATTTGTTACTCAACCGTTCTTTTGACTCAGTGGTCAAGAAAGCATTATAAAGTCCAAGATTTTGTTCAAGACTTGCAAAGCGCGATATTGGAATATTTATCAGATGAAGGCAGAGAGCACACACACCTTTCTCAGGCATGATTGCCAGTTGTTTGGAAAATGGAGCGATAATTTACTTTCTTTGAAGGCTAAAACTCACTTCTCGTCGAATATATGCTTGATGGAAACTCTCAGACCCCTACCCCGGAGTTTAAAAGTAGTGCAAAAATACTTTGTTGGCGTTGCACTCTTTGATGAATGAAGAAAATGCTAAAGTGAATGGCATTGATCGTGGGCCGTGATAGTCTAGTGGTTAGGACTAGCATCTCTTCAACGGAGTTTAGAAGTAGTGTAAAAATATTTTGTTGGCGTTACACTCTTTGAATTGGAGATGCATGAAGAAAATGGTCAAATGAATGGCATTCATTTTGCGCCGTGATACTCTAGTGGTTAACACCAACACCCCTAATATGGAGTTTCGAAGTAGTGCAAAAATTTTTTGTTGGCGTTACACTCTTTGAATTGGAGATGCATGAAGAAAATACTAAAATGAATGGCATTGATCGTGGGCCGTGATAGTCTAGTGGTTAGGACTTCTCGTTGTGGCCGAGACAACCCAGGTTCGAATCCTGGTCACGGCATTTAAAGTTGTGTTTTCCATGATGTGAATTGTTTCCTTTTTTTTTAAACTTAATGTTATGACGGTCTTTATTTTTCTACATCATGGTTAGAAAACACTTGATAATATAATGAAACCATTGGCCTCATGTTTTTAGGCATACATTTTTAGCAATGTAATGGAAATAAAGTCTTTACAGAGAAACAATTGATTTGGCCAATACAGAGCTGTGAGTTTAAGTAATTTGTTACTCAATCGTTTTTATAACTCAGTGGCCAAGAAAGCAATGTAAAGTCCAAGATTTTGTTCGGTAATTGCAAAGCGCGATATTGGAATATTTATCAGATCAAGGCAGAGAGCACACATACCTTTCTCAGGCATGATTGCCAGTTGTTTGGAAAATGGAGCGATAATTTACTTTCTTTGAGGGCTAAAACTCACTTCTCGTCGAATATATGCTTGATGGAAACTCTAAGGCCCCTATCCCGGAGTTTAGAAGTAGTGCAAGGATATTTTGTTGGCGTTGCATTCTTTGATGAATGAAGAAAATGCTAAAGTGAATGGCATTGATCGTGGGCCGTGATAGTCTAGTGGTTAGGACTTCTCGTTGTGGCCGAGACAACCCAGGTTCGAATCCTGGTCACGGCATTTAAAGTTGTGTTTTCCATGATGTGAATTCTTTCCCTTTTTTTAAACCTAATGTTATGACAGTCTTTATTTTTCTACATCATGGTTAGAAAACACTTGATAATATAATGAAACCATTGGCCGTGAGTTTTTAAGCATAGATTTTTAACAATGTAATTTAAGTTATGTCTGTATTCTTCAAACATTTTTTTAAGTGAGTGCAATTTCTGAAATCCCTTGGTGACCAACCCGAAAGAAGTAAGAAGTATTGGGGCAAAAGCCTTTCCCGAGAAACAAATGATTTGGCCAATACAAAGCTGTGGGTTTAAGTAATTTGTTACTCAACCGTTCTTTTGACTCAGTGGTCAAGAAAGCATTATAAAGTCCAAGATTTTGTTCAAGACTTGCAAAGCGCGATATTGGAATATTTATCAGATCAAGGCAGAGAGCACACACACCTTTCTCAGGTATAATTGCCAGTTCTTTGGAAAATGGAGCGATAATTTACTTTCTTTGAGGGCTAAAGCTCACTTCTCGTCGAATATATGCTTGATGGAAACTCTCAGACCCCTACCCCGGAGTTTAAAAGTAGTGCAAAAATACTTTGTTGGCGTTGCACTCTTTGATGAATGAAGAAAATGCTAAAGTGAATGGCATTGATCGTGGGCCGTGATAGTCTAGTGGTTAGGACTAGCATCTCTTCAACGGAGTTTAGAAGTAGTGTAAAAATATTTTGTTGGCGTTACACTCTTTGAATTGGAGATGCATGAAGAAAATGGTCAAATGAATGGCATTCATTTTGCGCCGTGATAGTCTAGTGGTTAACACCAACACCCCTAATATGGAGTTTCGAAGTAGTGCAAAAATTTTTTGTTGGCGTTACACTCTTTGAATTGGAGATGCATGAAGAAAATACTAAAATGAATGGCATTGATCGTGGGCCGTGATAGTCTAGTGGTTAGGACTTCTCGTTGTGGCCGAGACAACCCAGGTTCGAATCCTGGTCACGGCATTTAAAGTTGTGTCTTCCATGATGTGAATTGTTTCCTTTTTTTTTAAACTTAATGTTATGACGGTCTTTATTTTTCTACATCATGGTTAGAAAACACTTGATAATATAATGAAACCATTGGCCTCATGTTTTTAGGCATACATTTTTAGCAATGTAATGCAAATAAAGTCTTTACAGAGAAACAATTGATTTGGCCAATACAGAGCTGTGAGTTTAAGTAATTTGTTACTCAATCGTTTTTATAACTCAGTGGCCAAGAAAGCAATGTAAAGTCCAAGATTTTGTTCGGTAACTGCAAAGCGCGATATTGGAATATTTATCAGATCAAGGCAGAGAGCACACATACCTTTCTCAGGCATGATTGCCAGTTGTTTGGAAAATGGAGCGATAATTTACTTTCTTTGAGGGCTAAAACTCACTTCTCGTCGAATATATGCTTGATGGAAACTCTAAGGCCCCTATCCCGGAGTTTAGAAGTAGTGCAAGGATATTTTGTTGGCGTTGCATTCTTTGATGAATGAAGAAAATGCTAAAGTGAATGGCATTGATCGTGGGCCGTGATAGTCTAGTGGTTAGGACTTCTCGTTGTGGCCGAGACAACCCAGGTTCGAATCCTGGTCACGGCATTTAAAGTTGTGTTTTCCATGATGTGAATTGTTTCCCTTTTTTTAAACCTAATGTTATGACAGTCTTTATTTTTCTACATCATGGTTAGAAAACACTTGATAATATAATGAAACCATTGGCCGTGAGTTTTTAAGCATAGATTTTTAACAATGTAATTTAAGTTATGTCTGTATTCTTCAAACATTTTTTTAAGTGAGTGCAATTTCTGAAATCCCTTGGTGACCAACCCGAAAGAAGTAAGAAGTATTGGGGCAAAAGCCTTTCCAGAGAAACAAATGATTTGGCCAATACAAAGCTGTGGGTTTAAGTAATTTGTTACTCAACCGTTCTTTTGACTCAGTGGTCAAGAAAGCATTATAAAGTCCAAGATTTTGTTCAAGACTTGCAAAGCGCGATATTGGAATATTTATCAGATGAAGGCAGAGAGCACACACACCTTTCTCAGGCATGATTGCCAGTTGTTTGGAAAATGGAGCGATAATTTACTTTCTTTGAAGGCTAAAACTCACTTCTCGTCGAATATATGCTTGATGGAAACTCTCAGACCCCTACCCCGGAGTTTAGAAGTAGTGCAAAAATACTTTGTTGGCGTTACACTCTTTGAATTGGAGATGCATGAAGAAAATGGTCAAATGAATGGCATTCATTTTGCGCCGTGATAGTCTAGTGGTTAACACCAACACCCCTAATATGGAGTTTCGAAGTAGTGCAAAAAATTTTTGTTGGCGTTACACTCTTTGAATCGGAGATGCATGAAGAAAATGCTAAAATGAATGGCATTTATCTTGGGAAATCTTTGAAATCGAGATGAATGAAGAAAATGTTAAAATGAATGGCACTGATCGTCGGCCGTGATAGTCTAGTGGTTAGGACTTCTCGTTGTGGCCGAGACAACCCAGGTTCGAATCCTGGTCAGGGGCATTTAAAGTTGTGTTTTCCATGATGTGAATTGTTTTCTTTTTTTTAAAACTTAATGTTATGGCAGTCTTTATTTTTCTACATCATGGTTAGAAAACACTTGATAATATAATGAAACCATTGGCCTCAAGTTTTTAAGCATAGATTTTTAACAATGTAATTTAAGTTATGGTTGTATTCAAACATTTTCTTAAGTGAGTGCAATTTCTTAAATCCCTTGGTGACCAACCCGAAAGAAGTAAGAAGTATTGGGGCAAAAGTCTTTCCAGAGAAACAAATGATTTAGCCAATACAAAGCTGTGGGTTTAAGTAATTTGTTATTTAACCGTTCTTTTGACTCAGTGGTCAAGAAAGCAATATAAAGTCCAAGATTTTGTTCAAGACTTGCAAAGCGCGATATTGGAATATTTATCAGATCAAGGCAGAGAGCACACACACCTTTCTCAGGCATGATTGCCAGTTGTTTGGAAAATGGAGCGATAATTTACTTTCTTTGAAGGCTAAAACTCACTTCTCGTCGAATATATGCTTGATGGAAACTCTCAGACCCCTACCCCGGAGTTTAGAAGTAGTGCAAAAATACTTTGTTGGCGTTACACTCTTTGAATTGGAGATGGATGAAGAAAATGGTCAAATGAATGGCATTCATTTTGCGCCGTGATAGTCTAGTGGTTAACACCAACACCCCTAATACGGAGTTTCGAAGTAGTGCAAAAATATTTTATTGGCGTTACACTCTTTGAATTGGAGATGCATGAAGAAAATGCTAAAATGAATGGCACTGATCGTGGGCCGTGATAGTCTAGTGGTTAGGACTTCTCGTTGTGGCCGAGACAACCCAGGTTCGAATCCTGGTCACGGCATTTAAAGTTGTGTTTTCCATGATGTGAATTGTTTTCTTTTTTTTAAAACTTAATGTTATGGCAGTCTTTATTTTTCTACATCATGGTTAGAAAACACTTGATAATATAATGAAACCATTGGCCTCAAGTTTTTAAGCATAGATTTTTAACAATGTAATTTAAGTTATGGCTGTACTCTACAAACATTTTTTTTACGTGAGTGCAAGTTCTGAAATCAGTTGGTGACCAACCCGAAAGAAGTAAGAAATATTGGGGCAAAAGTCTTTCCAGAGAAACAATTGATTTGGCCAATACAAAGCTGTGAGTTTAAGTACTTTGTTACTCAATCGTTTTTATAACTCAGTGGTCAAGAAAGCAATATAAAGTCCAAGATTTTGTTCGGGACTTCCAAATCGCGATGTTGGAATATTTATCAGATCAAGGCAGAGGGCACACACACCTTTCTCAGGCATGATTGCCAGTTGTTTGGAAAATGAAGCGATAATTTACTTTCTTTGAGGGCTAAAGCTCACTTCTCGTCGAATATATGCTTGATGGAAACTCTCAGACCTCTACCCCGGAGTTTAGAAGTAGTGCAAAAATACTTTGTTGGCGTTGCATTCTTTGATGAATGAAGAAAATGCTAAAGTGAATGGCATTGATCGTGGGCCGTGATAGTCTAGTGGTTAGGACTAGCAACTCTTCAACGGAGTTTAGAAGTAGTGCAAAAATATTCTGTTGGCGTTACACTCTTTGAATTCGAGATGGATGAAGAAAATGGTCAAATGAATGGCATTCATTTTGCGCCGTCATAGTCTAGTGGTTAACACCAACACCCCTAATATGGAGTTTCGAAGTAGTGCAAAAATTTTTTGTTGGCGTTACACTCTTTGAATTGGAGATGCATGAAGAAAATGTTAAAATGAATGGCATTGATTGTGGGCCGTGATAGTCTAGTGGTTAGGACTTCTCGTTGTGGCCGAGACAACCCAGGTTCGAATCCTGGTCACGGCATTTAAAGTTGTGTTTTCCATGATGTGAATTGTTTCCTTTTTTTTTAAACTTAATGTTATGACGGTCTTTATTTTTCTACATCATGGTTAGAAAACACTTGATAATATAATGAAACCATTGGCCTCATGTTTTTAGGCATACATTTTTAGCAATGTAATGGAAATAAAGTCTTTACAGAGAAACAATTGATTTGGCCAATACAGAGCTGTGAGTTTAAGTAATTTGTTACTCAATCGTTTTTATAACTCAGTGGCCAAGAAAGCAATGTAAAGTCCAAGATTTTGTTCGGTAATTGCAAAGCGCGATATTGGAATATTTATCAGATCAAGGCAGAGAGCACACATACCTTTCTCAGGCATGATTGCCAGTTGTTTGGAAAATGGAGCGATAATTTACTTTCTTTGAGGGCTAAAACTCACTTCTCGTCGAATATATGCTTGATGGAAACTCTAAGGCCCCTATCCCGGAGTTTAGAAGTAGTGCAAGGATATTTTGTTGGCGTTGCATTCTTTGATGAATGAAGAAAATGCTAAAGTGAATGGCATTGATCGTGGGCCGTGATAGTCTAGTGGTTAGGACTTCTCGTTGTGGCCGAGACAACCCAGGTTCGAATCCTGGTCACGGCATTTAAAGTTGTGTTTTCCATGATGTGAATTCTTTCCCTTTTTTTAAACCTAATGTTATGACAGTCTTTATTTTTCTACATCATGGTTAGAAAACACTTGATAATATAATGAAACCATTGGCCGTGAGTTTTTAAGCATAGATTTTTAACAATGTAATTTAAGTTATGTCTGTATTCTTCAAACATTTTTTTAAGTGAGTGCAATTTCTGAAATCCCTTGGTGACCAACCCGAAAGAAGTAAGAAGTATTGGGGCAAAAGCCTTTCCCGAGAAACAAATGATTTGGCCAATACAAAGCTGTGGGTTTAAGTAATTTGTTACTCAACCGTTCTTTTGACTCAGTGGTCAAGAAAGCATTATAAAGTCCAAGATTTTGTTCAAGACTTGCAAAGCGCGATATTGGAATATTTATCAGATCAAGGCAGAGAGCACACACACCTTTCTCAGGTATAATTGCCAGTTCTTTGGAAAATGGAGCGATAATTTACTTTCTTTGAGGGCTAAAGCTCACTTCTCGTCGAATATATGCTTGATGGAAACTCTCAGACCCCTACCCCGGAGTTTAGAAGTAGTGCAAAAATACTTTGTTGGCGTTGCACTCTTTGATGAATGAAGAAAATGCTAAAGTGAATGGCATTGATCGTGGGCCGTGACAGTCTAGTGGTTAGGCCTAGCATCTCTTCAACGGAGTTTAGAACTAGTGCAAAAATATTTTGTTGGCGTTACACTCTTTGAATTGGAGATGCATGAAGAAAATGGTCAAATGAATGGCATTCATTTTGCGCCGTGATAGTCTAGTGGTTAACACCAACACCCCTAATATGGAGTTTCGAAGTAGTGCAAAAATTTTTTGTTGGCGTTACACTCTTTGAATTGGAGATGCATGAAGAAAATACTAAAATGAATGGCATTGATCGTGGGCCGTGATAGTCTAGTGGTTAGGACTTCTCGTTGTGGCCGAGACAACCCAGGTTCGAATCCTGGTCACGGCATTTAAAGTTGTGTCTTCCATGATGTGAATTGTTTCCTTTTTTTTTAAACTTAATGTTATGACGGTCTTTATTTTTCTACATCATGGTTAGAAAACACTTGATAATATAATGAAACCATTGGCCTCATGTTTTTAGGCATACATTTTTAGCAATGTAATGGAAATAAAGTCTTTACAGAGAAACAATTGATTTGGCCAATACAGAGCTGTGAGTTTAAGTAATTTGTTACTCAATCGTTTTTATAACTCAGTGGCCAAGAAAGCAATGTAAAGTCCAAGATTTTGTTCGGTAACTGCAAAGCGCGATATTGGAATATTTATCAGATCAAGGCAGAGAGCACACATACCTTTCTCAGGCATGATTGCCAGTTGTTTGGAAAATGGAGCGATAATTTACTTTCTTTGAGGGCTAAAACTCACTTCTCGTCGAATATATGCTTGATGGAAACTCTAAGGCCCCTATCCCGGAGTTTAGAAGTAGTGCAAGGATATTTTGTTGGCGTTGCATTCTTTGATGAATGAAGAAAATGCTAAAGTGAATGGCATTGATCGTGGGCCGTGATAGTCTAGTGGTTAGGACTTCTCGTTGTGGCCGAGACAACCCAGGTTCGAATCCTGGTCACGGCATTTAAAGTTGTGTTTTCCATGATGTGAATTGTTTCCCTTTTTTTAAACCTAATGTTATGACAGTCTTTATTTTTCTACATCATGGTTAGAAAACACTTGATAATATAATGAAACCATTGGCCGTGAGTTTTTAAGCATAGATTTTTAACAATGTAATTTAAGTTATGTCTGTATTCTTCAAACATTTTTTTAAGTGAGTGCAATTTCTGAAATCCCTTGGTGACCAACCCGAAAGAAGTAAGAAGTATTGGGGCAAAAGCCTTTCCAGAGAAACAAATGATTTGGCCAATACAAAGCTGTGGGTTTAAGTAATTTGTTACTCAACCGTTCTTTTGACTCAGTGGTCAAGAAAGCATTATAAAGTCCAAGATTTTGTTCAAGACTTGCAAAGCGCGATATTGGAATATTTATCAGATGAAGGCAGAGAGCACACACACCTTTCTCAGGCATGATTGCCAGTTGTTTGGAAAATGGAGCGATAATTTACTTTCTTTGAAGGCTAAAACTCACTTCTCGTCGAATATATGCTTGATGGAAACTCTCAGACCCCTACCCCGGAGTTTAGAAGTAGTGCAAAAATACTTTGTTGGCGTTACACTCTTTGAATTGGAGATGCATGAAGAAAATGGTCAAATGAATGGCATTCATTTTGCGCCGTGATAGTCTAGTGGTTAACACCAACACCCCTAATATGGAGTTTCGAAGTAGTGCAAAAAATTTTTGTTGGCGTTACACTCTTTGAATCGGAGATGCATGAAGAAAATGCTAAAATGAATGGCATTTATCTTGGGAAATCTTTGAAATCGAGATGAATGAAGAAAATGTTAAAATGAATGGCACTGATCGTCGGCCGTGATAGTCTAGTGGTTAGGACTTCTCGTTGTGGCCGAGACAACCCAGGTTCGAATCCTGGTCAGGGGCATTTAAAGTTGTGTTTTCCATGATGTGAATTGTTTTCTTTTTTTTAAAACTTAATGTTATGGCAGTCTTTATTTTTCTACATCATGGTTAGAAAACACTTGATAATATAATGAAACCATTGGCCTCAAGTTTTTAAGCATAGATTTTTAACAATGTAATTTAAGTTATGGTTGTATTCAAACATTTTCTTAAGTGAGTGCAATTTCTTAAATCCCTTGGTGACCAACCCGAAAGAAGTAAGAAGTATTGGGGCAAAAGTCTTTCCAGAGAAACAAATGATTTAGCCAATACAAAGCTGTGGGTTTAAGTAATTTGTTATTTAACCGTTCTTTTGACTCAGTGGTCAAGAAAGCAATATAAAGTCCAAGATTTTGTTCAAGACTTGCAAAGCGCGATATTGGAATATTTATCAGATCAAGGCAGAGAGCACACACACCTTTCTCAGGCATGATTGCCAGTTGTTTGGAAAATGGAGCGATAATTTACTTTCTTTGAAGGCTAAAACTCACTTCTCGTCGAATATATGCTTGATGGAAACTCTCAGACCCCTACCCCGGAGTTTAGAAGTAGTGCAAAAATACTTTGTTGGCGTTACACTCTTTGAATTGGAGATGGATGAAGAAAATGGTCAAATGAATGGCATTCATTTTGCGCCGTGATAGTCTAGTGGTTAACACCAACACCCCTAATACGGAGTTTCGAAGTAGTGCAAAAATATTTTATTGGCGTTACACTCTTTGAATTGGAGATGCATGAAGAAAATGCTAAAATGAATGGCACTGATCGTGGGCCGTGATAGTCTAGTGGTTAGGACTTCTCGTTGTGGCCGAGACAACCCAGGTTCGAATCCTGGTCACGGCATTTAAAGTTGTGTTTTCCATGATGTGAATTGTTTTCTTTTTTTTAAAACTTAATGTTATGGCAGTCTTTATTTTTCTACATCATGGTTAGAAAACACTTGATAATATAATGAAACCATTGGCCTCAAGTTTTTAAGCATAGATTTTTAACAATGTAATTTAAGTTATGGCTGTACTCTACAAACATTTTTTTTACGTGAGTGCAAGTTCTGAAATCAGTTGGTGACCAACCCGAAAGAAGTAAGAAATATTGGGGCAAAAGTCTTTCCAGAGAAACAATTGATTTGGCCAATACAAAGCTGTGAGTTTAAGTACTTTGTTACTCAATCGTTTTTATAACTCAGTGGTCAAGAAAGCAATATAAAGTCCAAGATTTTGTTCGGGACTTCCAAATCGCGATGTTGGAATATTTATCAGATCAAGGCAGAGGGCACACACACCTTTCTCAGGCATGATTGCCAGTTGTTTGGAAAATGAAGCGATAATTTACTTTCTTTGAGGGCTAAAGCTCACTTCTCGTCGAATATATGCTTGATGGAAACTCTCAGACCTCTACCCCGGAGTTTAGAAGTAGTGCAAAAATACTTTGTTGGCGTTGCATTCTTTGATGAATGAAGAAAATGCTAAAGTGAATGGCATTGATCGTGGGCCGTGATAGTCTAGTGGTTAGGACTAGCAACTCTTCAACGGAGTTTAGAAGTAGTGCAAAAATATTCTGTTGGCGTTACACTCTTTGAATTCGAGATGGATGAAGAAAATGGTCAAATGAATGGCATTCATTTTGCGCCGTCATAGTCTAGTGGTTAACACCAACACCCCTAATATGGAGTTTCGAAGTAGTGCAAAAATTTTTTGTTGGCGTTACACTCTTTGAATTGGAGATGCATGAAGAAAATGTTAAAATGAATGGCATTGATTGTGGGCCGTGATAGTCTAGTGGTTAGGACTTCTCGTTGTGGCCGAGACAACCCAGGTTCGAATCCTGGTCACGGCATTTAAAGTTCTGTTTTCCATCATGTGAATTGTTTTCTGTTTTTTTAAACTTAATGTTATGACGGTCTTTATTTTTCTACATCATGGTTAGAAAACACTTGATAATATAATGAAACCATTGGCCTCATGTTTTTAGGCATAGATTTTTACCAATGTAATGGAAATAAAGTCTTTACAGAGAAACAATTGATTTGGCCAATACAAAGCTGTGAGTTTAAGTAATTTGTTACTCAATCGTTTTTATAACTCAGTGGTCAAGAAAGCAATATAAAGTCCAAGATTTTGTTCGGGACTTGCAAAGCGCGATATTGGAATATTTATCAGATGAAGGCAGAGAGCACACACACCTTTCTCAGGTATGATTGCCAGTTGTTTGGAAAATGGAGCAATAATTTACTTTCTTTGAAGGCTAACACTCACTTCTCATCGAATATATGCTTGATGGAAACTCTCAGACCCCTACCCCGGAGTTTAGAAGTAGTGCAAAAATACTTTGTTGGCGTTACACTCTTTGAATTGGAGATGCATGAAGAAAATGGTCAAATGAATGGCATTCATTTTGCGCCGTGATAGTCTAGTGGTTAACACCAACACCCCTAATATGGAGTTTCGAAGTAGTGCAAAAAATTTTTGTTGGCGTTACACTCTTTGAATCGGAGATGCATGAAGAAAATGCTAAAATGAATGGCATTTATCTTGGGAAATCTTTGAAATCGAGATGAATGAAGAAAATGTTAAAATGAATGGCACTGATCGTCGGCCGTGATAGTCTAGTGGTTAGGACTTCTCGTTGTGGCCGAGACAACCCAGGTTCGAATCCTGGTCAGGGGCATTTAAAGTTGTGTTTTCCATGATGTGAATTGTTTTCTTTTTTTTAAAACTTAATGTTATGGCAGTCTTTATTTTTCTACATCATGGTTAGAAAACACTTGATAATATAATGAAACCATTGGCCTCAAGTTTTTAAGCATAGATTTTTAACAATGTAATTTAAGTTATGGTTGTATTCAAACATTTTCTTAAGTGAGTGCAATTTCTTAAATCCCTTGGTGACCAACCCGAAAGAAGTAAGAAGTATTGGGGCAAAAGTCTTTCCAGAGAAACAAATGATTTAGCCAATACAAAGCTGTGGGTTTAAGTAATTTGTTATTTAACCGTTCTTTTGACTCAGTGGTCAAGAAAGCAATATAAAGTCCAAGATTTTGTTCAAGACTTGCAAAGCGCGATATTGGAATATTTATCAGATGAAGGCAGAGAGCACACACACCTTTCTCAGGCATGATTGCCAGTTGTTTGGAAAATGGAGCGATAATTTACTTTCTTTGAAGGCTAAAACTCACTTCTCGTCGAATATATGCTTGATGGAAACTCTCAGACCCCTACCCCGGAGTTTAGAAGTAGTGCAAAAATACTTTGTTGGCGTTACACTCTTTGAATTGGAGATGGATGAAGAAAATGGTCAAATGAATGGCATTCATTTTGCGCCGTGATAGTCTAGTGGTTAACACCAACACCCCTAATACGGAGTTTCGAAGTAGTGCAAAAATATTTTATTGGCGTTACACTCTTTGAATTGGAGATGCATGAAGAAAATGCTAAAATGAATGGCACTGATCGTGGGCCGTGATAGTCTAGTGGTTAGGACTTCTCGTTGTGGCCGAGACAACCCAGGTTCGAATCCTGGTCACGGCATTTAAAGTTGTGTTTTCCATGATGTGAATTGTTTTCTTTTTTTTAAAACTTAATGTTATGGCAGTCTTTATTTTTCTACATCATGGTTAGAAAACACTTGATAATATAATGAAACCATTGGCCTCAAGTTTTTAAGCATAGATTTTTAACAATGTAATTTAAGTTATGGCTGTAGTCTACAAACATTTTTTTTACGTGAGTGCAAGTTCTGAAATCAGTTGGTGACCAACCCGAAAGAAGTAAGAAATATTGGGACAAAAGTCTTTCCAGAGAAACAATTGATTTGGCCAATACAAAGCTGTGAGTTTAAGTACTTTGTTACTCAATCGTTTTTATAACTCAGTGGTCAAGAAAGCAATATAAAGTCCAAGATTTTGTTCGGGACTTCCAAATCGCGATGTTGGAATATTTATCAGATCAAGGCAGAGGGCACACACACCTTTCTCAGGTATGATTGCCAGTTGTTTGGAAAATGAAGCGATAATTTACTTTCTTTGAGGGCTAAAGCTCACTTCTCGTCGAATATATGCTTGATGGAAACTCTCAGACCTCTACCCCGGAGTTTAGAAGTAGTGCAAAAATACTTTGTTGGCGTTGCATTCTTTGATGAATGAAGAAAATGCTAAAGTGAATGGCATTGATCGTGGGCCGTGATAGTCTAGTGGTTAGGACTAGCAACTCTTCAACGGAGTTTAGAAGTAGTGCAAAAATATTTTGTTGGCGTTACACTCTTTGAATTGGAGATGGATGAAGAAAATGGTCAAATGAATGGCATTCATTTTGCGCCGTCATAGTCTAGTGGTTAACACCAACACCCCTAATATGGAGTTTCGAAGTAGTGCAAAAATTTTTTGTTGGCGTTACACTCTTTGAATTGGAGATGCATGAAGAAAATGTTAAAATGAATGGCATTGATTGTGGGCCGTGATAGTCTAGTGGTTAGGACTTCTCGTTGTGGCCGAGACAACCCAGGTTCGAATCCTGGTCACGGCATTTAAAGTTGTGTTTTCCATCATGTGAATTGTTTTCTGTTTTTTTAAACTTAATGTTATGACGGTCTTTATTTTTCTACATCATGGTTAGAAAACACTTGATAATATAATGAAACCATTGGCCTCATGTTTTTAGGCATAGATTTTTACCAATGTAATGGAAATAAAGTCTTTACAGAGAAACAATTGATTTGGCCAATACAAAGCTGTGAGTTTAAGTAATTTGTTACTCAATCGTTTTTATAACTCAGTGGTCAAGAAAGCAATATAAAGTCCAAGATTTTGTTCGGGACTTGCAAAGCGCGATATTGGAATATTTATCAGATGAAGGCAGAGAGCACACACACCTTTCTCAGGTATGATTGCCAGTTGTTTGGAAAATGGAGCAATAATTTACTTTCTTTGAAGGCTAACACTCACTTCTCATCGAATATATGCTTGATGGAAACTCTCAGACCCCTACCCCGGAGTTTAGAAGTAGTGCAAAAATACTTTGTTGGCGTTACACTCTTTGAATTGGAGATGCATGAAGAAAATGGTCAAATGAATGGCATTCATTTTGCGCCGTGATAGTCTAGTGGTTAACACCAACACCCCTAATATGGAGTTTCGAAGTAGTGCAAAAAATTTTTGTTGGCGTTACACTCTTTGAATCGGAGATGCATGAAGAAAATGCTAAAATGAATGGCATTTATCTTGGGAAATCTTTGAAATCGAGATGAATGAAGAAAATGTTAAAATGAATGGCACTGATCGTCGGCCGTGATAGTCTAGTGGTTAGGACTTCTCGTTGTGGCCGAGACAACCCAGGTTCGAATCCTGGTCAGGGGCATTTAAAGTTGTGTTTTCCATGATGTGAATTGTTTTCTTTTTTTTAAAACTTAATGTTATGGCAGTCTTTATTTTTCTACATCATGGTTAGAAAACACTTGATAATATAATGAAACCATTGGCCGTGAGTTTTTAAGCATAGATTTTTAACAATGTAATGGAAATAAAGTCTTTACAGAGAAACAATTGATTTGGCCAATACAGAGCTGTGAGTTTAAGTAATTTGTTACTCAATCGTTTTTATAACTCAGTGGTCAAGAAAGCAATGTAAAGTCCAAGTTTTTGTTCGGTAAATGCAAAGCGCGATATTGGAATATTTATCAGATCAAGGCAGAGAGCACACATACCTTTCTCAGGCATGATTGCCAGTTGTTTGGAAAATGGAGCGATAATTTACTTTCTTTGAGGGCTAAAACTCACTTCTCGTCGAATATATACTTGATGGAAACTCTAAGGCCCCTATCCCGGAGTTGAGAAGTAGTGCAAGGATATTTTGTTGGCGTTGCATTCTTTGATGAATGAAGAAAATGCTAAAGTGAATGGCATTGATCGTGGGCCGTGATAGTCTAGTGGTTAGGACTAGCATCTCTTCAACGGAGTTTAGAAGTAGTGCAAAAAATATTTTGTTGGCGTTACACTCTTTGAATTGGAGATGCATGAAGAAAATGCTAAAATGAATGGCATTCATCTTGGGAAATCTTTGAAATCGAGATGGATGAAGAAAATGTTAAAATGAATGGCACTGATCGTCGGCCGTGATAGTCTAGTGGTTAGGACTTCTCGTTGTGGCCGAGACAACCCAGGTTCGAATCCTGGTCACGGCATTTAAAGTTGCGTTTTCCATGATGTGAATTGTTTCCTTTTTTTTAAACTTAATGTTATGACAGTCTTTATTTTTCTACATCATGGTTAGAAAACACTTGATAATACAATGAAACCATTGGCCGTGAGTTTTTAAGCATAGATTTTTAAAAATGTAATTTAAGTTATGGCTGTATTCTTCAAACATTTTTTTAAGTGAGTGCAATTTCTTAAATCCCTTGGTGACCAACCCGAAAGAAGTAAGAAGTATTGGGGCAAAAGTCTTTTCAGAGAAACAAATGACTTGGCCAATACAAAGCTGTGAGTCTAAGTAATTTGTTACTCAACCGTTCTTTTGACTCAGTGGTCAAGAAAGCAATATAAAGTCCAAGATTTTGTTCTGGACTTTGTATTGGAATATTTATCAGATGAAGGCAGAGAGCACGCACACCTTTCTCAGGCATGATTGCCAGTTGTTTGGAAAATGGAGCGATAATTTACTTTCTTTGAAGGCTAAAACTCACTTCTCGTCGAATATATGCTTGATGGAAACTCTCAGACCCCTACCCCGGAGTTTAGAAGTAGTGCAAAAATACTTTGTTGGCGTTACACTCTTTGAATTGGAGATGGATGAAGAAAATGGTCAAATGAATGGCATTCATTTTGCGCCGTGATAGTCTAGTGGTTAACACCAACACCCCTAGTATGGAGTTTCGAAGTAGTGCAAAAATTTTTTGTTGGCGTTACACTCTTTGAATTGGAGATGCATGAAGAAAATGCTAAAATGAAGGGCACTGATCGTGGGCCGTGATAGTCTAGTGGTTAGGACTTCTCGTTGTGGCCGAGACAACCCAGGTTCGAATCCTGGTCACGGCATTTAAAGTTGTGTTTTCCATGATGTGAATTGTTTCAATTTTTTTAAACTTAATGTTATGACAGTCTTTATTTTTCTACATCATGGTTAGAAAACACTTGATAATATAATGAAACCATTGGAAGTGAGTTTTTAAGCATAGATTTTTAAAAATGTAATTTAAGTTATGTCTGTATTCTTCAAACATTTTTTTAAGTGAGTGCAATTTCTGAAATCCCTTGGTGACCAACCCGAAAGAAGTAAGAAGTATTGGGGCAAAAGCCTTTCCAGAGAAACAAATGATTTGGCCAATACAAAGCTGTGAGTTTAAGTAATTTGTTACTCAACCGTTCTGTTGACTCAGTGGTCAAGAAAGCAATATAAAGTCCAAGATTTTGTTCGGGACTTGTAAAGCGCGATATTGGAATATTTATCAGATGAAGGCAGAGAGCACACACACCTTTCTCAGGCATGATTGCCAGTTGTTTGGAAAATGGAGCGATAATTTACTTTCTTTGAAGGCTAAAACTCACTTCTCGTCGAATATATGCTTGATGGAAACTCTCAGACCCCTACCCCGGAGTTTAGAAGTAGTGCAAAAATACTTTGTTGGCGTTACACTCTTTGAATTGGAGATGCATGAAGAAATTGGTCAAATGAATGGCATTCATTTTGCGCCGTCATAGTCTAGTGGTTAACACCAACACCCCTAATATGGAGTTTCGAAGTAGTGCAAAAAATTTTTGCTGGCGTTACACTCTTTGAATTGGAGATGCATGAAGAAAATGCTAAAATGAATGGCATTGATCGTCGGCCGTGATAGTCTAGTGGTTAGGACTTCTCGTTGTGGCCGAGACAACCCAGGTTCGAATCCTGGTCACGGCATTTAAAGATGTGTTTTCCATGATGTGAATTGTTTTCTTTTTATAAAACTTAGTGTTATGGCAGTCTTTATTTTTCTACATCATGGTTAGAAAACACTTGATAATACAATGAAACCATTGGCCGAGAGTTTTTAAGCATAGATTTTTAACAATGTAATTTAAGTTATGGCTGTATTCTACAAACATTTTTTTTGACGTGAGTGCAATTTCTTAAATCCCTTGGTGACCAACCCGAAAGAAGTAAGAAGTATTGGGGCAAAAGTCTTTCCAGAGAAACAATTGATTTGGCCAATACAAAGCTGTGAGTTTAAGTAATTTGTTACTCAATCGTTTTTATAACTCAGTGGTCAAGAAAGCAATATAAAGTCCAAGATTTTGTTCGGGACTTGTAAAGCGCGATATTGGAATATTTATCAGATCAAGGCAGAGAGCACACACACCTTTCTCAGGTATAATTGCCAGTTCTTTGGAAAATGGAGCGATAATTTACTTTCTTTGAGGGCTAAAGCTCACTTCTCGTCGAATATATGCTTGATGGAAACTCTCAGACCCCTACCCCGGAGTTTAGAAGTAGTGCAAAAATACTTTGTTGGCGTTGCACTCTTTGATGAATGAAGAAAATGCTAAAGTGAATGGCATTGATCGTGGGCCGTGACAGTCTAGTGGTTAGGCCTAGCATCTCTTCAACGGAGTTTAGAACTAGTGCAAAAATATTTTGTTGGCGTTACACTCTTTGAATTGGAGATGCATGAAGAAAATGGTCAAATGAATGGCATTCATTTTGCGCCGTGATAGTCTAGTGGTTAACACCAACACCCCTAATATGGAGTTTCGAAGTAGTGGAAAAATTTTTTGTTGGCGTTACACTCTTTGAATTGGAGATGCATGAAGAAAATACTAAAATGAATGGCATTGATCGTGGGCCGTGATAGTCTAGTGGTTAGGACTTCTCGTTGTGGCCGAGACAACCCAGGTTCGAATCCTGGTCAAGGCATTTAAAGTTGTGTTTTCCATGATGTGAATTGTTTCTTTTTTTTTTAAACTTAATGTTATGACGGTCTTTATTTTTCTACATCATGGTTAGAAAACACATGATAATATAATGAAACCATTGGCCTCATGTTTTTAGGGATACATTTTTAGCAATGTAATGGAAATAAAGTCTTTACAGAGAAACAATTGATTTGGCCAATACAAAGCTGTGAGTTTAAGTAATTTGTTACTCAATCGTTTTTATAACTCAGTGGCCAAGAAAGCAATGTAAAGTCCAAGTTTTTGTTCGGTAACTGCAAAGCGCGATATTGGAATATTTATCAGATCAAGGCAGAGAGCACACAAACCTTTCTCAGGCATGATTGCCAGTTGTTTGGAAAATGGAGCGATAATTTACTTTCTTTGAGGGCTAAAACTCACTTCTCGTCGAATATATGCTTGATGGAAACTCTAAGGCCCCTATCCCGGAGTTGAGAAGTAGTGCAAGGATATTTTGTTGGCGTTGCATTCTTTGATGAATGAAGAAAATGCTAAAGTGAATGGCATTGATCGTGGGCCGTGATAGTCTAGTGGTTAGGACTAGCATCTCTTCAACGGAGTTTAGAGGTAGTGCAAAAAATATTTTGTTGGCGTTACACTCTTTGAATTGGAGATGCATGAAGAAAATGCTAAAATGAATGGCATTCATCTTGGGAAATCTTTGAAATCGAGATGGATGAAGAAAATGTTAAAATGAATGGCACTGATCGTGGGCCGTGATAGTCTAGTGGTTAGGACTTCTCGTTGTGGCCGAGACAACCCAGGTTCGAATCCTGGTCACGGCATTTAAAGTTGAGTTTTCCATGATGTGAATTGTTTCCCTTTTTTTAAACTTAATGTTATGACAGTCTTTATTTTTCTACATCATGGTTAGAAAACACTTGATAATACAATGAAACCATTGGCCGAGAGTTTTTAAGCATAGATTTTTAACAATGTAATTTAAGTTATGGCTGTATTCTACAAACATTTTTTTAAGTGAGTGCAATTTCTGAAATCCCTTGGTGACCAACCCGAAAGAAGTAAGAAGTATTGGGGCAAAAGTCTTTACAGAGAAACAAATGATTTAGCCAATACAAAGCTGTGGGTTTAAGTAATTTGTTACTCAACCGTTCTTTTGACTCAGTGGTCAAGAAAGCAATATAAAGTCCAAGATTTTGTTCAAGACTTGCAAAGCGCGATATTGGAATATTTATCAGATGAAAGCAGAGAGCACACACACCTTCCTCAGGCATGATTGCCAGTTGTTTGGAAAATGGAGCGATAATTTACTTTCTTTGAAGGCTAAAACTCACTTCTCGTCGAATATATGCTTGATGGAAACTCTCAGACCCCTACCCCGGAGTTTAGAAGTAGTGCAAAAATACTTTGTTGGCGTTACACTCTTTGAATTGGAGATGGATGAAGAAAATGGTCAAATGAATGGCATTCATTTTGCGCCGTGATAGTCTAGTGGTTAACACCAACACCCCTAATACGGAGTTTCGAAGTAGTGCAAAAATATTTTATTGGCGTTACACTCTTTGAATTGGAGATGCATGAAGAAAATGCTAAAATGAATGGCACTGATCGTGGGCCGTGATAGTCTAGTGGTTAGGACTTCTCGTTGTGGCCGAGACAACCCAGGTTCGAATCCTGGTCACGGCATTTAAAGTTGTGTTTTCCATGATGTGAATTGTTTTCTTTTTTTTTAAACTTAATGTTATGGCAGTCTTTTTTTTTCTACATCATGGTTAGAAAACACTTGATAATATAATGAAACCATTGGCCTCAAGTTTTTAAGCATAGATTTTTAACAATGTAATTTAAGTTATGGCTGTATTCTACAAACATTTTTTTTACGTGAGTGCAAGTTCTGAAATCAGTTGGTGACCAACCCGAAAGAAGTAAGAAGTATTGGGGCAAAAGTCTTTCCAGAGAAACAATTGATTTGGCCAATACAAAGCTGTGAGTTTAAGTACTTTGTTACTCAATCGTTTTTATAACTCAGTGGTCAAGAAAGCAATATAAAGTCCAAGATTTTGTTCGGGACTTCCAAATCGCGATGTTGGAATATTTATCAGATCAACGCAGAGAGCACACACACCTTTCTCAGGTATGATTGCCAGTTGTTTGGAAAATGGAGCGATAATTTACTTTCTTTGAGGGCTAAAGCTCACTTCTCGTCGAATATATGCTTGATGGAAACTCTCAGACCTCTACCCCGGAGTTTAGAAGTAGTGCAAAAATACTTTGTTGGCGTTGCACTCTTTGATGAACGAAGAAAATGCTAAATTGAATGGCATTGATCGTGGGCCGTGATAGTCTAGTGGTTAGGACTACCATCTCTTCAACGGAGTTTAGAAGTAGTGCAAAAATATTTTGTTGGCGTTACACTCTTTGAATTGGAGATGGATGAAGAAAATGGTCAAATGAATGGCATTCATTTTGCGCCGTCATAGTCTAGTGGTTAACACCAACACCCCTAATATGGAGTTTCGAAGTAGTGCAAAAATTTTTTGTTGGCGTTACACTCTTTGAATTGGAGATGCATGAAGAAAATGTTAAAATGAATGGCATTGATTGTGGGCCGTGATAGTCTAGTGGTTAGGACTTCTCGTTGTGGCCGAGACAACCCAGGTTCGAATCCTGGTCACGGCATTTAAAGTTGTGTTTTCCATCATGTGAATTGTTTTCTGTTTTTTTAAACTTAATGTTATGACGGTCTTTATTTTTCTACATCATGGTTAGAAAACACTTGATAATATAATGAAACCATTGGCCTCATGTTTTTAGGCATAGATTTTTACCAATGTAATGGAAATAAAGTCTTTACAGAGAAACAATTGATTTGGCCAATACAGAGCTGTGAGTTTAAGTAATTTGTGACTCAATCGTTTTTATGGTCAGTGGTCAAGAAAGCAATGTAAAGTGCAAGTTTTTGTTCGGTAAATGCAAAGCGCGATATTGGAATATTTATCAGATCAAGGCAGAGAGCACACATACCTTTCTCAGGCATGATTGCCAGTTGTTTGGAAAATGGAGCGATAATTTACTTTCTTTGAAGGCTAAAACTCACTTCTCGTCGAATATATGCTTGATGGAAACTCTAAGGCCCCTATCCCGGAGTTTAGAAGTAGTGCAAGGATATTTTGTTGGCGTTGCATTCTTTGATGAATGAAGAAAATGCTAAAGTGAATGGCATTGATCGTGGGCCGTGATAGTCTAGTGGTTAGGACTAGCATCTCTTCAACGGAGTTTAGAGGTAGTGCAAAAATACTTCGTTGGCGTTACACTCTTTGAATTGGAGATGCATGAAGAAATTGGTCAAATGAATGGCATTCATTTTGCGCCGTGATAGTCTAGTGGTTAACACCAACACCCCTAATATGGAGTTTCGAAGTAGTGCAAAAATTTTTTGTTGGCGTTACACTCTTTGAATTGGAGATGCATGAAGAAAATGCTAAAATGAATGGCATTGATCGTCGGCCGTGATAGTCTAGTGGTTAGGACTTCTCGTTGTGGCCGAGACAACCCAGGTTCGAATCCTGGTCACGGCATTTAAAGTTGTGTTTTCCATGATGTGAATTGTTTTCTTTTTTTTAAAACTTAGTGTTATGGCAGTCTTTATTTTTCTACATCATGGTTAGAAAACACTTGATAATATAATGAAACCATTGGCCTCAAGTTTTTAAGCATAGCTTTTTAACAATGTAATTGAAATTATGGCTGTATTCTACAAACATTTTTTTTACGTGAGTGCAAGTTCTGAAATCCCTTGGTGACCAACCCGAAAGAAGTAAGAAGTATTATGGCAAAAGTCTTTCCAGAGAAACAATTGATTTGGCCAATACAGAGCTGTGAGTTTAAGTAATTTGTTACTCAATCGTTTTTATAACTCAGTGGTCAAGAAAGCAATATAAAGTCCAAGATTTTGTTCTGGACTTGCAAAGCGCGATATTGGAATATTTATCAGATGAAGGCAGAGAGCACACACACCTTTCTCAGGCATGATTGCCAGTTGTTTGGAAAATGGAGCGATAATTTACTTTCTTTGAAGGCTAAAACTCACTTCTCGTCGCATATATGCTTGATGGAAACTCTCAGACCCCTACCCCGGAGTTTAGAATTAGGGCAAAAATACTTTGTTGGCGTTACACTCTTTGAATTGGAGATGCATGAAGAAAATGGTCAAATGAATGGCTTTCATTTTGCGCCGTGATAGTCTAGTGGGTAAGACCAACACCCCTAATATGGAGTTTCGAAGTAGTGCAAAAATTTTTTGTTGGCGTTACACTCTTTGAATTGGAGATGCATGAAGAAAATGCTAAAATGAATGGCACTGATCGTGGGCCGTGATAGTCTAGTGGTTAGGACTTCTCGTTGTGGCCGAGACAACCCAGGTTCGAATCCTGGTCACGGCATTTAAAGTTGTGTTTTCCATGATGTGAATTGTTTCCTTTTTTTTAAACTTAATGTTATGACAGTCTTTACTTTTCTACATCATGGTTAGAAAACACCTGATAATATAATGAAACCATTGGCCTCAAGTTTTTAAGCATAGATTTTTAACAATGTAATGGAAGTTATGGCTGTATTTTACAAACATTTTTTTAAGTGAGTGCAAGTTCTGAAATCCCTTGGTGACCAACCCGAAAGAAGTATTGGGGCAAAGTCTTTACAGAGAAACAATTGATTTGGCCAATACAAAGCTGTGGGTTTAAGTAATTTGTTACTCAACCGTTCTTTTGACTCAGTGGTCAAGAAAGCAATATAAAGTCCAAGATTTTGTTCAAGACTTGCAAAGCGCGATATTGGAATATTTATCAGATGAAGGCAGAGAGCACACACACCTTTCTCAGGCATGATTGCCAGTTGTTTGGAAAGTGGAGCGATAATTTACTTTCATTGAAGGCTAAAACTCACTTGTCGTCGAATATATGCTTGATGGAAACTCTCAGACCCCTACCCCGGAGTTTAGAAGTAGTGCAAAAATACTTTGTTGGCGTTACACTCTTTGAATTGGAGATGGATGAAGAAAATGGTCAAATGAATGGCATTCATTTTGCGCCGTGATAGTCTAGTGGTTAACACCAACACCCCTAATACGGAGTTTAGAAGTAGTGCAAAAATATTTTATTGGCGTTACACTCTTTGAATTGGAGATGCATGAAGAAAATGCTAAAATGAATGACATTGATCGTGGGCCGTGATAGTCTAGTGGTTAGGACTTCTCGTTGTGGCCGAGACAACCCAGGTTCGAATCATGGTCACGGCATTTAAAGTTGTGTTTTCCATGATGTGAATTGTTTACTTTTTTCTAAAACTTAATGTTATGGCAGTCTTTATTTTTCTACATCATGGTTAGAAAACACTTGATAATACAATGAAACCATTGGCCTCAAGTTTTTAAGCATAGATTTTTAACAATGTAATTTAAGTTATGGCTGTATTCTACAAACATTTTTTTTACGTGAGTGCAAGTTCTGAAATCAGTTGGTGACCAACCCGAAAGAAGTAAGAAGTATTGGGGCAAAAGTCTTTCCAGAGAAACAATTGATTTGGCCAATACAAAGCTGTGCCTTTAAGTAATTTGTTACTCAACCGTTCTTTTGACTCAGTGGTCAAGAAAGCAATATAAAGCCAAAGATTTTGTTCTGGACTTGCAAAGCGCGATATTGGAATATTTATCAGATGAAGGCAGAGAGCACACACACCTTTCTCAGGCATGATTGCCAGTTGTTTGGAAAATGGAGCGATAATTTACTTTCTTTGAAGGCTAAAACTCACTTCTCGTCGCATATATGCTTGATGGAAACTCTCAGACCCCTACCCCGGAGTTTAGAATTAGGGCAAAAATACTTTGTTGGCGTTACACTCTTTGAATTGGAGATGCATGAAGAAAATGGTCAAATGAATGGCTTTCATTTTGCGCCGTGATAGTCTAGTGGGTAAGACCAACACCCCTAATATGGAGTTTCGAAGTAGTGCAAAAATTTTTTGTTGGCGTTACACTCTTTGAATTGGAGATGCATGAAGAAAATGCTAAAATGAATGGCACTGATCGTGGGCCGTGATAGTCTAGTGGTTAGGACTTCTCGTTGTGGCCGAGACAACCCAGGTTCGAATCCTGGTCACGGCATTTAAAGTTGTGTTTTCCATGATGTGAATTGTTTCCTTTTTTTTAAACTTAATGTTATGACAGTCTTTACTTTTCTACATCATGGTTAGAAAACACCTGATAATATAATGAAACCATTGGCCTCAAGTTTTTAAGCATAGATTTTTAACAATGTAATGGAAGTTATGGCTGTATTTTACAAACATTTTTTTAAGTGAGTGCAAGTTCTGAAATCCCTTGGTGACCAACCCGAAAGAAGTATTGGGGCAAAGTCTTTACAGAGAAACAATTGATTTGGCCAATACAAAGCTGTGGGTTTAAGTAATTTGTTACTCAACCGTTCTTTTGACTCAGTGGTCAAGAAAGCAATATAAAGTCCAAGATTTTGTTCAAGACTTGCAAAGCGCGATATTGGAATATTTATCAGATGAAGGCAGAGAGCACACACACCTTTCTCAGGCATGATTGCCAGTTGTTTGGAAAGTGGAGCGATAATTTACTTTCTTTGAAGGCTAAAACTCACTTGTCGTCGAATATATGCTTGATGGAAACTCTCAGACCCCTACCCCGGAGTTTAGAAGTAGTGCAAAAATACTTTGTTGGCGTTACACTCTTTGAATTGGAGATGGATGAAGAAAATGGTCAAATGAATGGCATTCATTTTGCGCCGTGATAGTCTAGTGGTTAACACCAACACCCCTAATACGGAGTTTAGAAGTAGTGCAAAAATATTTTATTGGCGTTACACTCTTTGAATTGGAGATGCATGAAGAAAATGCTAAAATGAATGACATTGATCGTGGGCCGTGATAGTCTAGTGGTTAGGACTTCTCGTTGTGGCCGAGACAACCCAGGTTCGAATCATGGTCACGGCATTTAAAGTTGTGTTTTCCATGATGTGAATTGTTTACTTTTTTCTAAAACTTAATGTTATGGCAGTCTTTATTTTTCTACATCATGGTTAGAAAACACTTGATAATACAATGAAACCATTGGCCTCAAGTTTTTAAGCATAGATTTTTAACAATGTAATTTAAGTTATGGCTGTATTCTACAAACATTTTTTTTACGTGAGTGCAAGTTCTGAAATCAGTTGGTGACCAACCCGAAAGAAGTAAGAAGTATTGGGGCAAAAGTCTTTCCAGAGAAACAATTGATTTGGCCAATACAAAGCTGTGAGTTTAAGTAATTTGTTACTCAATCGTTTTTATAACTCAGTGGTCAAGAAAGCAATATAAAGTCCAAGATTTTGTTCGGGACTTGTAAAGCGCGATATTGGAATATTTATCAGATCAAGGCAGAGAGCACACACACCTTTCTCAGGTATAATTGCCAGTTCTTTGGAAAACGGAGCGATAATTTACTTTCTTTGAGGGCTAAAGCTCACTTCTCGTCGAATATATGCTTGATGGAAACTCTCAGACCCCTACCCCGGAGTTTAGAAGTAGTGCAAAAATACTTTGTTGGCGTTGCACTCTTTGATGAATGAAGAAAATGCTAAAGTGAATGGCATTGATCGTGGGCCGTGATAGTCTAGTGGTTAGGACTAGCATCTCTTCAACGGAGTTTAGAAGTAGTGCAAAAATATTTTGTTGGCGTTACACTCTTTGAATTGGAGATGCATGAAGAAAATGGTCAAATGAATGGCATTCATTTTGCGCCGTGATAGTCTAGTGGTTAACACCAACACCCCTAATATGGAGTTTTGAAGTAGTGCAAAAATTTTTTGTTGGCGTTACACTCTTTGAATTAGAGATGCATGAAGAAAATACTAAAATGAATGGCACTGATCGTGGGCCGTGATAGTCTAGTGGTTAGGACTTCTCGTTGTGGCCGAGACAAACCAGGTTCGAATCCTGGTCACGGCATTTAAAGTTGTGTTTTCCATGATGTGAATTGTTTCCTTTTTTTTTAAACTTAATGTTATGACGGTCTTTATTTTTCTACATCATGGTTAGAAAACACTTGATAATATAACGAAACCATTGGCTTCATGTTTTTAGGCATAGATTTTTAGCAATGTAATGGAAATAAAGTCTTTACAGAGAAACAATTGATTTGGCCAATACAGAGCTGTGAGTTTAAGTAATTTGTTACTCAATCGTTTTTATGACTCAGTGGTCAAGAAAGCAATGTAAAGTGCAAGTTTTTGTTCGGTAAATGCAAAGCGCGATATTGGAATATTTATCAGATCAAGGCAGAGAGCACACATACCTTTCTCAGGCATGATTGCCAGTTGTTTGGAAAATGGAGCGATAGTTTACTTTCTTTGAGGGCTAAAACTCACTTCTCGTCGAATATATGCTTGATGGAAACTCTAAGGCCCCTATCCCGGAGTTTAGAAGTAGTGCAAGGATATTTTGTTGGCGTTGCATTCTTTGATGAATGAAGAAAATGCTAAAGTGAATGGCATTGATCGTGGGCCGTGATAGTCTAGTGGTTAGGACTAGCATCTCTTCAACGGAGTTTAGAGGTAGTGCAAAAAATATTTTGTTGGCGTTACACTCTTTGAATTGGAGATGCATGAAGAAAATGCTAAAATGAATGGCATTCATCTTGGGAAATCTTTGAAATCGAGATGGATGAAGAAAATGTTAAAATGAATGGCACTGATCGTGGGCCCTGATAGTCTAGTGGTTAGGACTTCTCGTTGTGGCCGAGACAACCCAGGTTCGAATCCTGGTCACGGCATTTAAAGTTGTGTTTTCCATGATGTGAATTGTTTCCCTTTTTTTAAACTTAATGTTATGACAGTCTTTATTTTTCTACATCATGGTTAGAAAACACTTGATAATACAATGAAACCATTGGCCGAGAGTTTTTAAGCATAGATTTTTAACAATGTAATTTAAGTTATGGCTGTATTCTACAAACATTTTTTTAAGTGAGTGCAATTTCTGAAATCCCTTGGTGACCAACCCGAAAGAAGTAAGAAGTATTGGGGCAAAAGTCTTTACAGAGAAACAAATGATTTAGCCAATACAAAGCTGTGGGTTTAAGTAATTTGTTTCTCAACCGTTCTTTTGACTCAGTGGTCAAGAAAGCAATATAAAGTCCAAGATTTTGTTCAAGACTTGCAAAGCGCGATATTGGAATATTTATCAGATGAAAGCAGAGAGCACACACACCTTTCTCAGGCATGATTGCCAGTTGTTTGGAAAATGGAGCGATAATTTACTTTCTTTGAAGGCTAAAACTCACTTCTCGTCGAATATATGCTTGATGGAAACTCTCAGACCCCTACCCCGGAGTTTAGAAGTAGTGCAAAAATACTTTGTTGGCGTTACACTCTTTGAATTGGAGATGGATGAAGAAAATGGTCAAATGAATGGCATTCATTTTGCGCCGTCATAGTCTAGTGGTTAACACCAACACCCCTAATACGGAGTTTAGAAGTAGTGCAAAAATATTTTATTGGCGTTACACTCTTTGAATTGGAGATGCATGAAGAAAATGTTAAAATGAATGGCACTGATCGTGGGCCGTGATAGTCTAGTGGTTAGGACTTCCCGTTGTTGCCGAGACAACCCAGGTTCGAATCCTGGTCACGGCATTTAAAGTTGTGTTTTCCATGATGTGAATTGTTTTCTTTTTTTTAAAACTTAGTGTTATGGCAGTCTTTATTTTTCTACATCATGGTTAGAAAACACTTGATAATATAATGAAAACATTGGCCTCAAGTTTTTAAGCATAGCTTTTTAACAATGTAATTTAAGTTATGGCTGTATTCTACAAACATTTTTTTTACGTGAGTGCAATTTCTGAAATCAGTTGGTGACCAACCCGAAAGAGGTAAGAAGTATTGGGGCAAAAGTCTTACCAGAGAAACAATTGATTTGGCCAATACAAAGCTGTGAGTTTAAGTACTTTGTTACTCAATCGTTTTATAACTCAGTGGTCAAGAAAGCAATATAAAGTCCAAGATTTTGTTCGGGACTTCCAAATCGCGATGTTGGAATATTTATCAGATCAAGGCAGAGAGCACACACACCTTTCTCAGGTATGATTGCCAGTTGTTTGGAAAATGGAGCGATAATTTACTTTCTTTGAGGGCTAAAGCTCACTTCTCGTCGAATATATGCTTGATGGAAACTCTCAGACCCCTATCCCGGAGTTTAGAAGTAGTGCAAAAATACTTTGTTGGCGTTGCACTCTTTGATGAATGAAGAAAATGCTAAAGTGAATGGCATTGATCGTGGGCCGTGATAGTCTAGTGGTCAGGACTAGCATCTCTTCAACGGAGTTTAGAAGTAGTGGAAAAATATTTTGTTGGCGTTACACTCTTTGAATTGGAGATGGATGAAGAAAATGGTCAAATGAATGGCATTCATTTTGCGCCGTGATAGTCTAGTGGTTAACACCAACACCCCTAATATGGAGTTTCGAAGTAGTGCAAAAATTTTTTGTTGGCGTTACACTCTTTGAATTGGAGATGCATGAAGAAAATGTTAAAATGAATGGCATTGATTGAGGGCCGTGATAGTCTAGTGGTTAGGACTTCTCGTTGTGGCCGAGACAACCCAGGTTCGAATCCTGGTCACGGCATTTAAAGTTGTGTTTTCCATGATGTGAATTGTTTCCTTTTTTTTTAAACTTAATGTTATGACGGTCTTTATTTTTCTACATCATGGTTAGAAAACACATGATAATATAATGAAACCATTGGCCTCATGTTTTTAGGCATACATTTTTAGCAATGTAATGGAAATAAAGTCTTTACAGAGAAACAATTGATTTGGCCAATACAGAGCTGTGAGTTTAAGTAATTTGTGACTCAATCGTTTTTATAACTCAGTGGTCAAGAAAGCAATGTAAAGTGCAAGTTTTTGTTCGGTAAATGCAAAGCGCGATATTGGAATATTTATCAGCTCAAGGCAGAGAGCACACATACCTTTCTCAGGCATGATTGCCAGTTGTTTGGAAAATGGAGCGATAATTTACTTTCTTTGAGGGCTAAAACTCACTTCTCGTCGAATATATGCTTGATGGAAACTCTAAGGCCCCTATCCCGGAGTTTAGAAGTAGTGCAAGGATATTTTGTTGGCATTGCATTCTTTGATGAATGAAGAAAATGCTAAAGTGAATGGCATTGATCGTGGGCCGTGATAGTCTAGTGGTTAGGACTAGCATCTCTTCAACGGAGTTTAGAAGTAGTGCAAAAAATATTTTGTTGGCGTTACACTCTTTGAATTGGAGATGCATGAAGAAAATGCTAAAATGATTGGCATTCATCTTGGGAAATCTTTGAAATCGAGATGGATGAAGAAAATGTTAAAATGAATGGCACTGATCGTGGGCCGTGATAGTCTAGTGGTTAGGACTTATCGTTCTGGCCGAGACAACCCAGGTTCGAATCCTGGTCACGGCATTTAAAGTTGTGTTTTCCATGATGTGAATTGTTTCCCTTTTTTTAAACTTAATGTTATGACAGTCTTTATTTTTCTACATCATGGTTAGAAAACACTTGATAATACAATGAAACCATTGGCCGTGAGTTTTTAAGCATAGATTTTTAACAATGTAATTTAAGTTATGGCTGTATTCTTCAAACATTTTTTTAAGTGAGTGCAATTTCTGAAATCCCTTGGTGACCAACCCGAAAGAAGTAAGAAGTATTGGGGCAAAAGCCTTTCCAGGGAAACAAATGATTTGGCCAATACAAAGCTGTGCCTTTAAGTAATTTGTTACTCAACCGTTCTTTTGACTCAGTGGTCAAGAAAGCAATATAAAGCCAAAGATTTTGTTCTGGACTTGCAAAGCGCGATATTGGAATATTTATCAGATGAAGGCAGAGAGCACACATACCTTTCTCAGGCATGATTGCCAGTTGTTTGGAAAATGGAGCGATAATTTACTTTCTTTGAAGGCTAAAACTCACTTCTCGTCGAATATATGCTTGATGGAAACTCTCAGACCCCTACCCCGGAGCTTAGAAGTAGTGCAAAAATACTTTGTTGGCGTTACACTCTTTGAATTGGAGATGGATGAAGAAAATGGTCAAATGAATGGCATTCATTTTGCGCCGTGATAGTCTAGTGGTTAACACCAACACCCCTAATATGGAGTTTCGAAGTAGTGCAAAAATTTTTTGTTGGCGTTACACTCTTTGAATTGGAGATGCATGAAGAAAATGCTAAAATGAATGGCACTGATCGTGGGCCGTGATAGTCTAGTGGTTAGGACTTCTCGTTGTGGCCGAGACAACCCAGGTTCGAATCCTGGTCACGGCATTTAAAGTTGTGTTTTCCATGATGTGAATTGTCTCCCTTTTTTTAAACTTAATGTTATGACGGTCTTTATTTTTCTACATCGTGGTTAGAAAACACTTGATAATACAATGAAACCATTGGCCGTGAGTTTTTAAGCATAGATTTTTAACAATGTAATTTAAGTTATGGCTGTATTCTTCAAAAATTTTTTTAAGTGAGTGCAATTTCTGAAATCCCTTGGTGACCAACCCGAAAGAAGTAAGAAGTATTGGGGCAAAAGCCTTTCCAGAGAAACAAATGATTTGGCCAATACAAAGCTGTGGGTTTAAGTAATTTGTTACTCAACCGTTCTTTTGACTCAGTGGTCAAGAAAGCAATATAAAGCCCAAGATTTTGTTCGGGACTTGCAAAGCGCGATATTGGAATATTTATCAGATGAAGGCAGAGAGCACACACACCTTTCTCAGGCATGATTGCCAGTTGTTTGGAAAATGGAGCGATAATTTACTTTCTTTGAAGGCTAAAACTCACTTGTCGTCGAATATATGCTTGATGGAAACTCTCAGACCCCTACCCCGGAGTTTAGAAGTAGTGCAAAAATACTTTGTTGGCGTTACACTCTTTGAATTGGAGATGCATGAAGAAAATGGTCAAATGAATGGCATTCATTTTGCGCCGTGATAGTCTAGTGGTTAACACCAACACCCCTAATATGGAGTTTCGAAGTAGTGCAAAAATTTTTTGTTGGCGTTACACTCTTTGAATTGGAGATGCATGAAGAAAATGCTAAAATGAATGGCATTGATCGTCGGCCGTGATAGTCTAGTGGTTAGGACTTCTCGTTGTGGCCGAGACAACCCAGGTTCGAATCCTGGTCACGGCATTTAAAGTTGTGTTTTCCATGATGTGAATTGTTTTCTTTTTTTTAAAACTTAGTGTTATGGCAGTCTTTATTTTTCTACATCATGGTTAGAAAACACTTGATAATATAATGAAACCATTGGCCTCAAGTTTTTAAGCATAGCTTTTTAACAATGTATTTGAAATTATGGCTGTATTCTACAAACATTTTTTTTACGTGAGTGCAATTTCTGAAATCACTTGGTGACCAACCCGAAAGAAGTAAGAAGTATTATGGCAAAAGTCTTTCCAGAGAAACAATTGATTTGGCCAATACAGAGCTGTGAGTTTAAGTAATTTGTTACTCAATCGTTTTTAGAACTCAGTGGTCAAGAAAGCAATATAAAGTCCAAGATTTTGTTCGGTAAATGCAAAGCGCGATATTGGAATATTTATCAGATGAAGGCAGAGAGCACACACACCTTTCTCAGGCATGATTGCCAGTTGTTTGGAAAATGGAGCGATAATTTACTTTCTTTGAGGGCTAAAACTCACTTCTCGTCGAATATATGCTTGATGGAAACTCTCAGACCCCTACCCCGGAGTTTAGAAGTAGTGCAAAAATACTTTGTTGGCGTTACACTCTTTGAATTGGAGATGGATGAAGAAAATGGTCAAATGAATGGCATTCATTTTGCGCCGTGATAGTCTAGTGGTTAACACCAACACCCCTAATATAGAGTTTAGAAGTAGTGCAAAAATTTTTTGTTGGCGTTACACTCTTTGAATTGGAGATGCATGAAGAAAATGCTAAAATGAATGGCACTGATCGTGGGCCGTGATAGTCTAGTGGTTAGGACTTCTCGTTGTGGCCGAGACAACCCAGGTTCGAATCCTGGTCACGGCATTTAAAGTTGTGTTTTCCATGATGTGAATTGTTTCCTTTTTTTTAAACTTAATGTTATGACGGTCTTTATTTTTCTACATCATGGTTAGAGAACACTTGATAATATAATGAAACCGTTGGCCGTAAGTTTTTAAGCATAGATTTTTAACAATGTAATGGAAGTTATGGCTGTATTCTACAAACATTTTTTTAAGTGAGTGCAATTTCTGAAATCCCTTGGTGACCAACCCGAAAGAAGTAAGAAGTATTCTGGCAAAAGTCTTTACAGAAAAACAAATGATTTGGCCAATACAAAGCTGTGCCTTTAAGTAATTTGTTACTCAACCGTTCTTTTGACTCAGTGGTCAAGAAAGCAATATAAAGTCCAAGTTTTTGTTCAAGACTTGCAAAGCGCGATATTGGAATATTTATCAGATGAAGGCAGAGAGCACAGACACCTTTCTCAGGCATGATTGCCAGTTGTTTGGAAAATGGAGCGATAATTTACTTTCTTTGAGGGCTAAAGCTCACTTCTCGTCGAATATATGCTTGATGGAAACTCTCAGACCCCTATCCCGGACTTTAGAAATAGTGGAAAAATTATTTGTTGGCGTTACACACTTTAAATTGTTGATGGATGAAGAAAATGGTCAAATGAATGGCATTCATCTTGCGCCGTGATAGTCTAGTGGTTAGGACTAACACCCCTATCCCGGAGTTTAAAAGTAGTGCAAAAATATTTTGTTGACGTTACACTCTTTGAATTCGAGATGCATGAAGAAAATGCTAAAATGAGTGCCATTAATCTTGCGCCGTGATAGTCTAGTGGTTAGGACTAACACCCCTATCCCGGAGTTTAGAAGTAGTGCAAAAATATTTTGTTTGCGTTACACTCTTTAAATTGGAGAAGCATGAAGAAATGCTCAAATGGATGGCATTTATATTAAGAAGTAACGGGGCAAAAGCCTTTACAGAGAAACAATTGGTTTGGCCCATAGAATGCTGAGCTTTTGTGTAATTTGTCACTGCATCGTTTTTTTGACTCAGTGGTCAAGAAAGCAATATAAAGTCCAAGTTTTTGTTCGGGACTTGCAAAGCGCGATATTGGAATATTTATCAGATGAAGGCAGAGAGCACACACACCTTTCTCAGGCATGATTGCCAGTTGTTTATAAAATGGCGCGATAATTTACTTTCTTTGAGGGCTAAAGCTCACTTCTCGAGATGGATGAAGAAAATGCTAAAATGAATGGAATTTATCGTTGGCCGTGATAGTCTAGTGGTTAGGACTTGTCCTTGTCACCGAAAGAACCCAGGTTCGAATCCTGGTCACGGCATTTGACGTTGTTTTCCATAGTGTTATTTATTTTGTGTTTTTTTTTTAACTTAGGGTTGTGACAGTATTTTTTTTCTACTTCGTGGTCTGAAAACACTTGATAATAGAATCAAAACATTCGCCTCGGGGTTTTAACGCATGGATTTTTAGCAATGTAATGGAAAAAAAACATTTTTTTAAGTGAGTGCAATTTCTAAAATCCCTTGGTGACCAACCCGAAAGAAGTAAGAAGTAGTAGGGCAAAAGTCTTTACAGAGAACCAATTGATTCGGCCCATAGAATTCTCTATGTTTAAATTCGGCTGGAAGCAGAGAGCAAATGTAATGTTGAAAAATGTTCACATTCTCCTTTAAAAGTTGAATTAACATCCAAGGAGACTTAAACACGGATCTCTGCAATCCGATTTCAGAGTGCTAACCATCACACCATGGAACCATGTGATTACAAACCTGCACACTACTCCCTAGAACCATGGCCGTCGCTGGCCAGGGCAATTCTCGCTTAACATTTTCCTTACTGGGAACACACACTGTATCAATCACAAGGTGACGTCATCTTTGAGGAGAAAGCCATTTTTATGTTCGCTGTCAATAAAATTCTGCATATTTTATGACACCAGACTATCAACTATTTGCCCACAACCACTACACTTCTTTACCTCTTTGCTTTATCACAATAAAACAACCCGGATCGGCACTTTCTCATGGTTTAGCCAACAATCAAGGTAATTGATCTTTTGTGGCCTGCAGTTTGCAGTCTATTTTCGATCATAAGTTAGCTGAGAAACCTTGAAGTAATGTGGTGAGGGACAAGAATGTGCGCAATATTGCATATTTCTCAGAAATGTCCCAGTACACAAATCACAAAACAAATGAAATCACATGTATAGGTTCCACCGAGATTTGAACTCGGATCGATGGATTCAAAGTCCAGATTGCTGACCATTACACCATGGAACCTGCTGATAATTTCCTCTCAGTATTAGTAGAAAAATTTCTGGAGTGCGCTGAAATTACATTTGCACCAAAATAGCATGCATAATCAATATGTTTAAATTCTCTTGGAAACCAAGAGCTGATGCAAATTGAATGTTATAGATTGTCCATATTCTCTTTTTAAGATCGCTGGATTGAAATCCAGAGTGCTAACCATTAAACCATGTAAAATGCTTAAATCTCTCTGTCAGGGAAGAATAAGTCCTAGAGTGCGCTGAAATTACATTTCCAGCAAAATTCCAACCATACGCTCTGTCTTTCAATTCGGTTGGAAGCTATAAGCTAATGCAAATCGAATGTTCAAAAATGTCCACATTCTTTTTCAAAAGTTCACTTAGGTTCCACCGAAAGTTGAACTCGGATCAATGAATTGAAAATTCAGATAGTTAACCATTACAACATGGAACCTTCTTGATGCTAGTTGGATCCAGAGTCCAGAGTTCTAACCATTACACCATGAAACCTCTTTAACGCTCTCTGTCAGAGCAGAATAAGTCATAGATACCGCTGAAATTACATTTCCACCAAAATACCAACCGTACGCTCTATGTTTAAATTCGGTTGGAAGCGGAGAGCAAATGTAAATGGAATGTTCAAAAATGTCCACACTCTCTTTTAAAAGTTGAATTAACATCCAAGGAGACTTAAACACGGATCTCTGCATTCAGAGTTCAGAGTGCTAACCATTACACAATGCAACCATGTGATTACAAACCTGCACACTACTCCCTAGAACCATGGCCGTCGCTGGCTAAGGCATTTCTCGCTTAACATTTTCCTTACTGGGAACACACACTGTATCAATCACAAGGTGACGTCATCTTTGAGGAGAAAGCCATTTTTATGTTCGCTGTCAATAAAATTCTGCATATTTTATGACACCAGACTATCAACTATTTGCCCACAACCACTACACTTCTTTACCTCTTTTCTATATCTCAATCCAACAACCACTATCGGCACTTTCTCATGCTTCAGCAAACATGTCAAGGTAATTGATCTTTTGTGGCCTCCAGTTTTCTTTAATCATAACTCAGCTGAGAAACTTTGAAGTAATGTGGTGAGGGCTAAGGATGTGCGCAGCATTGCATATTTCTCAGAAATATCCCAGCACACAAATGGCAAAAACAGATGAAATCACATATATAGGTTCCACCGATATTTGAACTCGGATCGCTGGATTCAGAGTCCAGAGTGCTAACCATTACACCATGGAACCTGCTTAAATGTAACTGTCAGTATTAGCAGAAAGATTTGTAGCGTGCGCTGAAATTATATTTGCACAGAAATAGCATGCATAATCCATATGTTTAAAGTCGCTTGGAAGCGGAGAGCTTTTTTTTTTTTTTGGAAATGTAGAATTTATTCCCATGACGCTATATACATATTTCAGCACAAGTCCGGATAAATACAATGAAAACAACTAAATTGGAAAAATCATATGTCTGCCCAACTAAAAATAAAGTATTAGGGCAGCCTAGGAGTTTTATAGGTTCTTTGTCTTCTTTTAAAGGACATACTAATTTATCATTGTCAAGCTTGCAGAAAACAGAATTCCTGCAGCATACTGTAGAACGGAGGTACATGGTCTGAATGTGGAATATTTAGCCTGGAGAACGCAGAACAAACGTTTCTCAAAGAAAATCCTAGCCAATATATGGCAAAGTATTTCCAATCAGCCGGTGTGCCATACACTAATTTCACGATATGCCGAATGGCCAGGGCCTTAACCTTACAGTCCACATCATGGACATTTAAGCCACCTTTACAGAATTTATAGTAGACATCAACTCTTCTTCAGACTCTCTGGTTTGTTCTCCCACAAGAAACTAAACACAGTCTGGGAACACTGAGTAATACATTTAGAGGGAATCAAAACACACTGGGCTGTGAACCACAGTACAGCTAAAGCCACTGTATTAATTAGAACAGCTCTACCTTTGAGTTCTGCCTGGTCCTTTCCAAAAAATACTCCGCAAATCTTTGAATTCTGAACTGTCTTAAGACCCACGTCAGGAACTAAGGATTCATCCCAATTACCGATGGGGAACTTTGTGCTTTTTGATAAGTTTAGTTTGGACCCAGAGGCTTTGCCATACTTTTCAGCCAAATTTACGACCTCCAGCACCGAACTCTCCTTAGACAGAATAGCAGTGGTATCAGCGGCAAAAGCCGAGACTTTGGCCTGTTTAGCGATTCCAGGCATAGGTTCACCTGCAATAGCGTTAGACTCTCTAATCGCCGCTGTAAACGGCTCTAAGGAAAAAACATATAATAAAGGGGACAATGAACAGCCCTGTCGAACTCCTCTACTTAAGGTAAAGGATTCAGTAATATGCCCATTTACAATTACACTGCTGGAAATATCAGTATACAGCAATTGGACCAATTTACAAAAATCTGGGCCAAAATTAAATCTTTCTAGACACATAAACAAAAAGGACCAATCGATCCTGTCAAATGCTTTCTCTTGATCTAAATTCAAAAAGCATGCCTTTAATTCCTTTTGCTCGACATAGTCATACACATTCCGTAAGCGGTGTAAGTTGTCAAAAATACTTCGACCCGGAATACCACACGTTTGACTTTGAAGCACAATTGTTTCTATAACACTTTTCAAACGATTACAAAGTGCTTTTGAGATTATCTTATAATCCACATTCAATAAACTGATGGGCCTCCAATTCTTGATGTTGTTTGCATTCTCGGGGTCTTTACACAGCAATGTTATAAGACCTGTCCGTTGTGATTTATTTAAGGAGCCGGAACAAAAATAGTCTTTAATAACCTCTGTGAAAACGTAATCAATTAAAGACCAGAACGTTAGATAAAACTCAGCCGGTAGACCATCACCACCCAGTGAACGATATTTACACATACCATTTACAGCAGCAAATAGCCTTTGCTTGGTCATAGCACCCTCGCAAAGACTCTTCAATTTAACTTGGGTAATCCCAACAAGAAATCCTCCTGACAATCAGGATCGGTTTCTTGCTTACTGTACAAGCGTTTGAAGTACGACCTAATACATTCAGCAATTCCATCTTGAGTCCTGTGAGACTCAGACCCATCATCATCACAAATAAGTTCCTAGATCATTTTCTTTTTACCTCTCCCCACTTCCCTCCTAATAAAATATTTCGTAGGCTTTTCCCCCTCATCAAAATGAACTCTAATTACCGATCCAGCATGACAATCTCTACCTAAAGCATTTATTGTCCTCTCTATGTTATCAATTCTGTCAGCGTTTACAATGGGATTGGATTTTAAGTCATTGAGTTCTTTTTCCAATTCACACAACTGACGCTTTTTACTTAATGATATTTGAGTGCAAAATACACGTGTGGCTTCTTTGCAATCCTCTTTGAAGGACTCCCATCTATCTGTTAGGCTTTTATCCTGGCTGACATAGTCACTAAAAATATTAGCATACACTTTCCAAAAATATCACACACACCAAAATCGCTCTTTAAGCCACTGATCTCCTCAACACCAATATTTCTAACATTGTTACCAGAACCGATTCTGTCTAATGCAACGTTTTCAACACAGTTGAAATCACCCCCAAGAATAACAATTTCACTCCCACGCATTAAACAATCCAAATGAGTTATAAATTCTTTGATATCTTTTGGATTATTAGGAGCATATATACATAATAAGTTAAGGGCGGTATTGTTGATTTCTGCTCTAACACTTATGTAACGACCACTCGGGCACCTGGCCACATTCCGTATGACACAGTCGACAGAATATCTCACTATAATCCCCACCCCACAACTTCTACTTGACCCATACGCCCACCAACAATCACCTGGAACTTCTCGTGTCATTATAATTTTCAAAGTGAGTCTCTTGTAAAAACAAAATGTCAATGGTATGGTCCAACACAAATTTCTTCAGCTGAATCTGCTTTTCATTATCCCTTAATCCTTTCACATTTAGTGTTGTAAAGTGAATTGCCGACATGAGGGAATGTAGGAGAAGCGAATTAAACATACCTTTTGTGATGTTACTAGGTGGCAAAATTCTACTCAGTCCCGTGACAAACGTCGCCTTCCCCGGGCGGCGACGGACTTCTTCTTTCGATACTCGAGGAGGAGAGTTCCGCAATCTTCAGACGGTTGGGGAGATATTTCCATACCATTGCCTGAAACAACACAATTTACTGCGTGGTCAGAGACGCCGTCCTGCTCGCCCTCGTTTTTACTCCCTGTCATCAGTTTGGCCTTCTTTTGCTTCACTGGTTCGGGTGAGCGCACATGATGGACATCGGCCTGTACTGCTATGACATCTCACTTCGGACACGAATAATAAACCTGGGTAGAAATTTCATGATCTGGTGACGAAAATGCCGGATTAACCGCTTGCTCCGCTGAATCGTCAGCCGCAGACACAGGTTCGGCATCTGTGCATACGACGTCAGCACGTTCTCTCGTCCATTCAACAGAATCCGACACGTTTACGTTTACATCAACGTCGTCATCAACGTCAAGCAGAACATCATCGCCTTCGTTCTCAACGGTATTTATCTGGTATCCGCCACCAGAACCGACGTCAGCGACACAAGCCATCGCAATCGTTCTCACTGTGTGGATTTTTGGGCGGAGAAAAACCATTGCACTTGTTACACCAAACCGCCATACATTCCGCCGCCTTATGGCTATTTTTTTCACATTTCCGACATTCATATCTCTGTCCTGGATACGTGAACATAACAAGGTCCCCTTCGAAGTTGATGAAGTTTGGGACATATCGCTCACTGTGACACCGGAATCTGTATACCCGAATGCCTGTTCTCACATGGGACAGCTCACCATCAGAAAACTTGGGTTTGTTCACCCCCAAACACTGTCCGTACGGTTTTAACGCCGCGGCAATCGTGTCGTCAGACATTTCATCTGGTGCCCAGTGCACTGTCAGGTTCAAATACACAGAGCTTGCAGGCACAATATCCCATGTCGTTCCTCCGAGAAGAAAGCTTCCCCTGTTCACAAGTGCATTATGTGCTGCAATTGTCGACGCACGAACATAAAACATTTTATTGAAATAGTTTTTCTGAAAGGTGACAAAGTCCGATTTTATATTTATTATCCCACCTAGCACAGCGATAAAGTCCCTCTGCACTACCGCAGAAAATACAGAGCTGTTCTTGGTAGATATGGTCACAGACAGAGTTCTCAAAGGCCTGCTCGTAGACGAAAACGTAACTGGTCTAGACATACCTGTAGCCGCTGCAGGGCAGCAGCCCACTTTCTAAATGTCCACTCAACGAGATATCACCCTTTGGAGTCCGGATTCACGCAAAAGGGAACAAAACTAAAACGTTGTTGTTGCACACCGATGGTTTACAAGCGAGCAGAGAAAAAACGTCTTCACTCCACCGAGGTCAACCTAATTCTCCTATAAACTCTAAGTTCTGGTTCAAGACTTGCAAAGCGCGATACTAGAATATTTATCAGATGAATTCAGAGAGCACACATACTTTTCTCAGGCATGATTGTTCAGAAAATGGAGCGATCTTTTTATGTCTTTGACGGGTAAAGCGGACTTCTTGTCGAATACATGCTTGATGGAAACTCTAAGACACCTCTTACGAAGTTTAGAAGTAGTGCAAAAATATTTTGTTGGCGTTACACTCTTTGAAATCGAGATGGATGAAGAAAATTCTAAAATGAAGGGCATTCATCTTGGGCCTTGATAGTCTAGTGGTAAGGACTAACACCCCTATCCCGGAGTTTCGAAGTAGTGCAAAAATATTTTGTTGGCGTTACACTCTTTGAAATCGAGATGGATCAAGAAAATGCTAAAATGAATGGCATTGATCGTGGGCCGTGATAGTCTAGTGGTTAGGACTTCTCGTTGTGGCCGAGACAACCCAGGTTCGAATCCTGGTCACGGCATTTAAAGTTGTGTTTTCAATAATATCAATTGTTTTTTTTTAAAACTTGGTGTTATGACAGTCTTTTTTTTCTACCTCGTTGTTAGAAAACACTTGATAACATAATGAAACCATTGGCCTCAAGTTTTTAAGCATAGATTTTTAGCAATGTAATGGAAAATATGGCTGTTTTCTTCCAACATTTTTTTAAGTGAGTGCAATTTCTGAAATCCCTTGGTGACCAACCCGAAAGATGTAAGAAGTAATGGGGCAAAAGTCTTTAAAGAGAAACAATTGATTTGGCCCATAGAATGCTGAGCCTTTGAGTAATTTGTAACTCAAGCGTTTTTTTTCAGGCAGTGGTCAAGAAAGCAATATAAACTCCAAGTTTTTGTTCAAGACTTGCAAAGCATGATATTGGAATATTTATCAGATGAATTCAGAGAGTACACATACCTTTCTCAGGCATGATTGCCAGTTGTTTAGAAAATGGAGCAATCCTTTACTTTCTTTGACGGCTAAAGCGGACTTCTTGTCGAAGAAATGCTTGATGGAAACTCTAAGAGACCTATCCCGGAGTTTAGAATTGGTGGAAAAATAGTTCGCGTTACACCCTTTGAAATCAAGATGGATGAAGAAAATGCTAAAATGAAATGCATTATTCGTGGGCCGTGATATTCTAGTGGTTAGGAAGTGAGTGCAATTTCTGAAATCCCTTGCTGACCAACCCGAAAGAAGTAAGAAGTAATGGGGCAAAAGACCTTAGAGAGAAACAATTGAAAATGGCCCAGAGAATGCTCAGCCCTGAAGGAATTTGTAACTCAGGCGTTTTTTTGAGGCAGTGGTCAAGAAAGCATTATAAACTCTAAGTTGTTGTTCAAAACTTGCAAAGCGCGATATAGACATATTTTTCAAATCAAGGCAGAGAGCACACATACTTTTCTCAGGCATAATTGCCAGTTGTTTGGAAAATGTAGCGATCTTGTACTTTCTTTGACGGCTAAAGCGGACTTCTTGTCGAATAAATGCTTCATGGAAACTCTAACACCCCTCTCCCGGAGTTTAGAAATAGTGCAAAAATATTTTGTTGGCGTTACACTCTTTGAATTGGAGATGGATGAAGAAAATGCTAAAAGGAATGGCATTCATCTTGGGCCTTGATAGTCTAGTGGTTAGAACTTCTGGTTGTCCCTGAATAGAAATTGTTACCTTAATATAACGACCTGAGTCACTGAAATAAACATCCTGAATGTAATTTTTATGATGTTTTCTGATCACAAAGGCTACACCTTTAAACTTTTCTGAAGAATTACTATAATATATATCGCCGTCTATAACGTGTTTAATGTTTTCTATGAAAGCATCATCCCAGTGTGTTTCCTGTGGCGCAATAAGGTCTGAAGTAATGTAATAGTTCGAACTTCCTTTGACTTATTTATATCCCTGAGTCCATTACAATTCAATGCGGAAAAAGTAAACATAATAAAAAGAGCTAAAAAGCATAGACATACCGCCATGATGACAATTCTTAAGAGGAAAACCATTAGTGTCAGTTTACATATTATCCTTCTTCTTGTATGGGACCATCCTTCTCGCTTTGTTTAGATTCGGCTGGGGTTTGTACCGTCGTCTACGTTTGCTGATCACCTCAGAAAATCCCGATCCTTGTGAGGAGTCTATATCTCCACAATCGCTGTCTCTCCCCTCCTCTTGCTCAACCCTCATCGCACCACTTGTTACCCTGCAGTCCGGGTCATTGTTGTCGCCACCACACTCAGGGAGAACAGGCACGAGATCTCCGCTCTCCAGCGCCTGCTGCTCTGGATCTGCTCTTTCATTACCGGTCGTTGCCGCGAGCTGGGTCTCACGAATATCTGGGTTGTTGAGCTCGGGCGCTTGCAGGCTTTCATGCCTACCTTCGTCTTCGTGGACTGTTGTGGCCTGGTTGGCCACCCGTTGATCATTCTCCGATTGTGAGCACTGGCAAGTAAACATGTTACAGGTGCCACATTCTATGCGTTCATTGTATATGCAAGGGGAACAGTTACAATCGAAATACCCTTCGCAGTAACACCTTTCACCTGCTTTACCACAATTCTCACACGGGGGGGGGGGGGGGCGCACGCCTTTGCCATGTGGCCTTGGAGCAAACAGGTATGGCAGCGAAATTCTGGGCAATCCCTAGATAAATGATCGTCGGACAAGCACAAGGAGCACACCTTTACTTCATTGTCATGTACAACACGAAAATATTCGTAGCTGTTTCCCGTGCTAAACTTCATGGCATACGGCAACGATTTCACATTTGGTGGAGGAACAACACGCACATACCTTGTTCCATCGGCTATATTGGTACCTTTGTAAAAGCGCCATTTGATTTCCATCACCGTTTCCACATTCATTTCCAAGAGTTTGGCTCTAATTTCACTATCCTGCACATAACTCGACAAGTGCATGAATGACACGACCACAGGCCTTTTTGTAACCTCTCTGCATGAACACTCCTGGCCCTCGACCGTAATCCCATCTTTCAATAAATCACACACTTCTCTCTCTGCCACAGTAATCTAGAACCCAACGGTACCTTTCGGCACACATGCAAGAAGACTGTTTAGTCCACACACACGTACAGTTTCCGCAATCACCTTTTCAGCCGATATTCTCCTGTTGTCTCCAACCTCCACAAGTAACGTTAAATAATTCTGGTACAATCTTCCATTCAGGGAATACCGATTCATATTTGAGGAGGCCATAGCGTAAAAGCCAGGCCCCTCGGGAAACAACGCCAACAACAACAACAACTTGCAGCTTACAAAACACGTCCGACCACCTGGGCACTCACAGCCGAACTCCGCTTCTCGTTGTTGCCGAGACATCCCGGCTTCGAATTATGGTCACAGCATTTAAAGTTGTGTTTTCTATAATGTTAAATTTTTTTTTAACTTAGTGTTATGACAGTCTCTTTTTTTTCTACAGTGTGGTTAGAAAACATTTGATAATATAGTGAAAACATTTCCCTTAGGTTTTTAAGCAAAGATTTTTAGCAATGTAATGGGAAATTTGGCTGTGTTCTTCAAACATTTTTTTAAGTGAGTGCAATTTCTGAAAACTCTTGATGACCAACCCGAAAGAAGTAAGAAGTAATGGGGCAAAAGTCTTTAGAGAGAAAAATTTAAATTGGCCCATAGAGTTTCGAGCCTTTGACTAATATGTAACTGAAGCACTTTTTTGAGGCAATGGTCAAGAAAGCAATACAAACTATAAGTTGCTGTTCAAGACTTGCAAAGCGCGATATTGGCATATATTTAAGATCAATTGAGACAGCACACATACCTTTCTCAGGTATGACTGCCAGTTGTTACGAAAATGGACCGATGTTTTTCTTTCTTTGAAGGCTAAAGCGGGCTTGATGTCGAAAAAATGGTTGATGGAAACTGTAACACCCCTATCCGGGAGCTTAGAAGTAGTGCTAAAATATTTTGTTGGCGTTACACTCTTTGAATTCGAGATGGATAAATAAAACGCTGAAAACAATGGCATTATATGAGGGCCGTGGTAGTGTAGAGGGGAGGACGGAGAAGTGAGGGAGCAGCCGGGCTGTCAGGCTATGGAATTTTCGGACAGTGCCCCTCGGCCGAATGCTGAATCCAAACGATGCTATCAGATTTAACGCTGAAAGTCGAGGTACAGGACACAAACGTTGTTACTGCGGAAAAGTTTATTTGTGAAATAGAGGAAGTATGTGGTCTCAACAGTATTTATGCGTGTGTACCCAAAGGGACAACGGATTACGAGATGACAGTGGCAGACAAAAAAGTGAGTGATATGTTGAAAGATGGTTTGACTGTGGAAGGACATGATTGCTGGTGCACGGAGTTGACAAGAAAATCGGTCGTGGTGTCCTTCATGCACTTGCCCAGCTACACAGAGGAAAGCGAAATTTACGGAAGATTGAGTGAGTTGGGTATAGAGGCCATATCGGATATTAGAAGGCGCTATCACAAAGGGAGGATGGTTGCCGATGGCACTAGGTATGTGAGAGTTTTATTTCCACCTGAGATTAGGTCATTACCTTATGCAATGCGATTCAGGACGGAGGATGGCTATGAATATTTTAAAACTGTTTATAACAACCAAGTAGAAGTCTGCAGTATTTGTCTGTCTGATGAGCACTTGTATAAGCAGTGCTCTGACTTCACATGCCATAGATGTTTGATGAAGGACACATGGCTAAAGCATGCACCACGCCTGAATGCGAAGACTGTGGAAAACCTGGGGAAAGATGTTTCTGTTCAAACTGTGAAATGTGTGATTGTCGTCCGTGCATTTGTGGCGATATGTATTGTGAAGCCTGCTGCTCTGTCGAATGTGAATGCACGGGGACCTTGGATGATGCCGAAACAACAGAGCACAGAGGGGAGGAAGGTGAAACTCAGCAGAAAAATGACCAACCACAAGTCAAAAGGGTCATTGTTGAGACTAGCACCCAGGAGTCCGTGTGGGATATGGAGGCGCCACCTCCGGGGGCGGACATTGGCAACCGGGGTGAGAACGTTGAGATGGGGGAGACGACAGGTAGGGCGGGTGCTGGCCCGGCTCCACAACCCGATATTCAGATTTCCAGTGGGGAGACCTCGGATGAATGGCAGACTGTGCTGACAAAGAGGACGGGGAGACGAAGTGACAGTGTAGCAAATGTGGAGAAGGTAGGAATCGCTACAGTTCCCTCTAAACCTGTGGACACCGATTTTGAAAATGAAACTGATAGCAATAAACCAAGTGGAAATTTAATAAAATCGCAAAAACATATTAGAAGGCGCAGGGTAGTCCCTGTGCCGAAATTGTAGAAGCCTAGAGTTCGTTCTTCTCCGTATGCGAAAATTCATAATGTGTAAACCGATAACAATACTTATAACCATGGTGTTAATTGCATCTTTAAATTGCAATGGTTTACGGAATATAGGCAAGTTGCATAATATTTTGAGCAGAATGACAGCGGATATTGTGTGTCTACAAGAGACCTTTTGGAACGACCAATTTGTGGACGACAATAAAAGCTTATTCAATGGCAAAGTATTCTTTAGTAACCGTCCCACGGGATTTAAGAGGGTAGCTACAATAGTATCAAATAACATAGCTGCAAAAGTAGTCACAGTAGAGCGGGAAGACTGTGTGCGGCTTCTAAAGGTATCACTGGATTCTGACAAGGAAATTTTCCATATTGTAAATATTTATGCCCCAAATAATGTGACAGAAAGAGCTGTATATTTTCAGGAGGTTGAAAAATATTTAATTACAGACAATGTTATCCTAATCGGTGATTTTAACACAGTGTTAAATAAATTAGACAGGCCCTCAAACTTGCTAGAAAGTGATCGTGCTAGAACTGTATTGTTAGATGTGGCAGACGCGTTTACTTTGAGAGATGTATGGCGTTTAAGAAACCCCGACAAGCGAGCTTTTTCTTGGCGCAGAAATGTAAATGGAGTAATAAGGCAGAGTAGAATTGACTTTGCTTTCGTATCAAAAACGCTCTTAACACAAATTAAGACATTGTATTATAGTCGCACTTCTTTCAGCGACCATAGTATTGTAAATGTTCGTCTTGATGTAACTACTGTAGGCCGTGGCCCGGGATTGTACGTCTTTAACAACAGTCTCTTGTCAGATAACAATTTCTGTGAGAAAGTCAGGCGTCTAATTGGTGAACAATTACAATGTACGTTGTATAATTCTGACAGAGGGGTGTGGTGGGACAACACGAAGTACAAAATAAAGCAATTGGCACGGTCGTATGGGGCAAAAAAGAAGAAACAAAACGAAGAGCAGATGTATATCTTGCAAAATCGGCTGGAAAATGAATACAGAAGAGCGGCGACAATCCAAAGCTACGACAGTTAAACTATTGTTGATCTAGAGGACGAACTTGCGATGTTTGAACAAAACAAATGTTTTGGGGCTATGCTTAGAAGCAAAGAACAATGGACACATGAGATCGATTGTAACACTAAATATTTTTAGGAATAGAGAAGGTTACGCAATCCGGAAAACTTATATCGGAACTTACAACTTCGGACGGTAAAACTGTAATCGATTCAGATAGCATTGTGGACGAGATATATGAGTATTTTAGTGGGATTTTCAAGAAACAAGAGATTAATCAAGAAGCTGTAAATGAAGTTTTATCACATGTAAATAACTTTGGAATTTTTGTGACCTAGAATTAACAGTAGATGAAATTAGAGCTGCCCTGCGAGGTATGGCCCCGAACAAAAGCCCAGGAGGACATTCCCTGACTGTCGAATTTTATCTTCATTTTTGGGAAGAATTGAGTCAAATTTTGCTCCATGTATATAATTATATATTATTTGACGTAAATGTATATAATTATAATTATTTGACGTGAGAGAAATGTCTCGTTCCATGAGGAGTGGTGTAATTTCGCTTGTATATAAGAAAAAAGGTGATAAGACACTGCTAAGGAACTGGCGCCCAATTAATCTATTGAATGTTGATTACAAAATTTTATCCAGGTGTATGTCAAATAGAATGAAAAAAGTGGTGGGGTCCATTATTGATGATTTCCAGATATGCTGCGTCCCGGGGAAGGATATAGCAGATACGATTAGTAGCCTGCGTGATGTGTTGTGTTATGTTGAACAGGATAATGTAAATGCATATTTTATCAAACTTGACCAAGAATAGGCGTTCGATCGGGTGTCGCACGGGTATTTACTACAAACCTTGAAGCACTATGGTTTTGGAGAAAATTTTGTACGGTAGATTAAAATTTGCTACACTGATGTCCGAAGCGCAGTGAAATGCAATGGTTTTGTAACTAAATATTTTCCGGTAGAACAGTCTGTAAGACAAGGGTGTCCGATATCGGCCCTACTGTATGTATTGACTGCTGAACCCCTTGGTGCTCTTGTTAGAGCAAGTAAAGCTGTCCGAGGTATAGAAATACCGGGCACCGGTAAGACATCACTGTTATATCAACATGCGGACGACACCACAGTAACAGTGGCGCATGTAGAATCGATACGGGGTGTGCTGGATTGTGTACAATTATATGGAAAAGCCTCTAACACTAAGCTTGATTTAAGTAAATCTGAAATCTATCCAGCTAATGTACAAAATGTAACCGACCAGATCGAAAACATACCAGTAAACAGAGATTGTCTTTCTATACTTGGCGTGTTTTTAGGACGTAATCAGCAAATGTGTGAAGAGAAAAACTGAAAGGAGAAAATTAGGAAGATCAAGTGTATTGTGAATAGATGGTCGCAGCGACAGCTGACATTAAAGGGTAAAGTTGTAGTCGTTACGAGTCTCTTAATGTCGAGACTATGGTACGTAATGTCAGTTATTCCAATACCCAACCAATATGCACAGGAGATAAAAGATGTATGTCTTAATTTTGTGTGGGGAAACAGAAAGCACCTTGTTTCGTATAGAACAATTATCAACGAAATGGAGGGCTTAACTTTCCTGACATCGACGCTAAACTGAAGGCTTTCAGATTAAAAATAGTTCAAAGATTTGTAAACCTGAATTATCATACTATCTGGAAACAGTGTTTCGGGTATTTTCTGTCCAAGTGGTGTAAAATAAGTCATCCTGTATCAATTTTCTATACGACAGTACCGCGAAATTTGTTGCAATCTCTACCCATTTTTAACCGAGAGGTTCTTATAGCTTGGTCAGAATTGATCAAAATCAACAATTTCATTGTAAAGTCAACTAATGAAATTTTGTGTCAGCCTGTGTTTTTTAACCCAAGAGTTGTGGTCCAAGGCTAAACACTTTTTTCTGATCTGTTCGTGAAATCCGGATTGTTCTGTTTGTATGATTTTATCTACGAAGTCATGCCGGGCTTTATACCTGAGTGTGGTATAAATGAGATAATCTTAGATAAGTTCCCGGACGCCGACATATTCAGGATAAAACTGTTATATACACTGATAAAAGATAGCTTACCCAAAGTGTGGCTGGACACTGTGGAGCAGCCCAAAAGCTAATTGTAGTCTGTTGTCCTATCCTAATGGTAAAAAACAAAGAGATACCTATTTTGAATCTGAGCAGCAGGAAACTTCTACAATTTTTTTAAACAGAACTATGCATCAACCCCTGTAACAGTAGCGTTTCGGCAGAGCGTTTTTCCGAATTATGATATTTCAGTGCACTTCCGCTATATAGCGCTCCCTGGTAAGAATCCTAAAGCCGTAGACCTTGATTACAGAATTTTGAACAATGTCATTTATACAAAAGACAAGCTCTGGAAATTTGGACTGATTGATTCTAATGTATGTGATGTGTGTCAATGCGAAACAGAGAACTTGGTACATATGTTTTTAACTTGTAAATGTCTGTCATGTTTGCGGGAATATGTTTGGCGTTTGCTCGAAACGCTGTTTTGTAACACACCTGTCAACGTATTAGGTGACATCGGCTTTGAAAAGTTGTTCATCTTCGGCCTTTCACAAAAACTTGCCAATGTGAATTTCTATTTTGTAAACACTGTTTGTAGTTTGGCACGTTTAACCATATTTAAATGCAGGAATAGCAAAATGCGTCACTAAAGTATATTGTTTTAATGCGGAACATATTTTTGAAACACAGATTGTGAACAAGAACTCTATTGTGAGCGTTAGCCGTGATGGAGAATTAAAACTTTTGCTTTAGAAATTATACGTAATTGTAAATATCATACATCATTCCGAAAGTAGTGCTGGCTAGACATTATCCTCTAAATGAATCATATCCTATAAATTTAGAATTATAAAGTAGGGTCGCATCAAATAGCAAAAAAGCAATTATCGGTCAGAGTATACTTGTTTGATATTTGTAAAGCTACGCATTATTACGTCTCTTCTGTGATAAGTAATTTTACTGTAATGGGCGTAGCAAATGTATGTATCTCTGTATTTGTATTCGGATGAATAAATATTTTTCCAAAAAAAAAGAGGACTTCTCGTTGTGGCCGAGATAAGCAAGGTTCGAATCCTGGTCACGGCATGTAGAGTTTTTTGTGATTGTTTGTTAACCTTTGAGTAATTTGTGACTGAAGCGTTTTTGAGAGGCAATGGTCAAAAAAGCCGGATGAATTCTAAGTTGCTGTTCAAGAATTGCAAAGTGCGATATTGGCATATTTTTCAGATCAAGCCAGAGAGCACACATACCTTCGTCAGGTATGATTGCCAGTTGTTTCGAAAAGGAAGGGGACTTCTTGTCGAATAAATGCTTGATGGAAACTGTAACACCCCTCTCCGTGGGTGTAGAAGTAGTGCAAAAATATTTTGTTGGCGTTAGACTCTTTGAATTCGAAATGGATACAGAAAATGCAAAAATGAATTTCATCTCGTCGTGGGCAGTGATAGTCTAGTGGTTAGGACTTCTCGTTGTTTCCGAGACAACCCAGGCTGGAATCCTGATCATGGCATATAATGTGTTTTCTATAATGTTAAATGATTTCAAAAACTCAGTGTTATGTCTATTTTCTTTCTACATCGTGGTTAGAAAACACTTGACAGCATAATGAAAACATTGGTCTCGGGTTTTTAGGCATAGATTTTTCGCGATCTAATTGAAATTATGGCTGTTTTCCTCAAACATTTTAGACTAGTTTTATTTCCTAAAACTCTTGGTGATCAACCCGAAGGAAATAAGAAGTAATTAGGCAAAAGAATTTAGAGAGAAACGATTGAATTGGCCCATAGAGTGGTGAGCCTTTGAATAATTTGTAACTGAAGCGTTTTTGTGAGGCAATGGTCAAAAGAGGAATTTAAACTTTATGTTGGTCAAGAAAACAATATAAACTCTAAGTTGTTGTTCAAGACTTGCAGAACGCGGTATTGCCAAAATTTTCAGACCAATCCACGGAGCACACATACCTTTCTCAGGCATGATTGCCAGTTGTTTGGAAAATGGAGCGACCTTTTTCTTTCTTTGGCGGCTAAAGCGGACGTCTTGTCGAATAAATGCTTGATGGATATTTTTACACCTCTAACCCTGAGTTTAGAAGTAGCGCAAAAGTATTTTGTTGGTGATACACTAATTGAATTCGGGAGTGATAAAGAAAATGCTGAAATGAATGCCACTTTTCGTGGGCTGTTGTAGTCTAGCGGTTGTGGCCGACACAATCCAGGTTCAAATTCTGGTCACGGCATATAAAGTTGTGTTTTCTATTAATTGTTTTTTCACACTGAGTGTTTCTATATTGTGGTTAGAAAAAACTTGTCGAGATTTCGGCTGTGACAGCGAAGGAGGTCGGACGTGTTGTGCGAGCTCTGTTGTTTACGACTTCTTCAACAACAACAGCAGTGTTTTTGTGGATTTTTTGCAGAGAGTTGTGGGTGCTAAGGACTGAAATTGGTCAGATTCCCAAACTAGGTGGAGGGCTTGTGCCCAGTGATAACAGGTATGTCCAAACGCGTGTCATTTTTGCCTCTAAATAGGTCGAGCAGGACTTTTTCTGTGTCAATTTCTGCACGAGGCAACCCGGCATTTTCTAGAGCTGTGTAGAGGGAGTTTATTCCTTTTCTCTCAAGTGTGTTAAATATCAAGAATGAGCTAATAAGTTTTCAGAAGACCTATTAAAAGAAACATTTCTTTCTTTGCCTGTGTACTCTGGCTGGACATAATGACCTAGTAAGTAAATCCAATGCTGTAATAAATGGAACGACATGGTGTATTATGCTAGCGTCGTCAGTCTACCTGAATCTGACTGCGCACAGGGCACCGGATGAAATGTCCGACGACTATCGAGGCAGCATTGAAAGCTTATGGTGAATGCCTGGCTGTGACGAAACGCAGATTTTCAGACTCGGAGCTCTCACATGTTCGGACAGGTATTAGGATTTACAGTCCTAGGTGTCACAAAGTTCGTTAAGTGCCGAAGTTTATCAATTTCGGTGGTGACATTGTGGTGTTTACCTACCCCGGGCAGATCTATGACTCGCAAAAGGCGGCAGAGTGCAGGACGATCTGGTGTTCTAATTGTGACGGTTTTTCCTCACAAGAGAATCCTCATACAGAGAGAGGCTGTACAGGTTCATGCCGAATGCGCAGTTCAGGTCTTTATACGGTCAGTGATTGTTGTGCTAGAGCAATGTCGTACGCAGCGCGGGTTAAGGGGAACATGCCGACTACACACCAGTGTAATAAAGAAGACGCTGTAAACAGGGTGACGTTGTGATTGATGTTGGTGTTGACGTCAGCGACGATGATGACCCATTCAATCCACCAGCCATGGAACTGGTCCAAGACAACGACGAGAACGAAGTTGAAATCGATGGAAATGGCGAGGACGGCGCTAACGACGACAACGAGTCTGACAAGGAGATGGACGACCGTGAGAATACCGCTAAAGTACCTGTTGGTGATAATGAAATGTCATCAGTTATCCTGTGTGTGGTCGTGGCTGACGTCCACGCTCCCGACGTGCGTTCACCACTCCCAGTTGAAGAAAAGCGAGCTAAGCTGGACAATGGCAGTACAGCTGCGTCATCTGTCAAGTCCAGTTCCCTTCCTACTGATAATGGCGGTGTTGACGCCGATCAGTCATCAGACTGTATGACGCCGGTTCCATCTAAAGAGGGCGACTTCATGCTTCTGGAATACAGGAAAAGAAAATCGCTTGCTTCTCGTGCGAGGCAAGGAAATGAAAAGAGACAAATGAGTTGTAGCGTAATCAGGACTCTTCTATTTTTCCACAATGGGTATGTACGCTCTACCTTTACTGATTTAGATAATGAGCTTAAATAATATTCGTTTTGAGACTTTCAACGTTAATGGTTTACATGATCCTTCGAAACAAGAACAGGTTAAGCATTTTCGAAAACAGCTGGCAATCCCTGAGAAAGGTATGTGCGCTGTCTGCCTTGATCTCAAAAATTTGCCAATATCACTCTTTGCAAGTCTTGAACAACAACTTGGAGTTTAAATTGCTTTCTTGACCATTGCGTCACAAAAACGCTTGAGTTACAAATTACTCAAAGGCTCGCCATTCAATGGGCTAATTAAATTGTTTCTCTCTAAAATCTTTTGCCCCCATTACTTCTTATTTCTTTCCGGTTGGTCACCAAGACTTTTCAGAAATTACACTAATTTAGGAAAAGTTTGAAGAAAACAGCCATATTTTCCATTACATCGCTGAAAATCCATGCTTAAAAACCTGATGCCAATGTTTTGACTATATTATCAAGCGTTTTCTAACCACGATGTAGAAAGAAAGACTGCCATAACACTAAGTTTTAAAAAAAAGAATACAATTCACATTATGGAAAACACAACTTTAAATGCCGTGACCAGAATTAGAACCTGGGTTGTCTCGGTCACAACGAGAAGTCCTAACCACTAGACCATTGGTTTGAGATTGCGTTGAATATTACAAGTCAACAGCGTACTGTCGTTTAATCGTCTTTCCAGGGCGTCTACGACTTACACTGTGTGGTTTCTATCTATAAAATTATACCTTTCAGTCGGGTATCTCCCTCGTAAAATGAATTTTAGAGAACATTTTTGATACCTAGGCAAGTTGGAGGCAGTCTAAGATGGCATGAAATATAAAGAGTAAACAAGATGCTGTCCTTTATTGCCCATTACTGGACGTCCGCGTCTTGCGTTGCATCTGTACTGATTCTTGGTTTCCTGACCACAACTATGCACCTTTACGTACGTGTGCAGTTGGAGATATGTTGCAAACGAAATGCCCTTTGAGACTGTCACAAGTTGCTGACTTGACCCATGTTCACTCCGGAGCCTGTAGGATTTTGACTGCATGTTAACTGACCATAGAAATGTACCCGTAGGGCCGGTTATGGGTAAAAGAACATCCATTTCAAGAAGTTATTTTGGGCACTAAACTAAACGAAATGTGAAAATATATCTTATGTTTGCAACGTTGTAGGTTTTCAGTAAGAATGAAATTTGTGTCTCTTTGGACGAACTTTTAACTACCTAAGTAGCACTCTATTATAACATTCATGTACAATATGGACCTATAACCAGCTGAATGTTGTGTTACATTCATTTACAAAGTAAAGTTGGCACAATATTGCAACACAACATTCAACTCCATATTCGCAGCTGGACGAGCTGCATTCTGGCGAATATGGTGTTGTATGTTGCGTTGGAGTGTTGTGCCAACTTTACCGACCTTTTGTAATGGTATTGCTAATATTGCCTTAAAAACAAACATGTTCCCAGACTACAAAACAGATGATTCAATAATAACTCTGAATTTTTCGAAAAATAATCAAGAGAGGGGAAAGGGATATTGGAAACTTTAACTTTCTCTGTGACAAAGATTATGTTAAATTAGTGAAAGAAACTTTAGATGACTGTGTTAAAGAATATGTGTTACTTCCCAACAATAGGGATAATATTCTAAATATAAATCGTGCAGAAACACAATTTTCAATAAGATGAGATATTTTTAGATACTTTTCTAACGGTGTTAAGGGGTAAATATGTATCATTTTATTGGAAGAAGAAAAACGAAAATTTAAGGGAAAAGGAATTGGAAATGAAAATAAATACGCTAAAACATTAAATAGAAGAAGATATAATAAATATATGTGTAAGCGAGACTGTGTTACAAGAACTAAATAATAGAAAGTGAGGGCTACAGAACATCAGAGAAGTGAAAATGAAAGGAGTGGCGGTAAGAACAAAAGCTAGATGGATTGGCAAAGGTGAAAAACCAACAAGTTACTTTTTGCCACTTAGAAAATAGAAACTACACCGATGAGGTTATTAAGGTATCGATTTCGAAAAATGGAATAGAAATAACTGAGACAAAGGGTATTATTTTTAATTATTTATTTGATTGATGGTTTACACTGTACTCAAGAATATTTCACTTAAACGAAGGCGGCCAGCATTATGGTGGAAAGAAACCAGACAGTGCCCGGCGGGAAAACCCACGACCATCCGCAGGTTGCTGGCAGACCTTCCCACGTACGACCGAAGAGGAAGCCAGCATGAGCTAGACTTGAACTCACAGTGACCGCACTGGTGGGAGGCTTCTGGGTCATTACGCTGCGATGGCGTGTTAATCAACTGAGCCACGGAGGCCTCAATAGGTATTATAAAAGAGCAAATCAATTGCTATAAACAACTATGTCAAAACAAACCCATCGGTACTGAATAATAGACAGAAAGGATCGATGAGTCACAGACAATAACGTATAATGAAATCAAACATATTGTTTCAAAAATTAAAAATAATAAAAGCCCCTGAATATTTTTGTGGCGATCTAAGGTATTTTTTGCGGACTGCTCATGAAGGATGCGCTAGAGGCGAATTGTCAGTTACACAAAAGCAAGGCGCAATAATATGTTTGCCCAAGCCAGGCAAGAATAGGCACCTAAAAAACTGAAGACCAGTATCTCTCCTAAACGTGCTATATAAAATAGCCTCTGCATGTACAACTAATCGGATTAAATCTGTTTTGGATATAATTATACATGAGGATCAAAACGGCTTTGTAAAAAGACGTTTCACTGGAGAAAGTATTAGATTTATATAAGACAGACTTCCTGAAACAGAAAAGTAACAAACGCCAGGAATTTTACTAGTTATTGATTTTGAGAAAGCATTTTGACCGCCATCGTATAAGGGAAATAGTCTTGAGTACGGCGTAAAACAACAATCAAATAAATAAATAAAAATATACACGTGGGACTGGAAAATATCATTACAAGAGCATGACAGAAAATGTTATAATTATGCAAAAATTCCACCTAATGGAGGACCTTCTTAGTACTTGTATCCTCTATCAACAGGGGACCTAATGGAAGAAATAGGCCTAAACCTGTTTGGACTCAAACCGAGGAGCTCGTCGTAGGATATGCTGCCATCTCAAAAAAATGCGTTTTTAGTGGGATGAATGCTAAACACCGTTCAACTTGTGAGTAACCCTATGTCTAACATAATGTGAAAAAAGATCTATTAGTTTCGGTTTTGTGTACCATGCTTTTTAAGACAAGAATAGATAATTTGTCACTTAGTCTGTAACCAAGTTTAATATTTTGCCATTGATAACATAATTCATTCCATAAATTAAGTTAAACATATCATATATAAAAAGAGAGAAGAGATATCAAAATTGTATATATATATATATATATATATATATATATATATATATATATATATATATATATATATCACATGTGTTGGATTTTGTTATTTACACATGAGTGAAATCACAAGAATTTCCTTCACCGATAAAAGAGTTATTTTCACTGCAGCGAAATGTCATATTTTGATATTTCACACCCAGATGTCATGACGTCAAAAGACAAATATTTTATTTTATAAAGCTCCAATCTGATCTCATCGGAATGACGTCATAATGCAAGTTTAGTCAACTGCTACATTCTCACGTCACGCAAGAAGACATGACGTCATATAACACGTCATGTCCACGACGTCACCCTCTAGGCATGTCTGTAACGGCCTACGACTGGAAAAGGTGCCGAAAACTCGTTAAAGTACACAAAATCATGATACTGTTAGGGTATAAATAATGAATAGAATATTGCACCTGGAAGGCTAACTACTATAAACATTTTCCTCGTGAGAGGTGGAAATGATAACCCACTTGAGGCTTCGCGACTCTTTGGTTATCAATTCCGTCTCTCACTCGAACAATATTTATGGTATTCAACCTCCACCGTTCAACATCCTCTATGTCTTTAGCGCTTTTCAGTATTTCTTCAAGAGTAGTATAATGAGTTATTTTTATGACACAGTTGAATGACATTTTATCCCGGACCGTTTGTGAATTCTCTTGTTGTTTTATGATCTTTGACCTTCAGACATAAAAAAAAGCAATGCTCTTCCAGGAAGTAGCATTTGACAACATAATCTATTTTACCAACTATTGTAAAGAAATATTTAACACTTTAAGAATTTTGCAGTCATTATCAAATTCGACAACTCTTCATAATGCCAAAGAAGTTAATGATTTAAAAATCTTATTTTCATGTAAAAAAATAGTGACTGGATTTTTTGTTTTTGTTTTCAGAGAACATTGAAACTTAGGTTATTTTATATATGATAGATAGATCTTTATACATCTTTATTATGTTATTTTATAGGCAAGGGGATCATCCCAACGCCGTCCCATCTCTGGCAGAAAGTTGGGAAAATTGTGGCGAGTCGGACAAATTCCCCACCACACAACACCTACAGACGACATGCTAGAGGACAGATGAATGATATGTTTCAATTTTATTATTCTAATAATAAATTTTGAATTTGTTTTTTTTTTAATAAATGTTTCGATTCTTATCTTTTATTTATATACATTTTTCTTACTGTACACCTGTTTCACGTTCCTTTTAAATAATGCATATGCACAGTACAAGTATATGCTTCGAAGTAATAAATAGTTATTATTCCGAAGGAGTTCCTGTAAAAGTGCTATCAAGCTGAAGAAAGGTCTTTGAAAATAAGGTCCTTTCCACAGTTACAGATACAGTACTTTGCTGATAGTGATATTTCATAGCCCACACTATGGTTGAGAACATCTAATGACTCACTGCCTTGCTTTTGCAAGGCACGACTTTTCTTTCACTGATAACAATAATGTGGAAATGCAAAAAAGGAGAGAACCTTTTGATTGATTGATTTATTTACTTGATTGGTGTCGCCGTACTCAAGAATATTGCACTTATTCAACGGCGGCCAGCATTATGGTGTGAAGAAATCGAGCAGAGCCCAGGGGAAAACACACGACCATGCGCAGATTGCTGGCAGAAAGGAGCATTTTTGGAATATGTTTTGTACGTTCCATACTCATGTAAAATGTACGAACTTCAAGTACAATTCACATACATTACACATACACGGCACGTACATATACGCAACACATACACAATACGCATGTACGTTACGTACCATTATAAACATAAAACAAGTTCCACGCGCGTGGCACGAATGTGGCACGTATGTGACACATATGAAACCTCACATGTGTATCTGATGATAGGCTAGAAAACCATGTGACATATATGAGGACACACAGGTGTGTATTTTATGTGGCAAATATGCCTCACACGCTTGCAATATTGGCTTGTGTATAGATAATGATGCAAACATGTGACAGTAAACAAATTTTAGTAACGAAAAATTTGAAAAATAACCCGTACAAAACGGTAGATGAGCTTATGTAGTAAAAATATTTACTTTCAACAATGTGCCGAAATCATGCCTAAGTCAATAAGTAATAGTGTTCATTAAACTGGGAAATTGTAATATAATGAGACGTATGTTTCACCAGTTACTGATTGCAACCTGACTATATATATATTATCCGATCACCAAACTTAAGAAGTAATTACGAAAACTGGCCTATATATTATGTGTGAAATACGATCACATAATTAAGTCATCAGGTCTTAAAATTCACACGTGCGATTCACGGGGTTCCCGGGAAGTGTTTTTGAAAATTTATAATAAAACGTTTCCCATGTAAAAAATATCATGTATTATCTATATATGCTCAAAGTCCTCCATATAATCTAATTTAATTTAAGGATGTCTTTAATCCACGACAACTCAGGTGAAACACACCTACAATGTATAGGCAAAGCGTCTAGTTAACCCCTAACATGCCATGCACCTATATGAATATACTGTAGACCTATCTAACAATTTCGCCACAGTATCCTTTTTAATAATGGACACAAACCCTGATGTTAAATTTAAAAATTTTCGCCCTAAAGTGTCTTGTGACGGATGACCAGACATAATTATTGTTTGTGACCACTACACTCAGGTGGCTGTCATATCTGTTACCGCAGATGGTTGCGGGTTTCCCCCGAGTTTCCTTCCATCGCAATGCTGGCCGCCGTCCTATGATTGAAATACCCTGGAGTATACTGAGAAAACACCGATCAGATAAATAAATAAAGCCGCCATTACTTGGATAAGCTTCTGCGTACACTTTATGCTGTTTGCTTTCCAGCCAGAAGTGGAAATGTCTTCGAAATCTAAAAGCGTAGTGGTATTCATATGTGAATAGATATATGGATACTCTGCTAAGAAGGGATTGCAGTGCGCATGTTTTTAGATGTGATGTTACAACAACAAAGTTATGTCCCCTTGTGACGTGACGTCGACGCTTTACGGTACGGTAAGGTCAATCTGCACAATTTAACATGGGTTGGAATATACAATATAGGATGTTTATCAAAAACGATAAAATAAAACTTACCGAATGTGTTCTCCAGCAATGCTGAGTATTATTTTAGGCAAAAGAAACGAAATTCTCACTGTAAATTATTTTGAATACATAAGCTGCCATGTTAAAGGATAGGCAACTGGCCCTAACATGCCCTATAAAAATGTGTTTGAAATGAAAACACTTTATAAATACATTTTTGTCCCCACTTTAAAAACTCATAAAAGTCACGGTTATAAAGATTTAGTGTTTTAGGGATAAACATAGAGTGTCATACGTTAAAGCATAAAGTGTTTTACTTTAAAATACAAATGTTTTTATATACAAAACATTAATAGTGTTTTTAAGCTTGTCTCCACTATAAAAACAATTTCAGTGTTTATAAATAAAACACTTTTGAAGTGTTTTAAAATAAAACATAATTACTGAATACAATTTTAAAAGTGTTTTAAAACGCTATACCATATTTAAAGTCAACTGCAAATTGGTTGAAGAACATGTGCAAGGTGAATAAACTCCTGAAACCGTCCTAAGTGACACTATAAATATAGAAGAAAATACCAGAATGGATAATAATTTAAAATTTTATTAATTGTGTTTTCAAGAAGTCGGGATAAAGGCTAATAACAAAGCCTTGCATCACACTGATGGGCAACTAAAGTTGCAGACAAAATACAAACAGTCCATTTTCAAAACAATCTTGTTGGACGGGTTCAATTTCTTCCACCTAAATGCTCGGTTTTATTGGCATGTAGTCCTCGTTAATCACAAATTCCTGAAGCAAACGCGGACACAATGGGAATAGATTCTTGGATGTTACAGATAAAAAGCACTGTTCTTCGCATATTACATGTATTTTCTGTGTAACCAGCGGCCACAACACTGTCCTTGAATGGATTTGATTCTCTCAAGATCACAAATTTAGGCCCCTGCTCCATACTATAGTTTCTGTGTAAGTGATATCTTAATCGTCTTGGGCGTCCAGTAAGAATGATAATTTAAATGAGAAGTCAAAGGGGACAAAATGCCTTTTTTTAGAATAATAAAACATAAAGTCATTTATTTCCTAAAAACGGTATTAAACCAGTCATTTTAAACCAACACAGGGAACTTGCTTTTATTAGTTTTTATTGCGGAGTGCAAAACAATCAAGCAAGAACGTATACATCACATTTTGACGAGGATTTGAAAAAGAGATCACGAAGAATTCGGTAGTCTGTGTCAAGTTACTTAATTTCCCGCGTCGAAATATATTCAACTGAGACACTGGCAAGGGTAGATTATCACAGAGCCAATAAAGTCGGACGAATATTCATGTACGTAGTACTCAAACAGTGTAACTCCGAAAAGCGAAGACTTCATTGTGACTCAGTATTTCAGCATTTTCTTGGCATCATCAGGATGGTGATTGGAATGGATAGGCAACGACATATATACAGTGCAATGAACATGTAAACAGTCATATAGTGATATAGGTAAAAGAGAATCACAAAATCATGAACTCAGAACTGTGGCAGTGGTGAGAGAAGTGTGCGTCTTGTTGTTTGAGTGGGGGTGGGGGTGGGGGGGTATATATAGGATATCATTGGTCATATGAATACATCATATGATATGGACGTATATGACCCTTCTCTCACCACAGCCATTTCACAGTAATCCTTGGATATGGGTGTGTTTTTTTTTTTGCTAATCCTTTATTAGTCACCAGGTTGTCTAACTTATAGGTTTCAGTTCATGGTTTTACGAAAATAAATTACCTCTCCTGTGACCGTTTTATATGTTCTTGATAACAGGAAACATACCATAAAATCGTTCTTGTATGTTTATGTTCTTGTTCTTGTCTTGTATGTATGTAACAGCCCATGTCCATGTGCACTACAGATATGTGTCATTGCTTGTTCATTTCAATCACTGCTCTGATGATGGCAAAATAGTGATGCAACAAGCTTTTCATCAGCTTTCTGAAATATTAAAAGCAGTGAATTAAATTTTATTTATTTTTTTGAAAGGTTTTTTACGCCGTACTCAAGAATATTTCACTTATACGACGCCGACCAGCATTATGGTGGGAGGAAGCCGGGCAAAGTTACTGGCAAACCTTCCCACGTACGGTCGTAGAGGAAGCCAGCATGAGCTGGTTTTGAACTTACAGCGACCGAATAGGTGTGAGGCTTCTGGGTCATTGTACTGCGATAGCGCGCTAACCGACTGAGCCAAGGAGGCCCCAGTGAATTAAAGCAAGTAACGAAAACCTTTGTACTACTGCGCAACCCGGACCAGGATTTTGTTGTCAAATAAGTACAACGTGGCTTAGACGTGCAGTTTTGCTCTGAGATCTTAGGCAGGGTAATATTTCTGCCTAAAATCTTACATTCTGCAGAAAATGTGTACACTTTTACGCATGACTATTTATGTTTCTATTTTACACAGATCACTAATCAACCCACCAAATGACCCCCGGAATACACATAATATACAGAACACATCAACACTATACACTAATTAAATCCTTTCCCGTGTCATTTAAGTTTGTAAATTAAATTTGGCATTTTAACATTGGTATTCACAAGAAGACGCACGACTCCTTAAACTTTCGATTTAACCATCCAGTCTAACTCAAAAAAAGCCTTTTACATCCCAAACAACAGCACTCCAAAAGTCGGCGAAAATGCACTTTTTAAGGCGGTGAAAGTCTAAAGAGTAAGACTGAGTAACATTGCGCACTGCTACGTGACGTACAACATACGGGTTCCGCGTGTCGCAACAACAACGACACACCCCTCTTATCGAACAAAGCAACAAAGCATGCCTAAATTCCATGTCCTTTACTCCAGAAACACGCTTAATGTTTCTGTGGGTCATAACCTTCAAGAATAATATAACATTATCGGAGATATTGTCTCAAAACTTAAAGATAATATACATACCCGTTTTGTCTCTATCTGTGTTCACAGTTTGTTGGCTTCAGTCAAAAAGCGATTGAAATGAGAGCTCCCATATGACTGTCCGTAAGTCCTCGGAACAGGCTACGGGTGTTTCCGGCCTGTTTGGAGTGGTCAAGAAACCTGATTCGGGATAAAACACTTTTTTACTTGTGTTTTATACATTACATTTATATTGTAATTATAATAATCTTTTTTTATAAAGTAATTTGCAGGGAACAATAGAAGCATCCATATATAAGAAAGTTTATCGTTACAAACCCGTGAAGTCATGAAATGATGAACTATGTATAACCAATAACGATATTGCTTGAACAAAATAAACAGTAGCAAATAGGATTACATTATACTGCACCGATTTATGATAGCTGATAAATTTTAACATTACTTAATGCAAGATCTGATTAGTTATATAAGATGAAATTTAGTGGATAAATGTATCTCCTTCATTTATGACTGTGGGAGACACATTTATTCCAAAAAATAAAACTTTTCCATATTTTGTGAAAAAAGGCAATGAATTAATACTCGCAAGTACATATATAATCACAAGGATAAATATTATGGTGCCTAGATCAGTGGAAATACAACGCGTCGTATTGCAAAACACTTTTATCCACCGCACTGAAATACTTTCTCTCAAACAGAACACGTGTGTTTTAGTGAATAGAGTGACTGGAGCCCAGAGTAAAAAGTGTCATGGATTAGAACACTTTTGCCATAAATGTGTTTTGCAGTCAGTTATAAACATTTCTACACACTTTTAGATGGAACGTGTTTTAAATGAAAACACTGGTGTTTTATTTCATGACACAAAAATGTCTTGCTTATTTACAGAGTAACTCGAAACCTGCGTATTAGTGCCCATCGAGACACCTATATGCGGTAAACGTCTCTCGACCGCGAAGGAGGCTTGTTCGTGTCAAATCACAGTGTTTATCATAGCACATGATAGATAGGCTTACATATACAATGACTATTCACATTTGCATCAATCGGTCCTAACTTTTGGCTCCATATGCTCTATCAATTCTTGGTGGTTTGTATTAAAGCGTTCTTTTGGAAACTGGTCGTGCGATCATTGACCCAGAACGCCCATTTTGGTCGTCACCTGGTACATGAGTACACTAGATCCATACACTTCTGTCAAAATCTAAGAGGCCATATGTAATAAAGCTATAGGTGGTATAGCTGCTAGCAGTAAAAGTTCGGCGTCTTCATTTGCAGAATTTGGTAATGAATATGTTGCGAGTTCCACAGCAGGGGTACTAAAATACTGACGAGCATTCCATCTCACGTTAACACACGTTACTTTTCATCATATATAAAAAGCAGACTTATGTTTACATCCTCAAGTCGTCCAAAGCCCAGTTTTATCACAGAATAGGAGTTTAAATGTACTTTTGTTCCTTTAGAAAGGCTTCTCTCAAAATTGCTAGACACGCCTGTATATGACGACAAATAAAGTTGGCAATAATTTGCCTGCTCATTGTACACTAGTTCGGGACAACTTCGTGAGGAGCGTGGAATAATCACCTTATTGACACCGTCTGGTCTCGGAGTTGGTTCATTCCTGGGTTTTACCCCTCAGACAAGACGTGCTCTCGTCGGTCTCATATGTTGAAGCCTTTTTTACAGCTTTGTAAACGGTAGGATCAATGATTTTGTAACTTGTTTAATGTAATGTTTTAGTTTTAACTAAAAGCTTAACTTAAGTTACGTTTTTTGTTGTGTCGGCTGTGGGTGTACGTCAGGCCACATTCTCACAAAACTGTATTACCTTGACTCTTAGTCAGACTTGGATTTAGTCAGTTTCTTACCCTAACATTGTGACTTACTCGAGGAGTATTTACTTCAATACATGCAGATGCCTTAGACATTCCAGCCATGTTTGAAAATTATCGCTCTAATGTAAACTTAGGAATAACGTCACAAGTTTAGGCTAAATCTGACTTAGAAGATCCCGCTTTCTATTAGTAACACCATTTTATATATACGCCATTAATCCCTGATGAAACGGGATACATTTTTAAGTTAAACATACAAAACATCACTCGACAACGTACTCGGTAAATTATAATTTGACCTCAAAATTGAGTAAATTGCTTTATTTCTTTTCTGGATTGTTTATAAGGATTATTTCATTGGTGTTTTACGCCGTACTCAAGAATATTTCACTTACACGACGCCGGTCAGCATTGTGGAGGGAAGAAACTGGACAGATCCAGGGGAAACCCACGACCATCCACAGGTTGTTGAAGAACCTTCCCACGCACGGCCGGCGAGGAAGCTAGCATGAGCTGGACTTGGAACTCACAACGACCCGCATTGGAGAGAGGTACCAGGTCATAACGTCGCTAACCTCCTCCGCCATGGATGCCTGTATAAAATCTATGAGTCCGTGTCAAATGTCTGCTTATGTAAGGCTGAGATTTATTGCTATTCACGCAGAACACAAAGGAATGGCGAACAACACCGGGAATGATGTCAGGATGGGTAAATCTACGGAGAACTCGGATGACCCGGAAGCAATTGAAATCCAAACCACACCAGTCAACCACATTGTGTACAAAGTGTTAGACATTCCTCCGCTCCCGGCCACTCTGGTGTTTGCTTTACAGGTAACAAAGCAATATAGAGGACAACGTCAGGGATAGTAAACCCAGAGCAGCCATCATAGTGTTACAGTTGGCAATTAAATTGTCTCACTTTACCGGTGAAGTCTGGTGTCTTGCACATTTACTTTAGTTGAGGTTAAATTTATTTATTAATTTATTAATTTATTTATTTATGTATTTGATTGGTGTTTTACGCCGTACTAAAGAATATTTCACTTATACGGCGACGGCCAGCAAATATGGTGGAAGGAAATCGATAACCATCCGCAGATTAAGGTATTAATTAAAATGGCTATATAATTATTTAAATAATAACTATTTTTGATAAAATATCAATAAAATTATGAAAATGAAATTAAAGTCACCTGGAATAAATAGCCCCAGCGAAGAACAGGACCTGTAATCGTCCAATAGGTGGCGTGTAACATGTACATCCCATGATCATGGGGCGACCTGCTGAACTAGAAGGCACAGAGTACAGCATTATCCAGGAACGCTTAAAACAAGCAGTCAATGCCAGTTCTGTTTCCCGTCTCTCTCAGAGACAGAACTGTATCATTGTGCCTAAGTACGTGTAATGTACTTTTTCAAGACTGTGAAATCCGTGTAGTTACTGAATGTCTCTAATGCCAGTCTTGTCACCGCCATACATGCTTGGATGCAGTTATATTTTCCCTGAAACGGATTTTGTTTTCACCTTCAGGTGGCATTGCAAGTTGTCTCTCCTGCTGTCACAAACTCCATCTTGTTATCAGACGCCATTTGTGGCACAACCCACGTGTCAGCCAAGCTGATGAGCACCAACATGTTCATGTGTGGCTTGACGACTTTTATTCAGGCTGTCGTCGGTGTGAGGTGAGATGGATAAGTGGTTCTGTTCGACTTATATGTGTTCAGGAAACGTAGTCCATAGTCCACATACGTGTATTGTACGAATGACTTTGGTGCTTGAATGATCGGAATCAAATTTGAATATGAACTCATAACAAAAAACCACCTCGCCTTTCGTGACGCACGCCATCCAAAATGACCGTAAATCGTACAAGATCTCAGATGTTGTCTTTTGGAAGATCGGTCGTGAAAGGTAGATCTATAGCTCCCAAACCATGTCGACCGCCTCGGTGACCCAGTGGTTAGAGCGTTTGCCTTGAGGTCAGGTCAAACCAAGACCTATTAAAATGGCACTTGTTGCTGCCTCATTTGGCGCTCAGTTCTGAGAGGATAGAGCGAGGAAACATGGCTGGTCGGCCCGGTGTCAATATAATGTGACTCACTGGAGCGTCATGTCGGGAGCATGGAATTAAGACACACTCTAAGGAGTCCTTCTCGTCCGATGCCTGAAATATTTATTGAGTACAAAGTAAAGCCTAATCATACAGACCCAAAACATGTTTTCGAAATTACATTTTGTATCATGACCGCGAAAGCTGAACATCGGCAACCTTTGTGCGTCTGAAACACTTTTGAACAGTGTTCAAACTATCAGTGAATAAAAGTACATTTCTTACTTTTAGTGAAATTTTAAGATTTATTGATTTGAAGTAAAGATGCCTGGAGCTTTGAAGTGGATAAAGATTGGTCATTGGTATGGGATAGAATACTTGGCCAGGTGATTAAACTAAATGAATTCGGGTCAAACAAGAGTGGTAGCCATAGCGTCTCGATCTTGAGACAATCCGTTATTGTAGGACATACCTAGTCACAAGGTACAACTTATTTTGACCAGATTCTGATTTTGTAGAGCTGAAAGCATCCCGCTTCAGTATAAAGTATAGTCTTGTTCACAAATATATACTTTTGTGCTTTCAGACTTCCGATTTTCCAGACACCTAGTTTTTACTACGTGGTTCCTATTATATCCCGGTCAGAAATGCCGGACTGGGCATGCGCCAACCAGGATTATGGTAATGACTGCAGCCAGCATTGGTACATGTTTTATTTGATCAGCTGTTTAGTTTAAAAACATTTCCTTAAACCACAGCTGCAGTTGCTCAGTACATCAGATACCTGGCGACGTTTACATAAGGCACATCACAAACCTGACCATGTTTAGTTAAGGTACATGACACACCCAACGACGTTTAGACAGGGTACATGACACACCCGACGACGTTTAGACAGGGTACATGACACACCCGTCGACGTTTAGACAGGGTACATGAACATCTGACGACGTTCAGATACCGTACAAGACACACCTGACGTATAGTTAGGGACAAACCTGCCGGCGTTTACCTATGGAGCGTTACAAACCTGTTGACGTTTACCTATGGAGCGTGGCAAACTTGACGATGTTTGATTACGGTCAAACACGCAAACATATCAATAGTTTAATAGGAGAAAATGTATCCTGATACGAAAGCATCCCCAGTACACTTGACGGAACCCAATTAGAGCTCGACTAAACTTGAAATAGTTTTGTGCAAGACAATAGTTTATGATTTATTTGGCTATTTGATCGGTGAAACGCCTTACCCAAGATTTTTTTATACGCCCACTGCTATTAGGCGCAGCATGTTAAGGTAAAGCGAATTTGCCCGTCTGTCCGCCTGTCCGTCTGTATTAGTGTCCGGGGTATATCTCAAACGATTTTCCATGTCCAATTTTCAGTTTTGGTGGGTACATAGATCGAGATGTGGTTGTATCTAAGCTTGCATTACATCGCCATTGCGCTACCTTGCCACTGGGTTTGTATAGGCTTGGCCCCACCACTAATGTCCTCGCGCGGATGTGTAGTCTGCATTTATTTATAAACCCGTTATCTGTATCGCTTGGGAATCTGTTGTGCATACTGCTCTGGATAAATTTCGTGCTCCACTTGCACGAACTCCTTTTAATATTACGAGTACTCAGCTGCCATGGTCAACAATCGCATGGCCGCTTTCCAAACAATGTTCAACACGAACAACCAGAGAACCAAATAGCATACAAAGTAAAGTATTAGGAAGGACTCATGCAAAGACAAGCGCTCAGCAGGAAACCGGAGAATGCATAGCTCCAAATGCGCATGTGCCAAACAAACCTTCTCATCTGTAAAACGCGATCTTTGGTCATGTGCTTGACCTCTTGCATTACAGACTGATAGATTTTTTCCCATTTTCTTCTACCCAGTCTCGTCGCCAAACCGAACGATGTTAGCGTCCAATGAAACTGCTTTATCTCCTCCTGATATTGAGGATGAGATGTGGAGAGGAAGGCTTATGGAGGCAAGTGATGTTTTCGCAATAATAAAACCTTCAACAGAGTTATATTACTGTCAATCTATATTTTTTAAATATAACAATATTAACAACATATTTAAGCCGTTATCTTCGGACAGAAAGACTTGTTTCCTTCCAGTGTCCATTTGTGGCTAAAATCGAACAACGTTCACGAAATATTACTTCTACAAATCGCTCAGCAATGTTTTGCATCAAAATTATTGGATAGCCTATTGGTCAAGAAGCGAAAATTTAGTTTATGCCAGTAACCAAGACCGAACACAGTTACACACACCATCGCTTAACCGCTGATAAATTGTGAAACTTACTGTGTCTACCGATCGACAAATGAGCCAATGGATAAAGTAATTTTGTGGTGTACTTGTTACAGGTGAGTGGTGTGATAATGACTGTGTCAGTACTCCACGCCCTGATCGGAGCCACGGGACTCGGCGGACGGATAGCTAAGGTCATCGGTCCCTTGACCATAGCTCCCGCTGTCGTTGTGATGATCCTTAAAGTTCTGGACACCTTACTCAAATTCGTTCTCATCCATCTTGGAGTCGCATTAGTGTAAGTGAGTCGCCTTAGTATAAGTGGGTCGCATTAGTGTAAATGGGTTGCATTAGTGTAAGTGAGTCGTCATAGATAGAGTGGAAGCACTAGATTTTTCAAGAAGAGAATGGTTATTTCACAAGTGTCCAGAAAGAGTCTTCCAAAAGAAAAAACCCACACAAAAACATATACGTTATTTATAATTCAGCACATACTGATATTTTAAGATTTGTTATTTGTTTATTTGATTGGCATTAACGACATTGTCAGGAGGTGTTCACACATACTACGGCTGTCAGGTGAACGGAGTCTGTTTATTTATTTAAATATTTATTTATTTGATTGGCGTTTTACGCCGTGCTCAAGAACATTGCACTTACACGACGCCAGTCAGCATTATGCAGGGAGGAACCGGGCAGAGGTCGGGGGAAACCCACGACCATCCACATGCTGCTGGGGGGCCTACCCACGTAAGGCCAAAGAGGAAGCCATCATGAGCTGGACTTGAACTCACATCGACCAAACTGGTGAGGCACCTGGGTCGCGGTGGTCATTGGGGGCCAATGGGTCTACTGATCAGGATAGGAAATACAATATCCCTCCACCTTGTATCTGAGACAGCCCCTGAATTAAAGCCACAGCCTCTGGTTGCGACCAGAATATCAAAAAACGAATCTTCCTTTATTTTGCCTCACTTAAATTTGACAGATTTCTGGCCATTTTCTTCCTCTCATTTTCTTCCTGTTTTTCATACAATCATGTGGTAGAATACTTTTATTTCTCGCTTATTTTCTAACATAGCGTTTTGGTGTGGCCTGATACTTAGGCTGAAAAATCATTCAAGCAATTTTTGATGTCTTTTAAAGGTAAGAATAAAATAATATCTAAAACTTTTGAAATATTTTTTAATTTTAACTTTGAATTATCATAAAGAACCGTCTTGGATGAATATCAAATATCTATGGAACCGTTTGGAATAAAACTCTGATGTCTTAAATACTTTATCTTTACTTTTACCATTTAAAGGATTAGTCTCCAGATTTTACTACTCGTCTTAAATATGAAGATTATAACCTGTTTACACACTATATTACTTGGAAGGCTTCTAAGAAACGAGATGATGAATTTATATCCTGCAAAAACAATAGATTTACTGCCCAAGCCGATCTCGAGCAAGCCGCCTGGCATACGACAGAGGGTGAGGTCATAGGTGGTGAGGCTGGGCTATATAACTTGGAAATTCGTATTTAAACGATATTATTTTCGAGATGGATACAGATATATTGCCATATCAATTTGAACCCATAGTGGACGATGTTGTAGTTTCGAATTGTGACACCGACATTTCTAGCCAGACTTCGGATTATAAGTTTTCAGACGATGAATTTGATCTTGTAAAGGCATTTACAACCGCACAGGCAATACGGAGTAGTAAACTATAGCTTTAGCCTGTGATACACTGTATATTTTATGTGTTTATCTTAAGATTTAATATTTATTTACGATCCTCTCTATTCGTCCGATTCACGGTAAATATTATTCTACCTCTGTGGGATGACAGCTGCATGTTATTGTAGGCATTTTTTTGTTTGTTTGTTTGTTTGTTTGGTTTTTTAGGACCAACGCCTTCCAGATGGTCAAATCTTGAAACTTGAAACTCCAGAGTTCTTTGACGACCTGTTTTTACAACCGAATTTCGTAGAGAGAAATTCCATATGCATGTTGTCGCTATTGTAACTTTTTTAACACTGTACTAAATAGCGAAGCTCTTGCAGCTCGTGAAAGTTTGCCTTGTATGATGTATTTCCGCGGATACTACCGAGTGTAGCCGGAAAAATGCCTAAATCCGGCCTCATTATCTAGTGATTATATATGCTATATTATTCAGATTAGTGTACACTTGTTAAATATTTTTAATCTCAACATAACAGTATTTATAAGGGTAGCTAATTATGAATAAATTCTAAATCTGTACACTAATCTTTTAAATAAAATTTTGAAAATATCTTTGAAATCACTTTTGCTTTAGCTTTCAGAATATATGTTCATTTTAATCAATGATCAATGTTTTGGGGCTACACGAGGCAAAATGCCGAATTTTGTTTAGGAGAGTACATTTTGCTTTCAAAGTCTAATTTTTAATGGCAAATACTGGAGATTTTGTCGTTTAAGCAATTTTATCTCCTTTATGTTTGTTTCCGATCTACCACAGCACTCTGGTCATACTTGTCATCCTCACCACGTATATGGCCAATGTTCTCATCCCCATTCCCTACTGGACCAGAAGTCAAGGCTTTAAAATCACCAGATCAAGGTTCCACAGGACATATGCCGTGAGTTATCTGTCTTTTTAATCCAGACGTCATTCGGTGATTAACTTGTGCAATGGCTAAGAAGATATTGTTTTTCATTATGACAATATGATTAAAGAAAGAAAATCACTGTAGCGGGCTACAAGTTCCTTACATAATAGTGACTAGGCTTTCCTATATCAAATTGATATGAACTCTTTATCGAAATAAGCGACGGCCACCTTGGGCGATGTGGTCTAAATTTAAAGTTGTAACGGTAAATAAAATCGGATTTTCTACGAGTACCGTTTTCTAGGTTACCTCCCTTGTTCCATCTGATAACGCTTTCTCCCTCTTACAACCAGCTCGGCAATTCAGAATAAGAAGTACATACTTTGACAGAAAACTCTAGCCTGATAAATCCCTATATCGAAGTATGTGTTTTAAACTCTCTCAATTTCCCCAGGTGTTAATCAGCATCGCTATTGGATGGCTTCTGTGCCACATCTTGACTGTGACAGGTGCACTACCGGACGACCCGGACAATATGCAATACCACGCCCGGACGGATAATAAGGGCGATACATTGGAGTTGGCTAATTGGTTCTATTTCCCTTACCCAGGTAAAATACGTTTAACTTAGTTTTTGGTCCTTTTTTGGAGGTTACCTTCACTAAGTAACTAACCAGCTTTCCGGTGTATGACGTAAGGACCTGCTCTTGGTTTTTGTGGAAGATAAATGACTTTTAATGAATGTGATTTTATGACAAACGGCCATCATGAACGCTGTCCAATAAACTTGCTTTCTGCCAACATGACACAAGAACATTATAGAATCCGGTGGCTTGGATGGGGCGGAGGTTGTCACACAATATCACAATTCGACTTTCAAAGGAAAACCACACTCAAAATAACCATTGGATATGATGTGTCTTTTGAAGGTCAGAAGAAGTTTGTATTTCTTTGGAATTGTACTGATATTTGTCCAGCTAAAATGAATTCGGTACCAAGCTGTTCTCTATTACAGTCGACTGTGGTTTAGTAGGCAAATACATGTATATCCTCGACGTTTAAATATTATCCTTTGATCTTTTTTTCTCTCACCAGGTCAGTTCGGAGTGCCCCGGTTCAGCCTGGTAATTTTCTTTGGACTGATCGTGGCCATGTTGAGTTCTGTCATTGACTCCTTGGCAGATTACAACATCGCAACTCGTGTGTGTCAGATCCCTAGCGCTCCGGACCACGCCACCAATAGGGGCCTGCTGATCGAAGGGTTCTGTAGCATCCTCTCCGGGGCATTCGGCGCTGGCATGGCAACCTCCACCAACATATCAATCACGGGGTCCTTAACTCTATCAGGTGTAAGTTTATCATTCATGTTAAATTAACATTAAATCACAGTTATTATTAAACCGTGCAGAGATGCATGCATAGAACATGTAATTTTAACTCTAATTGACTTGGTTATATACAAAATCATAATTTGCTCAAACTTTTCGTCACCATGGTCAAATTGTAGCATTTAGAGAACCTGTTGTCAGTTCTTTTTAGGACTTTATGCAGACGTATGCATAAACTTCATAAAAAACGTTAACACTTTGAATAAAACACCCTGGCAGCTGTCCGAATACATATATGCATTATTTTGCCAATGGAATATTTCAATAGAGAGTAGGGGCCACCGTGGCTCAGTTGGTTAGCGGGTTAACGTAGCGCATTGACCAAAGCCTACCACCAATGCGGTCGCTGTGAGCTCAAGACCAGCTCATGCTGGCTTCCTCTCCGGCCGTATGTGGGAAGGTCGGCCAGTAACCTGCGGATGGTCGTGGGTTTCTCCCGGGCTCTGCCCAGTTTCCTCCCACAATAATGCTGGTCGCCGTCGTATAAGTGAAATATTCTTGAATACGGCGTTAAACACCAATCAAATAACAAATAAATAAATCAAATGAGAGTAGTTCTCGGTGCTGTGTTGGCCATTCTTCGCTAACAGACTTCTTCATTACGGAAGGAAAAGACTGGCACACTTTTACATTTACAATAGCTACAAGGAAGTTTTACGCAATGTAAAGCTCTATGCTTGCTCTACTTGACAAGCATTTCTATATTTGGAGGGCTTCTTTTTAATCATTCACCCTTACGACCTTATTCCATTATCACCCTTACGGCCTTTACAATCGCTATCATACCGAGATATTTGGCTGAAAAATTATCACATTATCATTCCTTCATTGAGAACACTTTTGTACCCGACATAAGTGAATCGTATACAAACTATATATCTTAGCTAATTTTGAAAAATAGCATAGGGGCTTCCTCGGCTGAGTGAGTCAGCGCACCAGCAATGACCCAAGAGCCTCTTTTCAGTGCGGCCGCTGTGAGCTGAGGTACAGCTCATGCTGATTTCCTCTCTCCTATCGAACGTGGGAAGGCCTGACAGCAACCTGCGGATGGTCGTTTTTTCCCCAGGCTCGGCAAAACTTTCTCCCACCATAATATTGGCCGCCGTCGTATAAGTGAAGTATTCTTAAGTACGGCGTAAAACACCAATCAAATAAATAAATAAATGAACAAATTTAGCATTATTCGCCCTCGAAGGCTTGCCCTTCAAATCTGATTTCTTTGGACAAATTCAATTTTTTCCTTAATTTTACACTGAAAACCGTTTGCACAGAAACTAGGCTTTGGAGACTCGCCTTTCAGCCATGCGAGAAAAGAAAGCACAACTCAAATAAAAACGGAATGTACTGTTCATTAAAACAAATGAAAATGAATTTTAGGGTTTGTCTTTTAAGGATGTATTCCGATTAAATGAAATTCACTATGGTTTGTGAACTTGGTCAAGGAGAGGTAGATGTTTCGTCTCAATTTGCTCTGTATCTTTTGTGGACAAAGGTGAGGAATATTCACGAATGTAGGCTGAGGTGTGGGTGTATTAAAGCATATGCCTACTTCCAGTATATACCGACGGCTGGCGATGTAAAGCGCGCAACACGTCTGGTTTTGTGTTTTTTTCTGTCATCTCAGGGTGTGTCTATTTGCTCTAGTTTAATGGTTTCATCGAGACGCCAACAGACTGGAAATAAATCAACAATCATCAATTTTTTGCTGATATGTCTTCTACTTTCATTTAGCTTGGCGTAATGTGAAACCCAGCCAATCTTCCATGTGAACTTTAATATAAAGTGATTACGCCTCATCGTAAATGTTCTTCGAATGGTGTAAAAAACTTCAGCGTGGACAGTGAAACCAAAGTAAGGAAGGCATTGTAATAATTTGCAAAGGGTTACACGTAACCGGTGTTCATATGGGTGAAAAATTGATGAGTACGTCGTGAAACCCAGTCATACTTACACATACGTATCCCGTGAAGTCCGAGCCCCTGTGAGTTTATATTAATAAAGTTATCGTTTTAATTATCTTTGTACATGATTGACTTGTAGCAAATTACAATCCATGTTAAAGAGATAATTAGCCATGGTAGTCACAATCAACTTAACCTTCAATTCCTTTGTGGAACAGTGTCCAGGTCCATGTTAATTGCAAAGAAACACAACTTTCTCTGAATGTTACGTATCCTAGAAAAAAAAACCACCAGAAAAGTTTCGATTTTCAGGTTTTTTTTAATTACGCGGTGAAAACATTTTGCGCGAAAGCTAGGCTTTAAGGACTCATGATTGTCCACCAGCATTCCGACCAAGAAAAGATGAACACAGAAAACAAAAGGAGAGCAATGTGAATTTCAAAATATACAATTTGATACCTCTTTATTGTTGTTATTTTAGGTGGCTAGTCGTCGGGTATTCCAGGCCGCCGGTCTATTGTTGATATTTCTTGGAGTCGTCGGGAAAATTGGCGCCTTTCTGGTCATCATCCCCAAGCCCGTGATTGGCGCGGTTTCGATCGTGATTCTGGGTTCTGTCAGTGGTGTCCTTATAGCCGAGTTGAACGATTTTGAGATGAAGCGTCCTAGGAACTGCATGACGATCGGCCTGGCTTTGCTCTTGGGCTACATGATTCCTAAGATGATTGTGACATACCACGAAATGCTGGACACCGGTTAGTAGCCTCAATGTTCCCTCAAGCTGCAGTGCACAAGTACGGAAGTGTAGTAAAAGAAAAGACAACAAAAAAACTATAACCACTATTATTTCAGAAGAGGTTTCCAACACAGACCTTAAGGGGTGTAAGCATTATTTCATGACGTGTTTGATAACTCTATAAACCAACTTTTAATCTGGAATTCTTACGAGCCCATGGAATACGCCATTTAGAGTAACCGGAAACACGATGACCGGACAGAGCCCTTGAGAAACCCACGGCTATCCGCAGGCTGCTGGCAGACCTTCCCAAGTACCTGGATGAACTTTAGCTGTCGTCATTTACAACAGCAAAGTAATGTAAACAAAGTGTCTGCAGTGTAGTAAAGTGTATATGTGTACTAAGCTTATTGGAATGTAATAGGTGGATATTTTCTTTGATTTAAATTATTTATTTATTTATTTGATCGGTGTTTTACGCGGTACTCAAGAATATTTCACTCATACAACGGTGGCCAGCATTATGGTGGGAGGAAACCGCGCCGAGCCCTGGGAAAATCCACGGCCATTTTGCTGGCGAATCTTCCCAGGTACAACCGGAGGAGAAACCAGTGTGAGTTGGGCTTGAACTCATAGAGATCGCATTGGTGAGAGGCATCAGGGTCATTACATTTATACATTATGTTTTTTTTCTGGAACTGCAATTTTGTGTTGTTTTTTTTTTGTCACAGGTATTCCACAGTTGAACAACGTGATCAGAGCCATGTTTGGTACACCATTGTTTGTAGCCGGAGTAGTTGCCTGCTTCCTAGACAACACGTTACCAGGTACGACTGGAAATTATTAATCATTTAAACCGAACCGTTTTCGTAATTTAATATTTTGTCTTGTGTGACACAGAATGCTTGATTACTCGATTGATGTTTGTCATACTCAAGAATGTGTTATTTGTAAGAACCGTCACAGCATGTGACCCACAGATATGCACCACGATATTGGCGGACGATTAGTGGTCATCAGAAAACGTCAGATTGCGCAATCTAACACAGAATAACAAACTCTCTAAAAATAACGACAAATGATATCAGTAAATGTTTAGCATCCAACCACTAGAACACTGGTTACCCACATTCTGTTCATTATTACACCGTTTCTTTTTCTTTTGTGTTAAAACATGCATAAATGTAAACATTAGACCACGTGAATAATTCATGGCTATCTGAAGTTAGCACATTCTGGAAAGTTCTCTAGCAGATGCCAGTAAGCTGCGCATGTTCGTGGGTTTCCCCCCAGGGGTTTACCCTGGTTTTAATTCCCGCCATATTGCCAGCCGCCGTCGTATAAATGAAATATCCCTGAGAAAGATATAAAACACTAACCGAACAAAATTTTGGAAGCTCATAATATCCCTTTATTGATTAATTGCAAATTCTGTTTTTCTTTGAAGGTGGACGTGGCCAGAAGCCAGATGCGGAAGATGGTAATGCACAAACTTCCGGTGAGACTGCGCAGGTGCACAGCTTACCTTACGTACATCACTATTTTACGAGCCGAGAATGGACTCGATTTTGTCCCTTCCTGCCGGGGTTTCAAAAGAACGTTAAGAAAGACAAGCGAATCATGGAGCAAACACAAAAACTGGAATCAGTATGACTAAAATGGAAAGAAGACGCATTCATACTTTCCTGCCGTAGACCGGGGTCAAAATATTTACATAAATAACATTTAAACTAAACCGTTTGATAATAATGAGCAGCTAACATATCGACGTGTGAAGCTTATGATTATCGTTCGTAAGAAGCGGAATGAAAATAGCTCCGACACGTCCGCCATTTTGCCCGTCACATATCCGGCAATATACCAGCCATCAAAAGTGAAAGATATAACCACTTGAAATCTGTGACATTGATACTCCCAAGAGTCAGCCTTGCTGCGCCGTGTTACAATACACAAGTAATATAACACTCACCGTGTTTTACGAGCTCCGTCTTGAATGTAATATATTTTTTGTGATTTTTTTTCCGCTATAACCAGGTCAGTCTGACAATAAACTGATACACACGCGACTGAATTGCAGTGTTGGCTATAAGTACACAGAGGGAAAATGTAGGTCAGACACTGTCCCGGTTAGCCCAAGAACAAATAAAAAGTATACCACAATATCTTAACGATGGGGTTCGCAACAGTCCTCCCCTTCCCAAAGAAAAGACAACTGTACAGAAGTACAGTGATCTTTACAATCATTGAATATAAAATATATTTACAATAGTTTCAAAATGATGTTACACGGAATATATGTACATATACAAAAATATATACATACAAATGACAATAAAGCTCTGGACAACAAGACAGTCACAATATGTACAATCTCCAGAGCATAAGGCTGTAAGGTCAAACAGCATCGTAATCATCTCCTTAAATGAATAATTATATCCTTAAACTTCCCTAAAAATACCAAAGGGTTGTGATCAGTATACACAGTGACATTTCCAGAACAACTGGTCAAATAGACCTTAACATCGAATGTTTCGAGGCCAATCAAATCCTTGCAGACTACGCTTATCAACTTCATTATTACTGCCCTTAACTTGGAGTTCCTTAAGTTTGACCTCCTGTTCTATCTCTAGCTGTTTCTCTCTTTCTTCCTTTTCTAATCTCAACTTCTCTAACTCAAACTCTCTTTCTCTTTCTTCCTTTTCTCCTTCTCTTTCCTTTTCTCTTTTCTCCCTTTCTCTTTCTTGCCTTTCTTCATGTTCTTTTCTAATTTGGACCTTTCCATCTCTATATGAAGCTTATCCAACTCAATATCACCGCTTTGGCTCGTAATAGGTAGAATATTACCTAAGCCCAGGTGTTTGCTGATAGCATCCACCATCTCACTTTTTCTGAGGCTCTGGCTTAAGTCTAAATTCAAACTTGTCAGCTATTTTCCTTAAATCTTCCTTCAAGGGGAAGAAACATAAAAATGATGCCAAAATTAGTCGAAGGAGGGTCAAAACTTACTTGCACATTCGGTCTTTAATTTTTTTGGTTTAAATTTTTTTTTCAGGAGAAAAGGGTATTTGAAAATATTTTTGTATGGTGGGAATTTGGGACCAACATTTGGTATTTACGGTTCTGGCATAATCATGTTCTAAATAAGGATGTGTTGCATGTTTAATAAATTTATTTTAATGCAAATTTGTTGTTTGTATCCAAACATATGCAGTAAACCTGACTTATGATAATATTTATGAGCATACTAAAAATATAAATATGACCGAAATCCAGGTTGAACACATTTGTTAGCTTAAAGTGACAAATTCTAGTGCAAAAGTATTTACTCCAGATATGTAACGTTCTCATTTTTAACATTATTACACAAAGACTCTAAATACCATAAGGTAGTCCCAAATACCCACGATCCAAAATTATTTTCAGGTGTCTTTTTCTCATTGAAGAATAAATCTAAATATAGAAGACAACATTTACAACTAACTTTTCGCACTCCTTCGTCTGGACTTTACGTCATCTGTATGTTTTCTTCACCTTTAAATGAGACAGCTTAACAACCGACAAATCTTCACTGCTAAGGAATGAATCTACATTAAATTCCTCAGCAATAATGACACAATAAGGTGTACCAAGTAACTATAAACAGCTGTACAAATTGTAGATCTCTGATCCAAAACAGGAACTAAAACACCGCTAAGCAAGCTGAAAATGAACGTGCTACAATCGAGCACAAGCAAGTTTTAGTTCCCCTGACAAGCCCCCGGTACGTAAGGGTACCACAATCGGAGAGGAAAATCATAAACAAATAACTTGTTCAACTCTCGGACAGCGATAGGCCTTACACGAGATCAAACAAAGAAATAAAAAGACGCTTCAATAAATTCAATACATATGTTTGAACAAAACAGACAAATGGTAAAACTTACTATAATATACCAACTAATAAAGATAATTACACAATTTATATTTTCTTACTGATGATAGCGTTCAAATCAGGATGGAATATTCCGGCTTCCATAGGCGAGTCAGTCCACGTAAATATAGAATCCACAGTCCTTGGAAACTCTCGATTCGAAGGATGACAGTCCTGTAATGACGAAGAGCAAAGGGTACGGTACGCCGACTATGGTATATAACCAATCCCCAGGCTAAGTGCAACTTTCCTTAGTGGAAGGGTTGGCAATAATCCGTGATGCCGAGCTGGCGATGTATGTTTCACTCCTCGGAAATATACACAAAGTCACTTTCAGGTTAAACTCGGATGAAATGTAAGTAATCGTACAAAGAGGCAATGGGCGATACAACCTCCAAAAGAACGTCTCAACGAAAATACCAAGTGGCGAAACACAAGCTCACAACGTGCTACGTACAGAAAAATGAAGTACAAATTTACGTCTGTCGAATGGTACGAAAGCCGATATCTCCAAATCTCACAAAATCCTTCTAGGTGAACTTAGAGTAAATATGACCTCTTTCAATTGAACTTGCGTAAAGGACTGTTCTCAAGTCAACATAAGTAAAATGACTGCGGCTTAACAACTTCATTGCTCATATTTATGCATTAAGGTAAAGAAACTTCTGGATGGTTTCTTCGTAAACATGTTTACAATATGGGCACATACTTTCAGAATGTACACTTTATGTACACTGACACAAAACTGATAAACACAGAATCCTCGAGAACGCGGGACTGAACTCCAGAGTAGGCTATCACGTACAGAGAGAGAAAATGTAGGTCAGACACTGACCCGATTAGCGTAAAAACAAATAAAAAAATATAGTACAATGTCTTAAGGGCGGGGTTCGTAACAACGTGGCTTACCTTTGGAAACCGGAATATTCCATCTGGATTAGGACGCTGTCACCAGGAAGAAACTATGTATTTTTTAAATATCTATATTGTTTTGTATATTGTAGTCAGTTGTACTATTTGTCTGTTTTGTTTAAATATATGTATATGTATTGAAGTTAGTCTAGCATCTTTGTGTTTCTTTCGATATTACCTGAGTATTATCCCTGATTTTCTGGTGGTTTTATTTACTACCGGTGTTTATTTGTCTGTCTGCCTGTCCATACTTTACCTTGCGATGTTGCATAACATAAATTATTATTACTTTACACAGTGGGTATTATTTATTTACTTGATTGGTGTTTTACGCCGTACTCAAGAATATTTCACTTATATCACGGCGGCGAGTATTATGACTGGAGGAAACCGGGCAGAGCCCGGGGATAACCCATGGCCATCCACAGGTTGCTGGCAGACCTTCCTACTTACGGCCGGAGAGGAAGCCATGAGCTGGACTTGAACTCAAAGCGACCGCATTGGTGGGTCGGATCATTGTGATGCGATAGCGCGCTAACCGACTGAGCCACGGAGGCATCCCACAGTGTGTATTACATTACAAAGCGTGCTATCCAGATTATAACCTGCTTGTAACCTGCTTAAAACAGACTTAATAGAAACGCACTGAGAGCGGAAGTCCGACTGAAGTTACATCAGACGGCAGATCCATTTACAAGTCCATTATCGGGACTGCTGGAATATAATTAAAGCAAATACTTTGACAGGGTTTACTGTAGATAGCAAGGCGGCCACGGGTTGTAACGAGCTGAAATGTCCTCAAGATCGCCAAAACTGTTTGAGTCATTTTATAGGGTCTGCCAAGCTGTTTTTGTTTACCAAGTATGAGACTCTGCCTTCAGGCGCAATGACGGTCTAATTGTCCAGTTAACAGTTCGGTTAACAATTCAGTGTGACGTAACCTGCCGTCAAACGTCAAAACTCTTGACGTCATGTTGTAGATCTTGCCAAGTTGTGCATGTGTACTTAGTATGAGATTTGTGATGTTAACTGTGCGCTTTGAAATGCACGCTGTGATTTGTGCTTTCGAACTTTTGTATATCTCACGCACAGAGATAGCGAAAAGTTTGAGCCGTTCATTGCGAGCTATATTGGAACCCACAACCTACATCTCCTTGGTCAAGGGTGTGTAAACTCTGTAAATATAAATCATGGTTTTTATTTACTTATTCATTTATTTATTTAATACGTGTTTTATGCCGCACTCAAGACTATTTCACTTATACGACGGCGGTCAGCATTATGATGGAAAGAAACCGGGCAAAAACCGGGGGAAACCCACGACCATCCGCAGATTGCTTGAAGACCTCCCCACTTACGGCTGGAGAGGAAGCCAGCATGAGTAGGATTTGAACTCACAGCGACCACATTGGTGGGAAGGCTTCTGGGTCACTGCGGCATGTTCTTTATACATGTTAAACTATTGTTTACTACATATAACTAACTAACTAACTCGCACACGCACACGCACACAAAATCAGCATTACAGTGTTTAGACTAGCTTCAGCTAGTGATGATTTTACTTTAGCTGGACTTCAGTTCCGATTTCAAGTACTGGTGTGGCCCACAGATTAAATTCCTCTATCCTGGTCTCTGCAGCCATGGTAAAGGGCTCTAAAAACTGAGCTAAAGTGAAATTCCCACTAGCTACATCTAGTGTAAGCGCTGGGATTCAACTCCCATTACACACATCTACACAAAGACGTTGGATGCAGATTATACCTGGACTAGATGCCCCACACTCAGAGTGTTTGCAGCTCCCTCGTCGACGGACGAATTACATCAGGCCGCGCGTTCCACAGCAGTTGTCGCTGACTGTTCGAAACAGATTTAAGAGATTGATCAGGTTCCTGGCAATACGCCATGGTTACACTTCCGGGTTACGGCATTTTTTCTTCTTAACTTAATCCGGTCGCCCTGACATATCTGTTGAAACACTCTTGAATACGACGTTAACACCAGTCGGTTACCGGTAATTCAGTTACGCCGCGTACTCAAGAATATTTCACTTTTACGAACGTGGTCAGCATATTATTGTGGGAGGAAGCCCGACAGAGAATGAGTGGTGGGGGAGCCACGGCCATCCGCAGGTTGCCGGCGAACCCTCCTACCTATACGACTGGAGAGGAAGCCAGTGAGAGTTGGGCTTGAACTCATAGCAACAAACCGGTAAATAATTGAATAATATTAACGGTAGTTGAATCTGTAGCTTTATATACTACTAGAAAGAAAATACGTGTCACGGTCATATATGACAACGTACAGGCCTATTCATATACGCAAACAACGTTATTTTTCAAAACATTTTATTTTCGTGCGCTTTCCTTTGGTAGAAAGGTAAAGAGAAAAATTCGTCAGTAAAGTTTGAATATGCCTATATGGGAGAGCTTTCAATGACTAACTCTACAGCAATATAGGGCTGGTTAAAACTGAACGAGTGGAGATTAAAATGAAAACTCGCTTTATAATTTTGATTTATTGTAACGGCCGACATTTGAGCGCTTCAAAAAACTGTAAGGATAAGGCACGTCTGGTGCCGAGGCTTCATTGAGCTTCTCCATCTGCAAAATAAAATAAAATTACTAATTTTACAGGCGTGATAATGGTTTACGAATTTCCCCATGCATGTAGTTTGCTTAGAAAAACAATTTTCCGTGAGTTCTCTCATTACTGTTCTAACCACCGCATAAAATGAATTTCATAAAAGTAAAAAACCAAGAAAAAAACATTTTATTATTTTTCCCTTATTTATTTATCTATTAACCCATTTAATGTTTGTTCAACGCCATACTCAGTGTTGTTAACGCCATATGTCATTCTGTCTATATATCTGGTACTAAACATGAATATTTTAATTGCAAGCAAAAATTAACTTATTTATTTCATTTACTCAAGGATTTCTTTTATATTCATACGATATAGTGAGGAGTATTGCTGGAAGGAACTGGACAGCACGGGATAAAACTACCATCGCTTGACAAGTTGCATGCACAGACGTCACGAGTTTTTCCGAGCCCTCGCTGGCTCCGATAGTTAATGCGCTGTCTCTTCGCCGCTATCATAAAACCTTCATCAATGAGATCGGGTTTTCGAATCCAGCTCTCGCTGTCAGGAGGTCTTGTCAGCGAAGGTCAGTGGTTTTCTCTAGGCACCGAACGACATCATGTAAGTGAAAATGTATTGAGCATGTTGCTAAACACGTGTATCAAATATAAAGTAAATAATTCAATAATCGCACTTTCCAAATCATGACGTGAAGACTTGCATGTCATTCATATTGGCGGAAAACACCTTACCCCGGGATCACGAAGCGTACACGTGATTTCCTCATCTTCAATCCACGAGCAGCAATAATCTGTAGCGCTTCTTCTAGTGCATACACGTGACTGTTTTCCCATCCTCTCTGCGCGTATACGGCGTGAGTCTGGCGCGATCCGGTGTGATTGAACGGTGTGCGGACGCTTCTGTCGGTTATAGTTCTTTCCACATGTTCAGGTATTCACTTGATAAGGTAACCGTCTTGTATTAGGGCAAACTGATAATATATGCCCGGATGTAGAACGTACCTGCTCGGCGGAGAGAGTCCAACCCGTGGAAGCCCCGATGTTATCCTCCAGCTGGGAGATCTTAGTCGCCCCGATGATAACCGACGGGATACAGTCTTGCTGGAGAAGCCAGCGTAATGACACCTGGGCCACCGATTTACCTGACAAAAGTGACGATCATCACTTACAGGTCACCCCACATTACTCACTAAATACAGGTCAATACAAATTACTCACCACTAAACAGGTCACCCCACATAACTCACAACTTACGGGTAATCGCACATAACTCACAACTTACAGGTCATTCTAAATTTCTCGCCATTCACAGTCCTTCCTATATTACTCACCAGACAATAACAGGTCATCCCACATTACTCACTATTAACAGGTCATCCTATATTACTCACCAATAACAGGTCATCCCACATTACTCTCAACTTACAGCTCATTCCACATTACTCACTATTAACAGGTCATCCTATATTACTCATCAATAACAGGTCATCCCACATTACTCTCAGCTTACAGGTCATTCCACATTACTCACTATTAACAGGTTATCCTATATTACTCACCAATAACAGGTCATCCCGCATTACTAGCTGATTTTTCAAATAACCTGTATAACCCGTTATCATAATGCACACCCTTTCCGTACATCTACAGATTGTGTTAACCCACATTACTTACTACCTGTATGTATGCCCGTCGTCATCTCGCATTACACAGCACTCGTTCTTCTGTGCCTTCACACACAACTCGTTACTACTTATTCATTTATTTGATTTGTGCTTTACACCGTATACTCAAGGATATTTCACTTATACTAAGGCGGCCGGTATTCTGGTGGGAGGAAAGCGGGCAAAGCCCGCGGGGGAAGCAAACGACCATCCACAGGTCGCTAGCAAACCTTCCCACGTAGCCTACGGCTGGAGAGGAAGCCAGCATCAGCTGAACTCGAACTCACAGCGATCGCATTGGTGAGAGGCATTACGCCGCACCAGCACGGTAATCTCCTCGGCCACCAAGCCCACCCACCCCCCTTCCCCCAGCTGCGATATGAGATGCATGATTCCATCACCTGTTGCTTTGGCGATATCTTCTAGCACGTTGACCAGGTTCCAGTAAGTTTCACAGGCCAGGGCTTTCTGGTACTCGGGCATGATTTCCACCAGTTCCTTGTACCCCATACGGGTATCCGCGGCCGCCTTACAGTCACGTTTGTACTTGCCGGTGAGTAGGCCTCTGTGGAATGGTGTATAAATGTATTTATTTGACTTGTTTATTTGATTGGTGCTATACGCCGCAGTCAAGTATATTTTACTTATATGACGGCGAGCAGGATTACGATGGAGGAAACCAGGCAGTGCCCGGCGGGGAAACTCACGATCATCGGCAGGTTGCTGGCGGACCTTCCCACGCACGGAATGGTGAGGGCGTAAAAGTGGGGTTAATAAAAAGAAAACAGTTATTATGGAAACATTCTATAGTAAAAGTAGAGTCAGTCTGGTGGGGACATGAAGTCGGTCCGAGACGTAGCATATTTTATAATAAACTACATGCACGCCTTGGTCGCACTGGTACTGTTAACACTTAAAATTAGCCGGTGTTAATAAGATTAAGAAAATTTGTTTAGAATTAAGATGCTTTTGGAACGAATATCCTCTAAGTATTTCAAGAAGGTATATTACAGCTCTTATGGTGTTTAATTACAGATTATGACAGTTTCTATATAAATGCTCCTTGACACTTTTTGTAGTGCTGCGTGAAAGATTTCATAACCCAAAGTGAGAGCTGTTATGGCGCTAAGAGACATTTTTACAGCGCTATGATTCGGCGAAGATACAATTGATATGTTGCCTTTTTACCTTTATCATAGGGCGTTTCTGACGGCGGTGGTTAACGTACTAGCGTATCACAATGGCCCACGAGCCTCCCACCCTTTCGGTTGCTGTGAGTTCAAGCCTGCTCATCCATGCTAGCTTCCCCTCCATTCGTATCTGGGAAGGCCTGTTAGGAAGCTGCGGAGGGTCGTGGGTTTAGCCTGGGCTCTGCCAGGTTTCCCCCCATCATAATGCTCGCCACCCTCGCAGAAGTGATATATTTTTAAGTACGACGTAAAACATGAATGAAATAAATAAAATTAATACAGACTTTTAGCGTAATCTGTATTTATCACTGAAAGTCAAACCAATGAGATCATGAGTCCAGAGAAAACTCTTAAGCTTACCCTTTGAGTGGACTCCAAGGCAAGATTCCGATCCTTTCATCCTTACAAACGTCCACAACCTCAAACTCGTTTTCCCGGGTAAGAAGGTTATACTGTTGCTGTAGACAATAATAGCACAAGACTCGCTGTATTGCTTTTCTCAGCACAATGGGTTTTCAGGTCTTACTTGATTCCTGTTTCACGCCGCACTAAAAGAATATTTCACAAGCGAAATACGGCGGCCAATTGTAAGATTGTGGGGATGATTGGGGGGGGGGACCACACGACCATCCAATATTTCACTTGCACAAAGAAGCCGATAGCGTCCATCCATGCTTTCGTCCTTTCTAGTTATTATTTAGACCAGAATATAATGCGAAAGACGAAACAACGAAAGGAAGAAACAAAAGTGCGAGTCAAAAGGCCGAGGGGAAAGTGAGAACACTGGGAGGCAAAACAATAAGGTTTTCTCACCTCGCTCTTTTGTGCTTTGGTCTCACCCTTTTGTTTCGCCCTTTTGTTCTTTCGAGTTTTGCTTTGTGTAAAAACACAAAAGATCGAAACTGCGAAAGTTCGCGACTCCATCAACCTCGCACTTTCGTTCTTTTTCCTTCCGCCTTTAAATCGCTATGCGCATGCTAACCGGAAGGTAAAAGGTAGAAAGTGCGAGACTCCATCAAACCTCACATTAGAATGGTTCCTTATCGTCATATGACAGAAAAAATTGCTAGGTATGACGTAAAAAGCTGAGCATACAAAAACCATTGAAATAATGGAAATGTATGTTTGGGATTTCACGTCGCATTTGTTTTCAGTCATGTGACGACTAGGAGTCCTTAGAATGTATATATACTGTGTCTTCTTGTGGCAGGGCGAGTCCATGCGGCCGAAGTGATACCGACACTGGAACGTCATGCCGAAGACAACGGGCATCACACTCCACCCAGTCACATTATACTGACACTGGGCCGACCAGTTCTGTTTCCTTGCTCTAGCCTCTGAGTGCTGAGCCCTAAGTGAGGCAGCAACAAGTACCATTTTTACATTTTTTGGTATGACCCGACCGGGATTGATCCCCGATCTGCCGACCTCGAGACGTACGCTCTAACCACCAACTATAGGAAAACAACAAAAAAGAAACAAGCAGTGCTATGCCTTATATAGAGTAATATACTCTGAAGCTACCTGCAGAGTGATGAACTGAGAAAATCCCATTTTCTCACACAAGTCCGTGACCTTCTGAAGCTGCCAGCCAGTCAGATTGCTCGCTCCCACATACCGCACTTTCCCGCCCCGCACGAGATCGTTGAGGGTTCCGAGGGTTTCTATGAGAGGCACGGCATTGTCCCAGCAATGCATCTGTGTAAATACGTAGAATACGGCATATAGACAAATATGCCATCCTTGGAAAACAAGACTTTAAACAAGAAAAGAAACCATGCAAGCCTTCAATCAACATTTTTATTCATTTGTTTACTTTTTGTTTTAATTTATTTCCATTTCATACACAAAGTTAATTGGCTTAATGAGTATATAAGGCCGGTAACATATGTTGCAGGTAAACAAGCCAGCCTTTTAGCAAGTTTACTTACTTAAAAATTTTTCCCCCTGCGAGGCCCAGGCTTCCAAGGTATAGTTTAAAGACATACAAATGGTCTTCAGGAACGAAAGATGTCAACGACTCATTGACAAGCATTTATTTATTTATTTGATTGGTGTTTTACACCGTACTCAAGAATATTTCACTTATACGAGGGCAGCCAGCATTATGGTGGGAGGAAACCGGGCACCCAAGACCATCCGCAGGTTGCTGGCAGACCTTCCCACGAACGGCCGGAGAGGAAGCCAGCATGAACTGAGCTTGAACTCAAAGTGACGGCATTGGTGGAAGGCTTCTGGGCTATTAACAAGTAGGCTCTGTTGCATCAGATCCACACTCGACTGTTGATTTATCGATTACATTGTTTAACACCTGTATACCTGATATAAGTCCACGTAATCCGTCTTCAGTCTCCGCAAACTGTTGTCAATACAGGTCATGATCCGTTTTCGGCTAAGTCCGGTACCATTCGGGTCGGTCTGGTCCCAACCAAAACCTACTTTTGTAGCAATGATGAAACGTTCTCTTTCTCTCCTAAGGAAGCAAACAGGCCCAAAAGAATTATTAATAACCACAAAAAGATGAAATAATAATAATAATTCCACCATTTGAGTTTGTACAGATTGTGGTGTCACGCGTCACAAATTATTTTGCGAGTAACTTTGAGTGATTTTACAGAGGGCTGAATATGGGCAACAGATCTGTTGACTGTTGATTACTCATTTAAAGCAAGACGTATCAAGTACTTATGTTTTCAACAAGCGGAATTAAGAAAAGAGGCAATGGAAGAAATCGGTTACTTTAAGTACAGCAAAACAACTGTGCATTTTAAGAAAGTACCAAGTCCAGCGCAAAGAAAATATTAAGTGCATGTGCCAGATAAACTACAGGGATTGCCAGTTTTAAGCGAGATGTAAGCACAAAGGGTGTCAACTTTAACCATTTATGAGAACTAAATACTGTAATGAGATAGCCATTTTTCAGCGTGAATAAACTAGGGTATCAAAATGTTCATTTTATGCGAATGTTTAATAAAGTACTATCATTACCCAATTTAAAAAAGTTTTATTAAGGAGTACCAAGATTGCCTGATTTAACGACAAGTACAGTAACAAGACTGTCCTTTTTAATCGAACTGCAAGTAAAATACCAAGACTCTCCGTTTTAAATGAACTGCAAGTAGAGTACCAAGATTTAGTTTTAAACGAACTGCAGGTACAGTAACGAGACTGCCCGTTTTAAACGAGCTGGGAGTTTTAGTTCGACTCGGAATAGGGATGTTTACTAGCGTAACCTTCTACCAACATAGCCGTCACATTCTGCCATATATACTCACTTTGACAGCCAATTGCCGATGATTTCCTCCGAACCGCCATCAGAGTATACATCGGCAGTGTCTAAAAAGTTACCGCCCAGCTCGGCAAATCTGTCCAGCATTTTGTGGGATTCCGTTCCGTTCATTTGGCTGGGGTTATCCGCACTGAAAAGCGGCTAAACCGGGAAGGGTACAAAAAGAGTGTTTAAAAAGATTGTCCACAGAAATATTGTGCTGAGAAGAAAATAAACATCATAGTCCGACAATAGACTGAAGAACAAAATGATCAACATAAAATAACTGGCAATGGGTAAATAAAAACCTAAAAAAAGGGGTCAAAGTGCAACATTGTGTTTTGTTTTTTTGTTTTTTTTTCCTATAATGCGTGCATTACCTCTGTACTCTGGTGTTCGTTAGGCAAAGAGACGGTTCACAAACTCCCCAGCATATCAGCAGAGCGTGATGTGCTGTTACAGCTTCGGTCCGCCTTGTTTACACGGGAAGCCTTTCCCCATTTCATGACAGAAGATCTATATGTAGGTGATCCACTCTTCGTTTGTTTTCTTCTCTTTATCAGTGCTCATTCGTGCTTACGTGTTATCTTAGGTTTAAACCATTGGTGGCAGAGATTTCGTAACGACGAAGTCTTAATACCAATATTCTCTTTGCAAGTTTGCCTATTCGTTAATTTTTTTACGGGAATGATGATCCAAAAAAAAGAGAAAAAAAGGGAAGGTCAATGCAGTAGAAACACAGAATAAGTAAGGGAAGTAAGAAGATACTAAGCTCGTGGATAGCAAATATGTATGGATATGACCTGGGTTACACAGTGAAGCCGTGACAACACGCCGCCGTTGTCTTTTGAACGGTGTGGAACTGTTCAAAAAGGTCCAAATCTTTCACAATTAAACAAAAAGATTTTTTACATTAATAGTCAAAACTTAAAATCCTCATTTAATACGTTTTTAATGATCACTATGGTTTGAGATTGACACTCATATAATCCCTGATCAGCGTTCAATATTTGACTTAAATCACGGTTGTCTCCGCGGAATCGGTATATCTGAGCAGAACTGTGCAAAATATAAAACTTCCGGCACTTCACAACGGCCGTGCAGTACTCTGTGGCAGCTGCACGGTACAATGCAAGAACTGCTTCATACTGTTGAAGCCGAATGAGGACATCTTGTCCCGCGTCTCGCGGGTTGAGACCTGTGACACGAGGACGGTGTAAATCGCGCGCGAATAGTACCGTTCTCGTGCCCCAGGTCTTGATTCGCCGGGGCGCGGAGCGATATAACGTTATTTGCCTTCCATATCACACTGTGCACTTGTGGGCTGTTTGGAATACAAGAAAGTATTAAACTGCATGGTATATGGTCAGGGGATCTTTCTGTCTAGGGTCGAGTGATGAAGATTTCAAACTGCGATTCCTGATGTTTATTTATGTAAATATCTAACATTTTTACCTTACTCGATCTCTCTGAAAAGACGTTTCAGGTTACTTGAGTTAGTTTGATTTGTATCAAATTACAAACAGTGCGTTGAATTTATTTACTCTATCATACATATGACATGATTTTCCCAAGTTTGCTTGTTTATAAAATGTCCATTTTTTATCCCCGTTCGCGATATTACACCTCGATTGTCCTATGACTGAAACCTGATCATACAGCCAGCGTATATGCATATATGTGTACGATAAAATACACAGGTTGGCCGCCGTAGTATAAGTGAAATGTTCTTAAGTAAGGAGTTAACACCAATCAAATAAAAAATAAATATACAAGTTTCAGAGTCAATTTCTGTAAAAAAAAAAAATATGCCCTGTATGAAGTTTTACATGCATGCATGCATGCACCTGGAGACTGATGCACACATGCCACTACACTAACTCTCTTGCTCACGAATGACGGCGCCGTTGTATCCATAGAGTCGACAAACTATCGCAGTTAAACAGTTAAACTTGATCGTAAGGTTTTGGTAATGGTCTTATCTACACACCAATACTGGTTTCCTCTCGTGGGAAGGTCTACTAGCAAGCTGCGGTAGGTCGTGGGTTTCCCTCGGTCTCTGCACAATTTCCTCCCACCATAATGCTGACCGCCGCCGAATAACTGAAATATTCTTGAGTACGGCACAAAACACCGATCAAACAAATAAATAAATAAATAAACCTCGTCACACGTGGTATCGTGTCAAAGGTTGCTGATTGATCCTAGAGACATCACGGTTTCCCCCGCCTGTATAAAACTGGCCACCATAGTGCATTAAAGTGACAAAATCTCGAGTATTAATTTTGTTAAACAAGAATCAAACGAAGAAGTAAATAAATAAATGAATACTAGACGCAAAAATCATTATGTCTACTCACACTGTGGGCTGAAGATCCCATTGTCATAGTGCCCAGGCATATATTGGACACTTTTACACCAGAGTTGCCGAGGAAATTGTATTCCATCTTTGGAGTTTCTGCTGAGGACATTTTTGTTTGTAGTCGGCGGCCTTGTTTCAGATGTACACGCGCCTGGTCACAAGTTTATCTGACAGTATGACACACTAATGTAGCAAAGCTTCACAGACACGTGTACGCATCCATGCGTGATAGGATATCTGCCCTATAACACAGAAATGTAGGTCAAGCTGAAGTCTGACACGACCTAGATGAAGATCGGCTTGTTTTCCCACTGAGTATGGTTAAGCAATGATTGTATTGATGAAAGCTAAGGTAACCCACTGACGCAACGCCCCTTTCATGCACGCATAGCGGCAAAAATGTAAGTGTATTCAGTCATTCAGTGGACTGGATAATACAGAACACGATAACGAAATCATTGTGTACAAGTTGTGACGGGCGGCATATGACAAGTGAAGGTTATTATCTTTGGTGGAGGTGACTGATCGCGGTTATTCACCAGGTCAGTGGGTATATAAAACACGGAGGGTGGTTAGCCCTGGGATTTATTATGTACCAGCTGACCAGGTGAACAACCGCCATCAGTCACCCCGGCCTCAAGTCATAAACCGCTTACATAATAGCTCTTTTGTTCGTCCGCGAGTCCTCATGGTGCGCATCCTCCAGTTTCGAGGGACAACAGCCTCTGCCACTGATTAATCTCAAATTGTTGTGGCTAATATTTAATGTCAGGCTTGTATTCAAAACTTCATGTAACGCGACGATAAAGTTTGTGAATGCTATAGAGTCTGAAAACTGAAGGTACCAGGAGTCAGTCTGTGGTCGCCTGTTAGCAGCATGTCCAGCGATGATTGTGACAACGAATTTCTCATCCAGGATTTGGAACGGTTTTCTGGGCATGAAATTCATTACAGCTAAAATAGGCATTAGAACGAAATTTACATATTATCAGATAGGCTGGGTGTTCACTTGTCAGTCCGATCAGCGTGAGAAAATTCACGTTGAGGAGCTGGGTTTCGCGCTACATGTACTATATATTCCACTACAATTTTTTTTTTGACACAGGATACATTTAGCCTAGTTGTTCTGTAACACTTTACAGTTTTAACGTTATCTTGTGTGTTGATGTCTTTTGACGCTCTCCAGTTTGGAGTTACTGTTCGTCAATCCATCATTGAACATCGGATTCGGCCACGCCAGTTGGACTGTTGGCATATTCAAAAAATTTTATCCCCGGAGCCATCCACGTGTGAGTGTTTGTGGCTAAACTGTTCATGATTTCATGACTCGTTTGCTCAAATGACATAAGACGATGCGTGTACAGTAATCAACGTTCTGTGCAAATGCTTCATTCAGTGATTTTCTCTACCGGTGACCCCATAAATAACCCTCAATAATCCTTTCATCTGTGTTCATTTAATGACATATTTCTTCATAATACATATTGTTTATAGTTCATACATTTTTCACGTTACACGTAACCCGGGAAATAACGGCAGTTATTCTCAACAACGGTCAGTCACAAATTGAACAGAAACAATGAAGGCAACTCGGGCTGACAAGGCGCGCAATTGCCTTGGTAACGGTCAATAGGAGACTACTCTTGCATAGTGCACTTACATGTAATCTAAACGGTATGTTGTTTCAATTGGTAATTAATGTATCATTTGTTATTCTTTTTTATCTGTTACAGCTTTTTACAGCATGCAAGCTCGCGGTAACTCGAACTTTATCAAGTCTTTATCCAGGATAGCGCAGCTGGCAGAGCTGCTGATTTCGGACGGGGAGATCTGGGTTCAAACCTGGGTCTGGTCATACCAAAAACTTTAAGAAATGGTACTCGCTAGGCGCTCAGCAATAAGAGGATAGAAGGTGGACTGGTCGGCCCGGTGTCAGTACAATGTGACTGGGTGAGGGGGCTTGTTGTGTTGGGTGTCTTCGGCAAGTCGTCAGATAAAAGATACGGTGGAAATCCGTCCTGCACCAAGGCGACACAGCCTTCGTATAAGTGAAATATTAAGGCGTTAAACAATTAGCACTCATTCATTTGAAGCCAGGATTACGCGACAGTGATTACCCCTCAGTACACTCGGTGTAGATGACAAGTGAACACCTCCTTTGTTATGTGGACACTCCTCCCCATTAATTGAGATGGAAGTATGAGAAATATTGAAACCTACATGCACTGTGAGATTGAATGAAAATGTGCCCGAAAATAGCAGTAGTTGAATGAAAATGGATAAAGCCAAAGATATAGAAATAATAATAGTCAAACATAAAGCGAAGCCAAAGTATTTCGGCGTGTAACAGGCTATGCAGGGCCCTGGTGGATCGTCAGTGTAAGCATACTGACGACAGATTGTATGGCAACATGTCCGATGTTAGTTGGCCACAACGGTGTGAGTGTCTCGCCTAGTGTCAGTACACCGTGGTGAAGTGTGGCCTCATGCCTGATTTCAGTACGCCGTGACTATTTATTTATTTAACTGATTGGTGTTTTACGCAGAATTCAAGAATATTTCACATATACGACGGTGTCCAGCATTATGGTGGGAGGAAACCGGGAAGAGAAACCCACAACCATCTGCAGGTTGTTGGCAGACCTTCCCACGTACGGCCAGAGAAGAAGCCAGCATGAACTTAACTTGAACTCACAGCGACCGCAATGGTTGGAGGCTTTGGGGTTTTTACGCTGCGCTAGCCCGCTAACCAACTGATCTACGGAGGCCTCTACCGCGTGACCGTGTGTAGTCTTATATCTAGTGTCAGTGTGGCGTGACTTAGTGTGGCGTCACGTCTGGTGTCAGTACGCCGCAGCGGGATGAGTGCCATGTCTAGTGCCAGTGCGCTGTGATTAAGTGTGACGTCAAGCTTGGTGTCAGAACGTCACAGCCATGACAGCAAAGTGGGTGTCATGTCTAGTATCACTACGCAGTGTCGGGAAGGGTGTCATCTCTTGGTCCAGTATGCTGTGACTAGATAGCGCGTTATTTAACGAACAAGCATCCTTTGGACGATGTCATCAACTCCTTCTTTGAAATATTATATTGTGTTTTTTTATTTGTTTTTGCGCTGACTGGGTCAATGTCTGACCCACACTTCCATCTGTGTACGTGATAGCCTGCACTGGAGTTCAGTCGCGTGTTCTCGGGGCTTCTGTGTTTATGAGTTTCGTGTCATTGTACATAAAGCGAACATTATGGAAAGATGTACTCATATTGTAAACATGTTTACGAACAAATCATCCAGAATTTTCTTTACGTTAGCCTATAAATATGAGCGACGAAGTTGTTAAGCTCGCAGTCATATATTTATGTTCACTGAAGAGCAGTCTTTTTACTTATGTTCATTTTAGTGTAGTTATTTTACTTATGTCCACTTGAGAGCAGTTTTTTTCTCAAGTTCATTTGAGAGCAATCATAATTTCTCTCGTCCATTTGGAAGGATTTTGTGAGATTTGGAGACGTCGGCTTTCATGCCATTCGACACAAATCATTTTGTACTGCATTTATCTGTACGTAGCACTTTGTGAGCATGTGTTTTGCAACTTGCTATTTTTTCGAGAAGTTATGTCGGGGCTTGTATCGCTCACTGTCTCTTTGTACTATTACGTACATTTCATCCCAGTTTACCCTGAAAGTGATTTTGCGTATATTTCCGAAGAATGAAACATATATCGCCAGCTCGGCATTACGGACACTAATGCCAACCCGTCTGCCCAGGAAACTTGCACCTTGCAGGAGAGTTTGAAAAATACCACAGTCGGCATACCTGTCCTCTGCTGTTTGTCACTTACAGGATTGGCATCCTTCGATTTGAGAATTCCCAAGGACTATGGATTCTGTATTTACGCTGACTGACTTACCTTTGGAAGCCGGACTATCCCATCTGGATTTGTACGCTATCATCAGTAAGAAACTATCTATCTATCTATCTACCTATCAATCTATCTATCTATCTATCTATCTATATATATATATATATATATATATATATATATATATATATATATATATGTATATATATATATATATATATACATACATCTACGTATATTTTGTTCAAATATATGTACTGAAGTTAGTTTAGTGTCTTCGTGTTTCTCTGTTTGATCTTGTGTAAGGACTTTCTCTGTCTAAGAGTTGAAGAAGCCCTTTGTTAATCACTTTTACATTCGATATTGGTACTCTTACAGTGGGTTACAATGTGGCAGACATTCCCACATACGGTCAGAGATGGAGCCAGCGTGGGCGGGATTTGAACTAACATTATTGTGAAATATATTATATGGAATAATAGCGATGGTGAATGTCGGTGCAACATTTTTCATTGAATTTTATATTTGTTGAAGCACATTTATGTACAAAATATATATACTAATTTTTTGTATTAATGTCAACAGCTATTCTACATTATAAATGGTATAACAGCGATGGTGAATGAAAGGTCATTTTTCATGGAATTTTATATTTGTCAGCACTTGAGTGCTTTAAAAACTGGTACGGGTAAGGTTGTTCTGGTGCAGACACTTCATCGAGTTTCTTCATCTGCCAACAGAAACGAAAACGGATTTTCAGATACTCTTACAAGTGTTTCAGCTGTTTCATGGTAACAATTTCTCAATATATTCGATATTAAACAAAGGCACGATATTAGAAAAGCGGTATTTATGAATTGATTGTATGTCCAATATCATTAGATACATGGTTATTGAGTGAAAGGATACGAAACTATATGGGGTCTGTAAGTCTCATATTGGGGGATAATTTTTCTTTTTTGATCCATCCGATATGCAAACCTGTACATGCATGCATATACATGGGCAAAGTATTTCACGCAGACGTAATGGTTCGCTGCATCGACATTGGTATTATCGTAGGCTAACTTTTGCACATATCAACCATAATAAAGAACGAAGACCCATCACAACATTGCCCCTTCGCTCTATCACAACTTCGCTCCTTCGCTCTATCGTAAATTCGGATTACCGCTTATACAAATCGCAACTAAGCCCCTTCGCATAACAGCTTCGCCCCTTCGCTTCATCGTTCTTGGTAGCACTGGTGGCATACCTTGGCCCTTATCCACCATCAGGACATAATGACACAGGATCATAAAACTGTTTTACGCTTATATCAGACTTAGTGTTAATATCAACGCAATGCAGCTCGCTAAAATTGTGACTTCACTTGAAGAAATTTTGTTTTCAATTAAAATGGGTTGTTTTAGGCCCTTATGACAAAAATGCAAATTATAGCTATTTAGTTGAAAATTAAATTCAGGAGTAATTCCATAAGACAAGACTAAATCTGACTTAAATTTAAGACAGCTTCGTGATTCCGGTGCCAAAAGCCTCTCAGCAATGCGGCCGCTTTAAATCCGTTCCATGTTGGCTTCCTCTCGGGCTGTACGTGGAAATCCGTCATATAAATGAAATATTCTTCCGCGTAAAACAGCAATCAAAGGAATAAATATTTTTTTAGAAATGAAGTTTCCGTTATAATTATTATAAAGAAGAAGAAAAGATAAAAACGATGCCAAAATCAGATGAAAAAGCGTAAAACTTTATTTGCAGATATATTCTTTCACATTTATTTTGATCTTGAAATTTGAAAATATTTTTGTATGGTGGTGTGTATATATATATATATGAGGGTTTAATGAAAACAGCGGGCTGATTAAAATTGAAATGCAAAAGAATTCTTTTATACAATGGCTGAGAGTCCAATGAAAACAGCTCCACTGAAAAAACCCTGCACCTTTAGGTTTGCCACAATGCGGGATGCTAACTTGGGCTGCAGGATGCAAACATGGGTAGATGCTTAATACACTACATTGTATACGTAGATATGTTTAACGAAAAATACAGATAACGTGTTGAAGTGTGTTTGTTCGACGTTTTCAATACAAAAGCTTTAATAACAACTCTGTAATGGCCAAGCAATGTTTACGTAATTTACGTATGCAAAAGTAAAAACATATTTTTGGATATAGTCATGTATGTATAGCGGGAGACATTTTTACCTCTACCCCACGTCTACAAAAAACTGAGCGAAAATTTAAACGATTGGAGCTAAAAATGAATACAATTCGCATTAAATTTTAGATTTGTTGCAACGATCGGAATTTGTGTTCTTCACAAAACTGTAGGGATAAGGCACGTCTGGTGCCGAGGCTTCATTGAGTTTCTTCATCTGCAAAATAAATAAGTAAAAAAATAATCTTGCAGCCTCCTTGATGGCTTACGAATCTCACCACGTACAATGCCTAGAAAACGAGTGATTTTTCTCTTAAAATGAGTAAGTCAGTGTATGAAAAGAAAAAAAGGCATATGGCTATTTATTTATTAACTTATTTATTCGTATCATTTCATCAAGAATTTTCCCTAAATATACATAGAAACCACAATGCACGGAGTAAACTACCAACCCTTGACATGGGCCTCACTGGCTCCGATGGTAAAGACGCTGCTTCCTCTCCGGCCGTACGTGGGAAGGCCTGCCAGCAACCTGCGGTAGGTCGTGGGTTTTCCTCGGTCTCTGCACAATTTCCTCCCACCATAATGCTGGCCGCCGTCGTATGGGTGAAATATTCTTGAGTACGGCGTAAAACACTAATCAAATAAATAAATCAAAAAAAGGGTCTGCTCCTCTCCCACTACCAGGCCATTGGCCAAGGAAGCCTGAGGATTCAAATCCAGTTCTCTCTCTTCCGGCTGCTGGTCGAAGGTCTGGAACCGTTCTTTTCCTGAGACTTCAAGCATGACATCACTTCCTCGCGCGGTTAGTATTTGCTTTTCGTAATGAACATCTGAAAAAGAAGTACGTCATGCCCGACGCCACTGGAAACGAACGGCTCCCGGCGAAGGCCAGTGGTTTAGACCGCACAAGTGAACAATTCCTTAACAGGGCATTCAACACCAGTCAAACAAGTAATGAAGCAAAGGCACTTTCCCAGTGCTGATGATGGAGCGCCGCGTCGATAGTCAATCAAGGTCCAACAACGTTTGAAAATTGTAAACATTACCTCTATAAGACAGATATTGAAATCGCAAGTCGCGCATCATGTGCCACGGACTACACCCCAACTTCCAAGGAAGGCTATTGAATACTTAAAAGTGTTCTGAATTTTCTGGTAGAGTAACAGGCTTGCTGCAAATATTAAAAGTAATTTCTTTCCGTATATCCAGTAAAACCCAACGATGGACCGACTGCCTAGAGTTAGATTTTCACTTTCGTTACGGTGGTCAGGTTCATGTCTAGCGGAAAGCGCGCAAACCACGGAACTTTACAAATAACGGAACTTCACAAACCACGGACCTTCACAAACCACGGACCTGGGCGTAACAGGTGACCGGAGCAAGTCTGGCGGGTATGTGTTTATTTATTTCTTTGATGTTTTCCGCCCTACTCAAGAATATTTCATTTATACCACGGCGGCCACCATTATGGTGAGAGGAAACCGGGTGGAGACAGGTGGAGACCCACGGTCATCCGCAGGTTGGCGGACCTTGCCATGTACGACCGCACAGGAAACAAGCATGAGCTGAGCTTGACCACGTGTTCTGCAGTGCAGTTACTTGTACTGAAATACATGTCTTATTTTCTCATCATGCCTTCTTCGGGTATACGTATAGAAGTATTTGTCTGGTGCAATTTCCTGAATGCACACACCTTATGGCATACACGTGTTATTCATCATGCTCTGTGCAAGTACATCACTAGTCGGACGTGCTTTTCTCAGCGCGCACGCCTCATTGCATACACGTGATATTCATCATACTCTGCGCACGTACAGCATTAGTCTCATGCGCTTCCCTCAGTGCATACACCTCATGGCATACACATGACATTCATCATTCTCTGCGCACGTACAGCGCTTGTCTGACGAGCTCCCCTCAGGGCATACACCTCATGGCATACACGTGATATTCATCATTGCCTGTGCACGTACACCATTAATCTGGCGCCATCCCCTCAGTGCACACACCTCACTGCATAGACGTCATATTCATCATTCTCTGTACACGTGCAGCATTAGCTTGACGTGCTTCCTTCAGTGCATGCACCTGATTTTATACACGTGTATATTCCTCATTATCTGTGCACATAGAGCCTCAGTCTGCTGCGCTCCCCTCAGTGCATGAGTTTGTACACAGCATGAGTTTGGTGCTCTGGTCTTAATGTATACACTTCAGCGCATGCATACACGTCATATTCATCATTATCTGTACACGTACAAAATCAGTCGGGTGCGCCCCTTTCAGTGATTTCCACATCCTCCGTGCATGTACACTATCATTCTGGCGCGCACCCTCGGCTATTTCAACATCCTCCGTGCACACGTACACCATCAGACTGGCACGCTACCCTCATCGAGTAGAGGTGATACTTCCTATTTGAGCGCACGCGCACTACATGTTACTGCTTACTTCTAGGTGTACCGATGTTCACGCGCACATGTACGGCGTCAGTTGGTTGTGCTTGTCTCAGTGTGTATAAAAGTGACATTTGCGTTCACATGAGTAAAAAATTCACGCGCGAAAATCGGCAAGATGGTGTGTGGACGCTATGGGCTTCTGTGGGTTATAAGTGTTTTCAGATATGTAAATAATGACCCGGATGCAGAACGTACCTGCTCGGCGGAGAGAGTCCAACCCGTGGAAGCCCCGATGTTATCCTCCAGCTGGGAGATCTTAGTCGCCCCGATGATAACCGACGGGATACAGTCTTGCTGGAGAAGCCAGCGTAAGGACACCTGGGCCACCGATTTACCTGACATCAGTAACGAGGATCATAGGTTACTCTACAGTACTCACCACTCACAGGCGATCCCACATTACTTACCATTTACAGATCATTTCACAATACGCAGTACTTGCCAGCCATCCCGCATTACATACTACTCACAGATCATCCCATATTATTCCCCACGTCCAGATCATTCCACATTACTCACCACTTACATGTCATTCCACACGACTAACCAGCACCAGGTAGTTCTACATTACTCATCACTTACAGGTTATTCCACATTACTCACCACTTAAAAGTAATTCTACATTACACACTACTTACAGGTCATTCAATAATACTCACCACTCACAGGTAATTGCACATTACTTAGTATTTACAGGTCATTCCACAATACTCACCACTTTCAGGTCATTCTACATTACTCACCACTTCTAGATCATTCTACAATACCCATTACTTTTACGTCATTCCACATTACTCAGCACTTACAGGTTATTCTACATTACATTACTCAGCACTTACAGATCGTTCAATACTGCTCACCACTGGCACGTCATTCCACATTACTCATCACTTAGAAGTCATCCCCGATTGCTCACAACTTACAGATCATCCCACATTACTCACCACTTACAGGCCATTCCACATCACTCAGTATTTACAGACAATTCTATCTTACAAACCATTTATAGATCATTCCACATCACTAATCAATTACAGGTCAATCCACATCACTCACTACTTATAGGTCATCCCACATCACTCACTACTTATAGGTCATCCCACATCACTCACTACTTATAGGTCATCCCACATCACTCACTACTTATAGATCATTCCACATCACTCACCTCTTCCAGTTCATCCCACATTTCTTACCGCTCTCAGGTCATTTCAAATTAAGCACTAATTACAAGTCACACTGCATCACTCACAAATTGCTGATCATTCCACATTACGTAGTACTTGCCGGCCATCCCGCATTACAGGCTACAGAGATCATCCCATAGTTCTCTTCCCATACAGATTAATCCACAATATTCACCCTTTACAGGTCATTCCACATTTGCATAACTTAGAGAACATTCCATATTACTCACCACTAACATGTCATTCCAAGCTACTCGTCACATACAGGCCATTCCACATTACTCACCACTTACAGGTAATTTCATATTACTCACCACTTGCATGTCATTCCATATTACTCACCACTTACAGATGCTAACTCACTGCTCAACACTTACAGATCATTCCATATCACCCACCTTTTACAGATTATACAACATTACTCGCCAATTACAGAAAACTTACAGATGGTTCAGTATTGCTCACCACTGGCAGATCATTACACATTACTCATCAAGTACATGTCATTCCACATCACTCAACTACAGAACAGTCCCCATTACTCACTACATACAGCTCATTCCACGCTACTCACCACATCCAAGTCATTCCAACACTTACGCGTCATTCTACATTATTCACCACTTAGAGGTCATTCCCCATTACTCACCATTTACAGGTCTTTCCAGTCTACTCAACACTTACAGGACATTCTACAAAACTCTTCACTGACAGGCCATTCCTCATTACTCAACACTTACAGGACATTCTACAAAACTCTCTACTAACAGGCGATTCCTCATTACTCAACACTTATAGGTCTTTCCACATTGCAGAGGTTACAGATAATTCTACATCATTAACCACTTACAGGTCATCCCACATTACTCACCACTTACAGAAAACTTACAGCTCATCATGTATTGCTCACCACTGGCAGATCATACAACATTACTCACCACTTAGAAGTCATTTCACATTACTCACCACTTACAGATCATCTCATACTACTCACCATAAGCACGACATTCCACACTACTCACCACAAACAGTTCATTCCACGCTACTCACCATTTACAGATCATCCCACAATACTTATTCCTTAGAGGTCATTCCATTAGGGGTTATCCCACAATGCGCATTACTTACAAGTCAGTCCACATTACTTAATACCCATACATATACAGATTATGTCACTCGACATTCCTTACTACCCGTGCACATACATATAGGGTTTAATGTAATCCACAATACTGATTACTCGTAAATGTATGTCACCCGGAATTACTGACTTCAAATACATAAATATATACCTTCAGTTGTTACCCAGTTCGCATACATGTCCCCTATCGTGTATTGTTCAACACTAATATGTTCTTAAAACTGAGTGGGATGTATGACTCCTTCACCTGTTGCTTTGGCGACATCTTCTAGCACTCCGACCAGGTTCCAGTAACTGTCCGAATCCATGACTTTCTGGTACTCCGGCACGATTTTCACCTGCTCGTTGTATCCCATGCGAGTATTCTCGGGCGCCTTAGCGTCGCGTTTGTATTTGCCCGTCAGTAACCCCCTGGAAAATGGTGAGTGTAACAACGGTTAGTCAAGATACAAGCGTTGAGGAAAGTGCCTAGACTGTCAAAGAGCTACTGTTTGGAGTAAAACCGGGAAAAGACATAAAACAGACTTAAGAGCATACATGACAAGATTTCATGTACGCCTGCCTCGACATGGAAATTTTTTGCTCTAAAAAGGAGACTGTATTAAAAAATATACGTGAAATGATCTTGTGAAAGGTCTAAAATACCAATCAAACAAACAAATAAATATAACATCATTTTGTGTGGCCAAGTGATTTATTACACGAATCTGTCATCTTATGTCGTAAAGTAGGCCTCTCCTTGGAGCGGAAACAAGCTCTCAGCGTGCCAAAATGAACTAGAATTGCCTATTAGTCAAAGCCCACGCCTGAAAACCCTGTCTTTTCTTGAACCTTCCGGTCGCGAATCCGTGGACTCCTGGATAAGGCCGTGAACCCAGAGAAAATTCCAAGCCTTACCCTTTGAGTGGACCCCAAGGCAAGATTCCAATCCCTTCGTTCCTACAAACGTCCACCACCTCAAACTCGTTCTGACGGGTAAGCAGGCTATACTGTTGCTGTAGACAATAAAAATGCAAAGCCATGTTTGTATTAATATTTTTCTCAACTGTATAGGTTTTTAGATTTTGTTCGTAGTTTCCGCGAAAGTATTTGTATACTTCTAGTTGCCAAAAAGGATAATGTTCTGTAAAAAGACAGTTTTAGCTCATCTAGAATTCTGCCTTCTTAAACCACTGTAACAAAATGAAGAGGACATGCCACCTCTTTATCGCAATGACGAAGTATGGTAACTCGAATACTGGTTTTATATGGCCTTATGCCGGAAGTCATCTTGGATTCCCATGTGTGTACTGCATAGCTGCATTTATCCTATCTCACTGGAAGGATGGTCGTTTCTTTTTCCTGTTGTTATACTTCAAGATATTATTAAGAAATGTCCTTTTATCTGGCTGAACTACATGACACGTAAAGGCTTCACTTCCGGAAATCAACGTAGGTTAGCTGGTGTGGCACGCCTCATCCCAGTAGGCCTATGTGAAAGAAAGAGCAAGTTGCCGTCTATAAAGATACGCCACTATGCCTACTCTGAACGTTGGCATGGTTGTATACCAAGGTAAACAGGTTGGCTGTTATTGACACGACTACCCATAATGTGAACCTCTGAAATGTTTGCTTGTTTGTGCAGTTTCAGGAACATTAATTGCCTCGCACAAACTGCTATAAAAATTTTGAAATCTTGTACTTAACACTGACGATGTTCTCGATGTTTGACAAATTTTAATGAAAAATCTAATATCCAGTACACTTATATCTGTATAGTTACTGTGATTTTAGTCATTTTTCATCTGAATTTTTTTTTACAAATGGAAACCTTCGTTTCAAGCATTATAAGTAAGCTTACCTGTAAACTAATAAACTGAGAAAATCCCATTTTCTCACACAAGTCCGTGGCCTTCTGAAGCTGCCAGCCAGTCAGATTGCTCGCTCCCACATACCTCACTTTCCCGCAGCGCACGAGATCGTTGAGGGCCCCAAGGGTTTCTTTAAGAGGCACGGCATTGTCCCAGCAATGTATCTTTTTAAATATATAACATACAACATATCCAATGTCAAATATCCCATCCATTCAAAACAAGCCCTTAACGTGATGAAAAGAAATCTTCAACATTCTTTGAATCCATTTAATACTTAAATGGAATTTAAGTAGTTTGTATTATGTGTGGCAGATAAACAAACCAGCCTTTTCGTAAATCTAGTAAATGACAAAATTTCAACTCTGTGACTCACTGACTTTCAAAAAGATATGCAACCAAGTAGTCTTCTGCTAGGCAACCTGCGGAGGGTTGTGGGTCCCGGCCCACCGACGCCGAACTATTCCTGGTTTCCTCCCACCATAGTGCTGGCCACCGTCGTATATTAAAATGAAATACTCTTGAGTACGGCGTAAATCGCCAATCAGATAAATAAATAAATTCTGCAAGGTAAGATTTCAATGGCACAAGGCGTACGCAGGCAAACTTTGGTTATCAATCGACCTGCACCAGGCTGAGAAGTATACTAAGCTGTAACTGGGGATTGTACCATTCTGTAACTGAGAAGTTTACCAGGCTGTAGCTGAGATGTATACTAGGTTTGTATCTGAAAAGTATACCATGCTGTGGCTGAGAAGTGTACCAAGCTGAAGCTGAGAAGTATACCAAGCTGTAGCTGAAAAGTATACCAGGCTATAGCTGAAAAGTATACCAGGCTGTAGCTGAAAAGTATACCCGGCTATGGCTGAAAAGTATACCAGGCTGTGGCTGAAAAGTATACCAGGCCACAGCTGAGAAGTATACCATGCTGTAGCTGAAAAGTATACCAGGCTGTGGCTGAAAAGTATACCAGGCTGTAGCTGAAAAGTATACCAAGCTGCAGCTGAGAAGTATACCAGGCTGTGGCTGAAAAGTATACCAGGCCTCAGCTGAGAAGTATACCAGGCCACAGCTGAAAAGTATACCAGGCTGTGGCTGAAAAGTATACCAGGCTGCAGCTGAGAAGTATACCAGGATGCAACAAAAGGGCGCTGCAAGGAAATGTCCAGCTTGGTACGAGCCTGTTCAGTTTATTTATTTATTCATTTGATTGATGTTTTACGCCATAGTCAAGAATATTTCACGACGGCGGCCAGCATTATGGTGGGAGGAAAAAAGGGCAGAACCCGGGGGAAACCCACGACCATCTGCAGGTTTTAGCCTGTTAAAGCTTGCAGGTGAAGGCTCTGTCCCCACTAACCCGCAATCGACGGCTCCCTGGCCCTGGATTAATGACTTATCCATTAGATTGATTAACACCTATATACCTGATATAAGTCCACGTAATCCGTCTTCAATCTCCGCAAACTGTTGTCGATACAGCTCATTATTCGTTTTCGGCTAAGTCCGGTACCATTCGGGTCGGTTCGGTCCCAACCAAAACGCACTTTTGTAGCAATGACGAAACGCTCCCTTTCCTTCCTATACCAAAAAAAAGGATTAAAAAAACACAAGCAAGGTCAACATCAGATACATATATCATATGTATGTAATACAAAATAATACGTTTAACATGTTTGGTATGAATGCATAGGTTTCTACACAGTAGAGGCCGTACACAGATTTTCTTCATCAAAATGCGGAAGGCCGATCCAATAACACTAGCAAAGTGTGGCATTAGTTCGCCACAATTTCAGACTCTTGATTCAACATATTTGCTCCAAGTCTCCAAGCTATATGTTATTAGTCTGGTCATAGCACGCTGTGTCAGTGGAACACTAATAACACAGGGCTTATCATACATCTCCCTTGTTACAGTGCTGTGATGCCAGGATAACCGATGTTTTGCCTCTCTGTGCTCAGTGTCAATCCAGAAAATTGGCCTATAAGGTGCCGATATGAACGTCCATTTTAAGCCACTCCCAGGTACGAACAAACACTATCCATTTTAACCTGCAACGAGGTTGTGTGTTTTAAATCATCATTAGGTAGTACCAAGATCATCCGCTTTAAACCAACATCGCGAACAGTTCCAGGATTGTCCATTTTAAACCAACATGAAGTAGAGTGACAAAAGTGTCCGTTTTAAACCAACATCAAGTACAGTGCCTATAATGTACCTTTAAACCAACATCAAGTACAGTGCCAAGAGTGTCCGTTTCACATAAAGTTCAGTACGATAACTGTACCAAAATTTCCATATTAAACGAACAACACGGGCAGAACCAAAATTGTCCGTTTTAAACGAACACCATGTAAGAACAATACCAACATAGCCAATCTTATTCGAGTACCGAATAAGATACCAAGATTGCCTTTTAAAGCCCTTTAGACCCAACTCTACTCAACTCCGACTCAACTGTTGTTGTGCCTGAATCGTTACGTGTGTGCTGGTCAGTTTTATAGTGGTATGTCAACTGCCTACAACCGTTTGAGAGAGTTGCCGTTTCGACTGAAGCTCTCTTGTATATCGAACTTTAGTCCGACTCAGAGTGGAAATACCCAGTAGAGTGACGTACATGTACTACCTACATGGAATGAAGATTCTAACAAGCATGACCTTCCGCCCACACGGCCTTCGCATTCTGCCCCTAGACTCACTTTGACAGCCAGCTGCCGATGATTTCCTCCGAGCCGCCCGCGGAGTACAAATCGGCGGTATCCAGAAAGTTTCCGCCCAGTTGGGCAAACCGATCCAGCATCTTGTGAGAGTCTGCTTCGTTCAATTGCCCGGGGTTATTCTCACTGAAAAACGGCTAAAGCGGGAACAACAGGGCTTTGTATGAAGATTGTTCACAGAAAACATATATGATACCCCCAAATAAATGGAGCAGAATAAACAATGAGGAAAAATAAGGCTGAAGAGCAAAATGAGTGATAGAAAAATCTGCTAACAATGATTAGGAAACAAAACCCGTTTAAAATAAGTCGGGTAAATTGATAAAGCGATGCATCCTTTTGTTCTTTTCTGTAACACTTAAATGTTTCAGTCCCGTTGTTTTCATATAGCAAAACGGTAGTTCACAAACACTGCAGCATAAGAGTAAAGAATGATGTGTGTTCAAACAGCTTAGACCCGACTTGTTGAGGTGGGAAATGTTCCATATTTATGAATAGAACAGTTGAGTCTAGGTGATACACTGTTTGCAGTTTGTTTCTTTTCAAAAGCGCTAACTGACAATACTCTTTGCATATGCATACACGCAACACGAGTTAATGGCCCAAGGGCTTTGATATATTGATCCAGGGGGCCTCTGTGCACTATGAGGATTTAAAATCACATTTCCATTACTGACTAGTCCAGACTCCCTTTATGAAATGGGGAGATGCAATGGAAATACGCGTCACACTGTACGCGCTGTAAATGAGCAGACATACTGCTGAACAAGGAGTTTAACAGTTAAAACCCATATCTGCCACCCTCGCTGTCGCCTGGTCTTAATTAATGACCTGATATTTATGTGTCCTACGTAGGAAAGTTAGTGAGTGTTTTGACAATAGTCGGTGCATGGCTTAACCCCGAGCATTCTCCGGCTTCCTCCACCCAGAAAAATGGCCGCCACTTTATAAATGGAAAATTTTTGGGTATTCGGTTTTAAAAATCACATGAAAAAGCACATCAATGAAGAAATATATACTGCATGGACGCAGCAGTCAATACGTCTACTCACGCTGAAGGCTGAAGTACCCATTGTCATCGTGCCCAGGCATATATTGGATACTTTAAGACCAGAGTTGCCCAGGAAATTGTACTCCATCTTTGGAGATTCCGCCGAGGACATTTTTGTTTGGTAGCCGGCTGTATATGCACGAGCCTATTTACGACCGTGTGTGACAATCTGTTTGACACGTAGCTTTGTATTGAGCTTTTTAAACGTGTGTATGTAGGTACAGCATGCACGACAGGAAGAACGTCTGAAAATGTATGTCAAACTCAAGTGTATGAAGACCACCGGCCTGTTTTCTTACCCACTATCCATGACTGAGCAATTTTACACGTAGGCTTGTATTTCCTCGCCGGCCAAGTGTGCTGACTCATGTCTGTGTTTGTTTGTGTGAGCGTGTGTACGTTAGTGCAAGTGTACCCAAATCACTTGCATAATTTTATTCATACGAAAAGTGATGGAGTAAAAGCCGACAGGTAACCCACTTAGGCAATGCTGGATACCAACCACGATCTCGATATCATTGTATACGTGTTATGTCAAGCGGTACATAACGAGCTACGCTAAACCACAATGTGGACGACGCAGTCCTTCCCGCGTACGGCCCGAGAGAAAACCAGCATGAGCTGGGATTGAACTCACAGCGACGGCATTGGTGAGCATGGAAGTGTGGCCGACGGTTATAGTTGTACAAATCTGGACAGAAAACATGTTGAAACATTGACTGGTTTGTGCTTGAGGGGAACGACTGGAGAAGTGTAACGTTTTGGAGATTTAACTAATACCATCATATAGTTTTTAGACCTTCTCTAGTAAACATATGCTTTGTGGCTGTAAGCTTCAAGAGCTGTCAGAAGACCCCGACATTTTACCAATCTAAAGCTGGCTAGTGGAAAATGACGAGAATCCGGCCCCATTGCTCTGTGTTAGAGGTGTTGTTTGTGAAGTCAAGAACCGCACATCGTGGGATCCGACCAGCTCTTCGGTGTGCTCTGTACACTGACAAAACAAGGGGCAACAGTCTGTAACCGAGGTGAATTCATATCCGTATAAGAATGCTGTAGAGTTAGGTACATTCAAAAGGTAGAATGGTAATGACTTAAGAGCCCGTTCCACGTCATAGCCTCTAATCCGGTTTTATATAACCCTGTGTTCTTATTGGTCAAAGCTGTTTTCACAATCCCCTTTTACATAGACGTATTTAGCATTAGTGATTGAGTATGTGTTAAGAGCCACCTTCAAGTTTGTCTCGGAATTAAAAGAAATCTAAAAACAAATTTGATGATCGTTTTAAAAACCTGTCACGTTTAAGGGAGAAAGTAACCGGGGAGTCCCGAAACAATTTCGTACTGCCAGGCCTGCGGAAACTCCCGTCAGGAACCTATATACTATTTGTAGGTTGCATTACTACGTAATAGTCCTTTAAACCATTCAATAGCACAGTGTATTTATGCATGTTTCTGGGTTGTGCTTAGTGCCTACATCATACTCAATACTATATACATATACGTGGAGTGAATTCGGTGAAATTCAAGAGAAGTCTAAATTGCGACACAGTAACTCGTCGTGTGCCTGATAAGCCGTGCCAGCCGATTCTGCACTAAATATTTATTTATTTGATTGGTGTTTAGCGCCGTACTCAAGTATATTTCACATATAAGACGGCGGCCACCTGTATGGTGGGAGGAAACCGGATGTAGTGTCTTATGCAATGTACACTCTGTAAATGTACCAGTGAGTAAGGTACGAGTGAGAGTTTCCGCCATACTTGGCAACAGTGATGGATGCACACGTAGACTTGTACTGTTAGCCAGAATATATCTTGCCTCATCAGCACCCTCTATGTGTTTTTGTCCTTTCCTGAAATACTACAATTGGCGACGAGGATGAACTTTGCCCACCTCTAGTACATTACTGAAATCATGGCGATCGCAGATTTTTCAGCGCCGGTGATTTTTCTGCCTACACCAGGTAGACCATGCATGCCGTGGGTCCGGTGGAGGCGGCTGTTCGAAAATTACATGCTCGCTGCGGGTCTATAAGACGCATCAGCGGAACGCAAACGAGCTATACTGCTACACTACATAGGACCCGAGGGACAGCGGATATCTTACACCCCTCCGGAGGTTAACCCCGACGAGAACGACGTCTACATTCGAGCCCTGGCAACGTTAGAAAATAGGTTTCAACCTGTTGTCAACTTGGCTGCTGATCGCCATCGTTTCGGTCTGAGAGGTCAACATCCCGGTGAATCCGTCGATACATATATTTCGACATTACGTGAACTGGTTGCCACATGTGAATTTGGTAATGTGGGAAGATGAGATGATACGCGATCAACAAGTGTAGAAAACTACGGGCGCTCGTACCTGGCCTTACACTTAATCGCGCCATTGAGCTCGCCCGTCGTGTTGAAACTGGTATCAAAGAGGCACAGGCCTTCGGAGCGGATTCAAGGTCGCCAAATTCTGTTAATGATGCCAAAGTCCAGCCCCGTACAGCTGGAAAGAAACAAAGGAAACGTGAATAATCAGGACAGAAGAAAAAACAATGCTACAGATGTGGATCTTCTAGCCATCTTGTCAATGACAACACGGTAACACGTGCTGTTTGTGGGAAAATCGGACATTACCCTGCAGTCTGTCGAAGTAAAACAGCATACGTTGTACAAGAAGCTGACTGTGACGACAGCCCGTTCGATGTGTTAGGCATGCAGAAAGCAGCACCTGTCAAAAAAGAACGTACAAGTAAATAATGTCAGTATGACTGTGGTAGTTGGCTCTGCTTCTGATGGTTCATTGATGAATGAAAAACTCTACTAAAAATACTTTCTGCATGATGCTTTAAAACCATGCAAAGAACCATTCAGATCCTACACCTCAGATAACATTGAAATTGTTGGATGTTTTGAATGTAATGTTCAGTACAAAGGAAAATGCGCTACTGCTGTCTGGCATATTGTTAAACAAGGTTCTTACAAGAACAAGGTTATTACATTCTTGGGTAAAGATTTAATTCAAGCATTAGGCATTAACATTCAGGGTAAAACATTGTCATGTTTTGCTGCTCACAATGTTACGCCCACACAAACCACGCCTACTCATTCAGCTGATCAAAGCGCAGAAAGTAGTTCAAGTGATGTAACACATGCTCCACACACTGTCGCTAACAAAATTCCCTCTGCCACAGATTGTACAATACCGTCTGCATTTCCAGACGTATTTACAGATGGTGTAGGTGTGATTTCAGGGTACAAACACAAAATACGTTTGAAACCAAACGCGACTCCTGTACAGCAAAAGTTGGGACCACTTCCATTCGCCGTTAGAGCTGAGGTAGCGAAAGAGTTAAAACGTCTTGAACAGGAGGATGTTATTGAGCGCGTAGAGGCTTCCGAATGGGTCTCGCCGATAGCCGTGGCGTGGAAGAAAAATGTTACAATACGCGTGTGTGTCGACTTGCGGAAATTAAATGAGTCGATAGTGGTTGAAAAATATCCGGGGTTACATGGGGTAAAAGTTTTCTCAGAGTTTGATGTCAGAGCAGTTTATCGCCAGCTTGAGTTAGCTGAAGAAAGTCGTGATTTGACCACCCTCATTACACATGAGGGATTGCTCAGATACAGACGTGTTTGTTTTGGACTGGCATCTGTGCCAGCGTGCTTTCAGAGGCTTCTTAATTCTGTCTTAGGTAATTTACCTGGAGTCTTCTGTTACTTTGATGACATTTTTGTGTCTGGCAAAGCTCAAGCTGAGCATGATGTAAATTTACGCAAAACACTCAAGCGATTGTCTGATGTGGGTATCAAGTTGAACACGAAATGTGAATTTAGTGTGTCCAGTATGCAGGTGCAAGGTCATGTAGTGGATACTGAAGGTATCCGACCAATTCCTGAACTGACCCAAAGGATCGCGAACACGATATGCCCTGCGAATTCAGTTCGTTCATTCTTAAGTCTGACGTCGTCTTACGCAAAGTTTGGTCCCCAATTTGCTACACTGATGCAACCCATCGCAGATACACTAGCTACAGTACCATTTAATTGGATAGCCAAAGCTAACCAAGCTTTTCTAGATATGAAGGAGGCTAACATAAATAGCTCTGCCCTCTCCTTGTTTGATCCAAATAGTGAAACGATCGTGACAAGTGACGCCTCCGGTTACGGTATCGATGCGATTATGACTCAAATAAATGATCATGGTGATGAAGTTACGGTAGCGTGCGCTTTACGTAAATTGAACGATGCTGAAAAACGTTACTCAGTAGGAGAGCGCGAGGCTTTAGCTTGCGTTTGGGCTGTAGAAAGGTGGCATACCTACCTGTGGGGTAGAAAGTTCACATTGAGAACTGACTACCAAGCCCTGGTTACACTCTTGTCAACGTCAGACTCGGGTCACAGACCTATGCGGATAGCTAGATGGAATGCCAGGCTGTTGTATTACGATTACACAGTGCAATGGAAACTTGGTGCTAAAAACAAAGTAGCAGATGCTCTGTCTTGTTTACCTGCCGAAATGAATGATAGTTGCAATACCAACGTTGATAGCGAAGTCGATCGTGTCTGTGAAATAGTCTAACAAAACACCAGTATCACGAAAGCTGAACTGATTGAAGCTACAGCTGTAGACAAGTCTTGCGGTCTTGTTAAAGGCTATATCGAAAATGGATGGCCGAGCAAAGCATAATTTCGTTGAAAGCGATGTAAAACCATACTTCTCTGTACGCAATGAGTTGTCCGTGATAGATAACGTGGTATACCGAAACGAGCGCGTTGTGGTACCTAATTGTCTAAACGCCAGAAGTATTGAACTAGGTCATTCCGAACATCAAGGAGTTGTGCGCACAAAACAGCGTTTACGTAAGTTGTTTTGTTGGCCTAAGATGGACATACAAGTCGGTGATGCTGTCAGAAATTGTTCTGTTTGTCAGATGAATGAGAAAACTAATATTTGTCACAACGGTTCGATGCAACCTGTGTCATTACTGGTTAACCCTTCTTTAAAACTAGGGATAAACATCGCAGGACCTTACCATTCTCACGAGAATAGTTTTGTCATTACATTGATAGATTATTACAGTAAATGGCCAGAAGTTTGCTTTACACAAAGTAAAACAACAGAATCAGTAACTGACTTTCTAACGTCTGTATTTTCTCGTGAGGGATTCCCAGAGGAAATTGTTACCACCGACCACAGTCTGATTCGTATGAATTTGAAACGTTTCTTAAAGATAGAATCATCGAACACACTCATTCTGCCATTTATCAGCCCGAAGGAAATGGAAAACTTGAACGCTTTAATAAAGTTCTCAGTGAAGCTGTTCAAAGTGCTAAGATTCTATGACGACCAGTGAAAACGTCAGTCAGAGATTTTTTAGCTGCGTACAGATATACAACCCACGTCACAACTGGAGTTCAACCTTCTGTTTCACTCCATGGTCGTCACATGAAAGGTAAGTTGCACATTGTCCATGCTACTAAGTCTTCTGTTTTTAACGAAGAGAGGATGGTGCGCAAACGCGTGGAATCCAAACAAGAAAAAAGCACTACATACACCAACAAACGCAAAGGTGCAAAAGCGCAAACCTTCAAACCAGGTGATTTAGTTAGAGTAAAAAGAACCGCACATGTTCCTAAGGGCGAAAGTAAGTTTTCCAGTCCCATACAGATAACTAGGAAACACTTACTTAACTGCTGATGGCAAAAATGGAATGTTCAGAGATCAGCTGAGTTTTCAGGTTCTTCCATCACTTCTCCCAATCAAAAATCATCTTGATTTTTGTGAATCTGATGTAGCACAACAGGCAGTAACTAACTGTAATAGGCCAACACGGACCAGAAATCAGCCTGTCTGGATGAGAGATTATGTCAGATATTGAGAATTTTTTCTTTTTCAGTTGTTCAGCATTGTAACAACATTGTTCGAGTTCTGTTGATTATGACTACACTATTTGCTCTCTCTTACTTCAGCCTGAAGGGCAATTACAATTATTGTCTCTTGTTTTATAAAAGAAACTCTTTTGTAGAGAGGGGAAAATGTAGTCTCTTATACAATGTACACCTTGCAAATGTACCGGTGAGTAACTTACGAGTAAGGGTCTTCGCCATGCTTGGCAACAGTGGTGGATGTACACGTAGACTTGTACTGATAACCAGAATACATCTTGCCTCATCAGCACCCTCTATGTGTTTGTCCTTTTCTGAAATACTACACCGGACAGAGCGCAGAGTAAACCCACGACCATCCGCAGGTTGGTGGCAGACCGTTTCACGTACGACCAGCACGAACTGGGCTTGAACTGATGCATGCCGCTTTGGTGAGAGGTACCTGGGTTAGTCTTTGTGCTGGTCTAGACTGCTAACCCCTTCGGACACGGAGGCCCCTCTCCCCCACCCCCCGAACTATATAAGTTAGATGAGTAATTTTGAATTCATTATGATTAAACATAATATTCTATGAACAAGCCAAACATACTGGTTCATCAGTATAATCTCCGTAATGGTTGCCTTTGAATTCAGGTGTCAGTGGTGCAGGGAGTCATGGATAAATGGCTTTAACCTAGGACAGGAAATTTCTACATTTCCCCTGCTCTCACCGTTCGTGTAGCGTTTGGTGATAATAACCCGTCGGTCAAGCTCTGGTGTCTATTTACCTATTTACACTCTCAGAGGAGAGCAAACGACAGATCTATGGAAAGACAAAAACACGATCTTGACAAAAAAGGCCAAAACGTAGAGGCGAAAAGGAGATAGTTAAAGCTCTGAAACATCCCAACTGCTGTAGGACTGTAGTATATTCCAGTACTTGGTAAAACCTTCCAGTTGCCCGAAAGTAGAGTTATCACTATTGAATTAAACCAGGAGTCAAACCAGCGAGAGATGGATTTGGACTCTCGACCTCCATGACAAAGGGCTTGACGGTCTCAGCGAGCTTTAATCTTTTGCGGTGGCCCTTATCTATGAGGCTATCTGCCAGCCAGTCCCTCCAGCATATGGTCGAATCAGAGATAACGTCAAGTCACGATTTTGATCATATTTCTTTTATTCCTTTTGAAATGCTCAGGTCTGTGTGTGTTTTTCCTACATATCTTTCTGTTGACGCAATCCAAATGAAACACGCGACAGCTAAGTGCAATCTGTGTGCTATTAGATGCTTGGATTACGCTTTACAGGCCTGCACTGTGCATCCACATCTGGCTTGAAATAACAGACAGCATATGCATTTTTTGTCTGCTCAGCTAATGCAATCCATGGAAGGGGATGAAGGATAGATCACTGACACTGTGAGTCTGTGTCATTTCATCGTCCAGTGAGTACGTCTGTGAAGTGTTTCGCTGCTCATCTTTCAATGGTGCAATCCATATGAAATAGTTCCTGCCTAGATTCTTCGATATGAAAACATGTAAAGTAGGTAAATCTTTATTTCGTGGCTTACCTGCCCAAGGTGAAATACGTGTGAAATACGTCGTCACGCTTGGATTCCTGACTTGAAAGGTATAACTCAGAACAGTGTTTCATTACGTATCTGTCTGTGGTGAAATCCATGTGAAGTAGGCCATTTTATTGGCTACAAATAGGTGTAAATTTGTGTTCAGATTTCCAGGAGATATCGAGCTGGAATCGAAGGCGATTTGACGAGCTCCGTGAGCAAAAGGGGTTTGTGTCAAGCAAACCCTCCAGAATTTTTCGCTGGAGTAATCGCTGCCTTCGAGGAAGTAGGAGTAACCACTGCGTTCACTGAAGCAACCGCCGTCTTCACGCACACGGAGTGACCTCACCTTCATTGAAATAGGAGCAACGCCCGCCGGAATAAAAATATCTACCGCCTTCTCTGAATTAGAACTAACCGCCACCTTCACAGGAGTAGGAGTAATCATCGCCATCACTGCTGTAGGAGCCACCTTCCAAAGGAAACTTCTCTTCAGAAAACTTCCATCTCTTTATTTCCTTCAAAAATGAAAAACAACCGCAGCTGTTCAAAAGCAGTGAGACAACGCTCTGATATAGATGGCGGTTGGGCGTATTTAGTCGGTTTGGGTGAGTAGACATTATGATAATGTACTTTTACCTTCGGGTAGATTCAGTCATTGTCTGGCATTCAGTCATTGTCTGGCATTCAGTCAGTGTCTGGCATAAACTGTGGACAATTATCCACATTGCATTATCCAAGAAAAGGTTTACAGATAATGCACTGGATAGGACCAAACACTTTAAAAATGGCATATGTTGCTGCTTCGCTTGGCGCTCGACACTAAGAGGTTTATAATAGAATAAGGAAACAGGACTGGTCGGCCCGACGTCTGTATAATGTGACGGGATAGGGCGCCATGTCTTTTGTCCGGCATAATGCTGAAGTGGCGGCGGCACTTCGGCGGCATGGACTCCCCCTGCCATAAGGAGGCACAGCATATCTACATTCTAATCAGTCCTCGTCATCATTGGACAGAAAAATTGTTGAATATGACGCAAAACTCAAGCATACATACATATATGCAGAGAAAAATAACTGATGTGCACATTTTCATCCTTCATCAGGTTGTCGATCGCAAATTGATACAGCGGTGTAATTTAATTTGTTATGCAATGTCGCAAAAAATATTCTTTCCTGATGAAGCCGCCTTATAAAGTAACTTAGAAATACTACATGGTTGCCATGTTCAAATCACACTCTCTCAGAAAGAGGGATCGCGGACCTAGACTCCCGTCAACGTGCATTACCTAACTGATCTGTGCACGACAAGCTACATTATTTTTCAGGAATCCATTAGGAAATAATAGGGCCTTTCGATTTCGAACTTTAAGTTTAAGGACTGAACATACATTGCCTCCTTTTAACCCGTCCTAGGGTGTTATTGTAGTTTTGGGAAAGTCCATGGCTGTGAGATAAATCCCATACTGCTTGTTGATTGATAATTTTCGTTTGACATATGATGCGCAGGAAAGGTACCTTTCACAAATCATAAACCTAACACAGTAGCCAGCCGGTAAAGCAATTTATCCTTTATTCTGCAACAATGTCAAAGTTGTGAGACTAAGGAAAGTAGGCATTCTGACAGCACCACCCAGACCCTTTATATTTAGTGAGACCTCTTATATTTACTTTCGATTGAAATGTAGAAACTTAACCTTTAATACACATTTGAACAATTGTCACCAGAGGTGCAAGGGCGAGACAATTAAAATATTTCACGTGACTATCACACCTCCCGGTATAGTGCACAGACACACACACATATACAAACTATTCATGTATGGCCGCGTTTTTCAGACATAAATATCAGACCAGAAAGAATAGATACCTGTACCACCTGTTAATTTATTGAGAGAGTGACCTTTAGGTGTTCGGGACAAGAGCGGTGAACGTTGCCTGTTTCCATGTATTAACGCATACAACTGGTATGCAAAATATACGTTTTATTTATAAGAGAGTACAATAAAACCGCCATGATTAGCTAATCCTTAACCTGTTAATTCCCAAATGTATTTTTCCCTTATAGATATAGACAACAGAGCTCAAAACAATATAATGAAATGATATCCTCAGGTACGCGTACACCTGCTTTTCCTTTATCATTTTTTGACAGCCATAACGCTTGTCGATTCTGTGAAGAGTTGTCTCCCTTTAACATCATCTCGATTTCTCTGAGTTATAGGTGTTTTCATCAGTTTCTTCCTCATTGGGGGCTTTTCCCAGGGCTTCGGGATTCTCTATGTCGCATTGCTCGACACTTTCGAACAGACGGACTCAATCACCTCTCTGCTTGTAGGGGTTCGTTCTGCATGCATGGTCGTTTCCGGTAAGACTTGTGTGTCACCGTAAGACCAAAAAACCTTGACAGGGTAACCTGGCAATTTTACAAAACAAGATATTTTGTCATTTTTGACGTTTATGTGTATTTTATTGCCTGAATGATTTAAAAATATATGTGTATCATTTTACCTATATCATTGGTATAGTTCTACAGATCTAACAAAATGAACCATTTGCCAAGTGAAAAACTACGAAAATTTCGCCATTAACGGACAGGTTTTAAATATCTGTCAAGGCCGCCTATAAAATACTGTTAAGTGTCAAAAATAATCAAATATCGTGGGCCATACAGCCACTGTCGGACAAAGTCCTGAAGATTTGCACGCCGATTTTTCGGGGAAGGGTATTGCCAATTAATTCCATTTATTTATTCATTTAATTGGTGTTTTACGCCGTATACAAGAATATTTCACTAAAACGACCGTGGCCAGCGTTATGGTGGAAGGAAATCGTGCAGAGCTCGGGGAGAAACCCAAAACAATTAAAACTCCACTTATCTATGCGTGTACTGTGGGAATTATAGACTCGTCGAAGGAAACAAGTCGAATGGAAAAGAACATTTTTTCTCACCTATCTCCCATCTTTGTTGTTAGGTCCTCTGAGCATAGTCTTATCAGAGAGGTACACAGAGAGGAAGGTGGCTATCGCGGGCGCCCTGATCACAAGCATAGCTTTCTCTCTTTCGTTCTTCGCTACAAGCTTGGAATTTCTTGTCGTTACCATAGGAGCCCTAATCGGTAGGGATGTCGGTGTTTGAATACTCCAGTTCCTCACCTGATTTTTTTTAATGAGTTCATCTGGGCAGATGGGATCGTTTTCTTTATTTAGCTGATAGTCCAGATTTCTTCAGTCAAAAGTCTGACCACCGGAGCAAAAGTCAAGGTTTTAGAGAAGGGCCGGAAACATAAAATAAATCAATAAATAAATACAATAAATCAATAAATCAATAACTATTGGACTTTTAACGTTTAGAAATTTGCGTCTATTTTTTATTTCCTGCAGCTCACACTGAATGTAGAAACCACATTCGCCTAATTCTATTTGTCTTTATATACAGTCTGATGGAAAACAATGTAGGTTTGTGTGTGTTGAGACTATTGCAGTTGCACTTTTCACAAAATGGACTTCATGCGCATTAAAACATATACCGATGCACAAATCAGTGTACTTATCATTTCCTCTTGTAGTTATTCTGTATACAGGTCTAATGATTACAGGTGTCGGGACGTCCATTTTGATTGGTCCGTCGAACGTTGCCCTGGGAAACTATTTCGTCAAGAAGCGATCACGTGCCATGACAGTGACCTCATGTGGAGGCTGCATTGGAATGATGGTCGTACCAATCCTTCTGCAGGAACTCGTGGAACGTTATTCAGTTCGTGGAGCACTCTTGATTTACGGGGCCTTGTCTCTCCATCTTGTTTTAACTGGGGCGTTTCTCAGACCTCTGCAAGCAGGAGACAGGCATAGCTCACGTGAGGCTTTGGAAATTGACGAGATACACACACGAGTACACCAACGGGATTTGTGGAAGGGCAACGACGTAAAAAGGAATAAGTCAAATGGACAGGAGGTTCGCCTTGGAACGGTTTTGCGAGAGAAAACAGAGACAAAAATATTGCAAGAAGAAACTTGTCCTGAGAGCGACGAATCAACTCTTACAGTTAAAATAAATGACGGGGGGAAACCTGCGGTAGTGATAGAGACAGAAAGGTGTTCAAATCAAATTTTTGATGAAACTGAGCTGCCAAGGATTCCCAGTAAGGTAGAACCAAGGAGGAAAAGAAACCCTAGTAGTGTATTTAGTATACTAGTTGACACCTTAGACTTTTCTTTGTTGAAGAAGCCAGCCTTCCTGCTCATCCTAACCTCTGGCATGCTGTCCGCCATTCCATATTTCACCATGACAATGTTTTTCGTGCCTTTTATGGCATCTCAACATATCTCGCGAGACACGGCCGCCATTTTGTTGTCCGTGATGGGCGGCAGTGACATTGTTGGCAGGCTTGTATGCGGTGCTATCGCAGACAGGAAACCTCTTCAGCCCAAACATGTCATTGTTGTCACTTCCATCTTGGCCGGTGTACTTTGCAGCTTACTGGTTATTGTGTCTGGCTTCTACGGGTTCTTGGGCATCGCCATCGCGTACGGCTTGGTCAGCAGCGCTCCCAGTATCTTGGTGCTGCCGGCAACTATCGATTTTGTGGGATTGGCAGCTCTGCCGAAAGCAGTCGGGGCACTTTTGTTCTTCGGAGGACTGTCTAGTTCAGCGGCACCTTCGTTATTAGGTATTTGTGCTCAAATAATTCATGTTAAACTCCGCTCCAATCAGACCTCTTGTTCGAATCAACTAGGCCTGAGAAGGCTTTACGTCAGGAATGTGTTGAGGTATTTGCCTTGGGGCGGTGGGTGTTATAATGTCACGGAATGTTGTTTCTGCAAATGTATTAAGGTGTTTAAACAATATATCTCTGTGTTGTCTTGCAGTTTATGCTCTCGACTAAGAAATATGCAGTTGTCATTGAATTTATGGCAATGAGTTTTCAGTGACGTATGACGGAAAACAGTGGAGTTTCTAGACAAGGAATCCAACGGAAAATTCGAACACATAGTTGTTGAATAATTTCCAAGTCAAACACAAACATAGGAACACTGAGTCAGACTTTCATTGCAACTGTTGATATCACCATTGTGTTGTTGCAATAAACATACGTCATTAAATAGCCTTTATCCCAGGATAAAGCGGGATTAGAACTTTCTGTCCATATTTACCTACAAACCGGCTTCGTGGATAAATTACAGATAATTTAGAATTTCATACTTAAAATTATCCCATTTTGTCATATAGACAACAGGAGAGTCGTTTGTTGTTATCCTGGTACGGATATGTCTCCAAATAAGATATACCGTCAGGACTACGTGCATCTGTTTTCTCTTCTAAACAGAACGAAGGTAAATAGATTTCTTTCCCTGCCTCGGCAATATGAGAATTATTGATTGATAAATGTTTAGCAAATACCAGCCTGATAAATGAAAATGATCGAGCTTTATCAATATTATTTTACTGCAATAGGTATGCCAAAAGAGGTGTGCAATTGGAGCCTGCTGGAAAACTATTCGCTCTGCTCGTTAAGGGTTTCGCCGATTTGCACATAGATATTACTTATGAGAAAGTCCATACATTCAAGGAACTGTGAAACCTGCCTAGAATGGCAAAGTTTATAAATTATTATAGCACAACTTTTTGCTTTTCGCGTTATACATAATTAAACGGTGACCACCGATAGAATTAATTATTCTGAATTAATTTATTCTGTCAATAAAATTTTAGGGCGCAATCTCAGTATGGAGAGTACAGAAATCCCAGATGGATATAACACTTTATATGGCATGAGCTTTCGGGTGTCCAGTTCTTCAGTGAGAAGCTCTTTAATTCATACATGAATATACTGTAATGGTACAACGGCAAGACTGATTATGTTTAACTTAGTGAGATCACAAAATCTAAAAATAAGTATAAATTGGGTTTTTTTTTCAGGTACAATATTTTCCGAGGTGGCATAGTTTACTCGCTTTTAAAGCGAGAGGATTCAAACTCATGTCGGCTTATATGACACATTTGCGACAGCAATACACCAGTCAATGGCGCCCTGGATCTGAAGGAATGCGATTAGTTGAATAAAACTAGGACAAGCTCATATTACTTGAATCGACTGATAGTTCACACGATTTTGACTTTAATATTGCGTTTCGGCACTAAAACTCACACTATGAGAACGTGGATATGCTCTGATGAGGGTATGAATTTTTTTGAAAAGCAGAAGGTATTGAGATAATAAACGTATGCATTTCTGAATCAATGTCACCCAATATTGCCAAAAATATCTATTTCTCTTATCTTGTGTTTTGCAGGACTATTGAAGGACCACACAGGCAAATACAGTTCTGTATTCCCTGTCCTGGGAGGCCTGTATACCCTGGCGGGACTGGTTCTTCTGATGGAACCTGTAGCCAGAAGGATGAATCTTCGAAAACACTCGAAACCGCTCGGAGAAAGTCGGAACAACGTGCGAATTGATGGTCCCGTGCAGCCTGAATATCCTGTCTAATCGGTGTGTCATGGTGGAGCCTTTAGGTGGATGAACTACATGTACATTTCGGAACCGCTCGGAACCGCCCCGAGCGACTCGGAAAACTTCGATAGCGGCGAGCTGACTTAGTGGCCCGTAGAGTATGAATTGTAAAACCTGCCTGGTTCTATTGGAGGCTCATCAAGTGTGAAAGCATTTACACACTTTTGATATGAGTTAACAAATGACAAACCAGAAGTGGAAAAGTCTAAAAAGTGGATGTAAGACAGAGCTCAGTCTGTTAGCGCGCCCGAAGCCTCCCACCAATGCGGTCGCTGTCAGTTCAAGTCCAGCTCGTGCTGGCTTCCTCTCCGGCCGTACGTGGGAAGGTCTGCCAGCAATCTGCGGATGGTCTGCTCTGCCCGGTTTCCTCCCACATTAATGCTGGTAGTATAACATTCTTGGGTACGACATTAAACAACAATCAAATAAATGTAAATAAGCTGATTGGTGGACTCCCATACCAAGGAATAACAGACACGGCATACCCTGACGGTCCTCGGCCTATACCCTGACGGCCCACCGCGTAATGCCGGCTTGTTAATTTGGGGGAAAAGGAGAGGTAATTCGAAATAAAAATTGGACAAATGTTTGTTGAGAAATCACCACATTTCCAAACACGGCCGCCACGAACATAGCTGTGTCCCCCTAAATTGACAGACTGGCATTAGGCCGTCGGCCGCCGGGGGAGACCGTCTTTGAGGCTGTCCCCCCTTTTTACTGCAAGGTTAAGAGACAAAGAGGGTCCATTAGGTTGGACTCCGCTTCACGGACATGGTTTGTCTCCCTGCTTGATATATATGTATTCATAGTGACTTACACAGTAATCAATCACAACACCATTTCAAGGTTAACTAGAGCGTAACGGCCACTGGACGTATACAAGGCTTGAAGGAAAAACTCCACTTGAAGTGGTAACCTTATCAGCCTTAATGACCTGTTAACTCCGTGATATTGTGTATACTGAAAAGAAAATAGCTGTGCCCCCAAAAGGGTCTAAAAATATATCAGAGATACTGTTTGATTCGGAGCCAAGAAAGAACACGATGTCAAGGTTAAAACTCAACCCTCACAATGCGTGTATGTATGTTAACATGTTTTATTCCCGGTAGGCCTATACTATTGAATTGCGGGAAAACTCAGATACACGAAAAAAAAAATCCCCCACGTCTTTTTAAAACTGAATTAACGACATATACACAAATGTTAACAGAAATATCATGGGAATCTGTTGGTTCGATTAATTAATGCCCCAGAAAGACTGTTACAGTTCCCGCCTTTTCTCGGAGCTCTCGGTGATATACAATATTGGTCACGTGATTTCCTCGCGCTAAGAAAAAATCGATCGTTATATTCTATTGAATGGGTCGCCACAGCTGTGTGTTTCGATATCTATTGCAAGTTGGAGTTATGCAGGAGGAGCGAAAAACGGACGGATACAAACTGGTTTTTGGGTGAAAATGTTGGACCGGCCACCCAGCTCCTGCTACCCGGATGTGCATGTATTGTGTGATGAAATGATACAGGTTGATATTTAGACACACTCATCTCGGCCTTTGTATTCATGAAGTGAACGCCAGTAGGCAGGCTATTCGCGACCTGTTTCATGGTGTGTTTGTGGGGGACCTCAGGGCTGTAATACCTGGATTACATATGAGTATGGGACACACAGTGGAGTAATTATAAGGAAGGCCCCAGTCTAGGATGTAATACAGGCAACTACATGTATCGGGAAAAAAGTACAGAAGCATTACAGTGAATCACTGTAAAGTGTCTTGAAACAGGCCTGCTTTTTACGGCAAATATATGGTTGAATGCGAGGTCTGTTCACCAGGAACTTAAAGCTGCACAATGAAGGCGCGGCGTGATATTGATGGGGGCTGGGCGTACATGGTCGGGCTGGGTAAGTTATATATTATAAATATGTGCAAGCAAGTGCCTGTATGCACAATACTTAACCCGGTTCCGAGTTTATGACAGTGGTTTATGCACTCACGCATTACATACCGGAAGGCGGGAGAATGACATAACGACTATCAGCCTAGAAGGCGTACATGCACGGAAGTAAAGCGAATCCATGGGATTTGCAGTCAACAAGTAGACATAAAACCTTCGGTTTTGAACTATTTGTTTTCCTGTAAAGTCTTTGAAGACTTTCTGTAGGGGAAGGGTTATGTTAATAGTTTATTTTAGATTACACGAGGCATTTTATATTCAGAGACGGCTATGATATTCCTCCAACCTCTGCCGTATGCCTGAACTCGGAACTAGCGTGAAGTGGGGGATCCAGCTCAACCTCTGTTCGTGTATACTTGTACGACGGCACGGTGTTTCCGTTTGTATACATTCAGGAGTATATTATATTAGATCAGAATTTCAGCTATTGACAATTCCAGCAAAGGCAACTCTACAGGCCATACATATACACCGCGTCTGTTATCGTTAGGAGTTTTTTCTGCACCAAAAAGAAATAATCATTTCTCTTATAAGACATGCATGTACATAAAAGGACCCCTTGCAACTAGATGGGAAATCGTCCCATTGTCGCTCAGGCCGATTGCCAACCTACTCACAGTGAGAGATCTACTGCAGAATGACGCAAGGGCTTCCCCGATATGCGGTTGAAGTTATATAACAGGTCTTGCATTGCAGTAGGCCAACAATAAAAACCTAATCCCTACTAACCATGAGCGTCCACCCTATCTTTCAAACACAAAGATTTGTCCGCTAAAATCTCTTCCAGTCAGATCAGAAGTTGGATTTAAAATAAATTTTGTCCTGGACTTTGCCGGATATTTATTAAAGTGAACTGATAAACACATATAGTGTTCCTTTCTCCACATATAACTTATATTCAATATGATAGTAACGTGGTAATCATTTACACATATAAGGGGCCTCCGTGGCTCAGTCGGTTATCGGACTATCGCAGCACAATGACCCGAAGCCTCCCACCAATGCGGTCGCTGTGAGTACATGACCAGCTCATGTTGCCTTCCTCTCCGGCCGTACGTGGGAAGGTCTGCCAGCAACCTGCGGATGGTCGGGGATTTCCCCCGGGCTCAGCTCGGTTTCTTTCCACCATAATGCTGGCCGCCGTCGTATAAGTGAAATATTCTGGAGTACGGAGTAAAACACCAATCAAATAAACGAATAAAATAATTTACATATGGACTGCGTTGAGCTTTCATTGGCTGTATGTACCATATACATCATCCATGCATATTCATTATAGTTGGAAACATATCTATATCATATAAATAAATAAATAAATAAATAAATAATATGTATCTTTGCAAACTTAAGCAGACAAGGTCTTTCCTGGTCTAATCATTTTCCCCTTAACTCGTGTTACTGAAAAAGCATTCACTGATACTGAGTTCGAACTCTTGAACTCTACTGATAGCTGTATTCATAGCCGCACGAGTTACCAACGTTGTAAAGGGAAGACCGCCCTAAATTTATTTATTTGATTGGTGTTTTACGCTGTACTGAAGAATATTTCACTTATACGACGGCGGCCAGTTCTATGGTGGGAGGAAAGCAGACAGAGACCTGGGGAAACCCACGATCATCCGCAGGTAGCTGGCAGACCTTCCCACGTACGGTGGGATAGGAAGCCAGGATGAGATGGACTTGAACTCACACCGACGGCATTGGTCGTGTCATTGCGCTGCGATGGCGCTCTAACCGACTGAGCCACTGAGGCCCCACACCGACCTAAAAGGCATGAACTACGTCGGTGAATATGCAGTTCCAGTGGCACTGCAAAATATTTCATGCTTTTCGATTTACAAAAATATGATTGCGTAAACCACCATGATATTTCGCAACAGATTAGAGCTCTCCAGTTTCATATCAAAGACGCACAAATGATTTTGGTTCACGTCACCATATTTTTATAGTGATGAGAATTCCCGCGGCAAAAGGCCCTAAAATAGCGAAATCTGTTTGTGACCTTAATTTGGTCTCCTGATAAAACCAAAAGTATAAATCTCACCACTTTAATTTTAACAGATATGTTGCATAGTAATTCTATCTGAGATTCAAGTAGGTTTTCTCTCTTTCTCGCACGAAAAAAATTACACCTCACACTTGCACCACCGTGGGGGCGATTTCCCATCCAGTCCTTTATTCTCCCTACTATTTTCTTATTTGATACCAACGTTAATATCCAGTCCTTGTCGCGCATGCAGGCTTTAAGCACCCACAATGAAACTTCATTATGAGCTAGTCCGTTCTATATGTTTTTCATGTACACAGTTGCAACTGGCGCCTAAATGAAGCTTAAGAAAAAAAAGTAGGTCGTTTAAAAAAAGTGGGTTATACACGAACAACGGTTAACCCACTGGCAACAGATTTTCGGCAGAGGTTCATTTCAGGATCAGCCTAGCGTTAAACTAAGAACTTCGTTCTCCACCGTTTGGCGCTACAACATGAATCTTTCCGAGCTATCAATCAGTCATGTCACCAATCATAATCAATATTGTTAGAAGTAGGTCAACCGTATGTCCCACATATTGGTTACAAATGCTCAAGCTTTCTGTGACGTTATGACGTCACAATTGCTTTCACCGAGGATGGAGTGAAAAAAGAAGCGTTGTCACGAGAAGCGGTGGTGGGACATCGGATGTAGTGGATCTATCCATTGTTGCCCGCTATCACCACATATTCGACTCATCTAAAAAAAAGCATCTTTCGCTTTTATCTCTTTATTTCACAGGAGTTTTCATGAGTTATTTCATCATCGCCGGCTTCGGGCGAAGCTTTGGGCTTCTGTACGCCGCGTTCATCGAGACTTTTGGTCAGTCCGACTCCGTGACATCACTCCTCATGGGCGTGCGATCCGCCTGCGCCATTGTGTCAGGTAGGACTCCCCCCCCCCTCACGTTCTCCCCTCCCCGGGGAGGCTAGCTTTCGGGTACGCGGACGTATTGCAATTTTACCTGATCCCTTCATTAAAACAGTACTTTTTGTCATGGACGATTCAGTGCAATTTGTCCCAACATGTGATACGTAAACAAATCGCAACATCTGAATATTTATTTACGTATTTGTTTATTTACTGGCCTTTCACCACATACTTTCACTTATACGGCAAGTGAAATTTTATATTCGGAAGAAAACGAGCAGGGAACTGGATGAAACTCACGATCATCTGTAGGTTGCTAGCAGACCTACCGGAATGTACCACCACAGGGGAAGCCAGCCTGCATGAGCCAGATTGATCGACCAAATGGTGATTGGCTCCTAAGTCATTATCACGATGTGTTCATATACACGTGCTTGAGCGGAATGCTACAAGTTGAAAAGAATACGGCATGTTATATACTTGCACATGTGTAGCTGATCCATGTATGTACAATATATTACTGCCATATCAGCAGGTTCACTACCATTTTTTATACTTTAACTTCGTCTGATTTTAATGAGGTCATAGCATTCCGTCACCATGTTTGTGAACTGACGAGTGGGGTTTCTAAGTAGTTAAAACTCCTTAATTCAGATTCCAGTGAACTGTAATTAACAGCAGTGTATTTTTTTTACCTGATTCTGCAAGTCGCTATGCAAGGTGATGTGTAATTGACTACAACTTAGGCACGTATATTAACAGTGGGAATTCAACCCTAACTATATGAGATAAATTGACAAAAGCCCGGATTTCCCCGGTTAAGTGGAACCACTCGCCAAGGATCACAGTGTAGTCGTTACTCTGGTGTCACTCAGCAGTATGTCGTCCAACAGTCTGAGGTAAATTGACAAGAGGCCGGATTTCACAGGAAACAGATGACCATTTTCCAAACTATCACACTGTCGTCGCTCCTCTCGTTTTACACTCTGTGCAGTAGTGTTTCATATTTATATCGAATAGGCACATATCGAAAAGTTCACAATTAAAATTCAAAATATGCCTTGACGACACTTTGAGTTCCACACAACTGCTCTTCGTTGTTATATATGTATTCCTTCCATTTTTGCTATCACTGCAAACTGTAACAACAATTTACTATTACATTTATTTCGACATTTGATATGTATTTACGCCATACTCAAGCACTGTTCACTTATACGACGGCAACACCCGTTTTGTGTTGGTTTGTGTTGTTTGTCGTTTTTGGAAACCGCTTTTGCGATTATTGACCCGGAACACCCATTTTGGTTGAGGGTTGGTATACGACTATCCGTTTCACCGAGCTGGATTCATTCTGGATCCGTGTTTCAGGTCCCGTCAGCACAGCTTTATCTGAGAGGTACACAGAGAGGAAAGTGGTCATCGCCGGAGCTTTATTCACCAGTCTAGGTTTCTCCCTCTCATTTTTTGCCACAAGTCTGGGCTTTCTGATCTTCACTATTGGAGTCCTCCAAGATAAGTAGTAATTTATACGACAGTATGCTGAAATGAGCACAAATGTGTTGAAAAATCACCAATAGCCTGCAGCAGGTGAGAACTATTGGTCTTAGGTGAAAACAAATAGCCCGAGCTGAGAGCAAATGGTTCAAGGTGAGAAGAAATGGTTCGAGGCAAAGACCAATGATCTGAGGTGAGCACAAAAGACTTGAGGTGAGAATCATTGGCTTGAGGCAACAATCAATAGGTTGAGATGAGGATCAATGGCCTGAGGTGAGCACCAATGGCTTGAGGTGAGAGTCATTGGCTTAAAGCGACAATCAATGGATTGAGGTGAGGATCAATGGCCTGAGGTAAGCACCAACGGCTTGAGGTGAGAATCAATGGCTTGAGGTAAGGACTAATGGCTTGAGGTGAGAATCAATGGCTTGAGGTAAGGACCAATGCCCTGAAGTGAGAATCAATGGTCTGAACTCAGCTCATGGGCCTGAGCAATAGGTTGGGATGAGAATCATTTGTGTGAGGTGAGGACCAATGGATTTATAGGGAAATCAATGACTTGAGGTTAGAGTCAATGGCCTGAGGCGAGAATCAATACCTTCAGGTGAGGACCCATGGCCTGAGGTGGGCACCAATGGCCTTATGGGAGAATCAATACCTTGAGGTGAGAATCAATGGTCTAGGGCGAGAATCAATGGCTTGAAGTGAGAATCAACGGTTTGAGGTGAGAATCGCTGGCCTGAGCTAAGGACCAATAACATGAGGTGAGAAACAATGGCCTGAGGTAAGATCCAATGGCCTGGAGGGAAAATCAATGGGCTGAGGTAAGGACCAGTGGCCTGAAACGATAATTAACGAGTTGGGATGAGAATCAACGGTCTGAGGCGAGAATCAATGACTTGCGGTGAGTATCAATGGGTTGAGGAGAGAATGAATGGCTTGAAGTGAGAACCAATGGCTTGGGGTAAGAATCAATTGGCCTGAGCTGAGAATCAATGGATTGGGGTGGGACTCAATGGTCCGAGCTGAGGACCAATGGTTTAAGGTGAGAATCAATGGCTTGAGGCAATGGCCAGTGGCTTGAGGTGAAAGCCAATGGCCTGAACAGAGCACAAAATGTGTTGCAGTGAACAGCAATTGCCCTATACTTCCCCTGATTTGTAGATTTAAACCATCCTTAATCGACTGTGTCTAAATCAATTGTCCACCATAAACAAATAGACACTGTTCCAAAAATAACTAATATAACTTTGTTCTAACCTTCTTTGACAGAACACTTCTTTAATTTGGACACATTTCTTTTCTCATTTAACAGGTATCGGCGCAACTATTCTTTTGGGTCCATCTGTAGTAGCAATGGGACACTACTTCGTCAAAATGCGATCACGTGCCATGACAGTGACGTCATGTGGAGGGTGCATTGGCATGATGGTTGTGCCAATCTTTCTTCAGAAGCTCGTGGGGCATTACTCGGTTCGAGGAGCGCTCTTGATCTACGGGGCTTTTTCCCTTCATCTGATTCTGACCGGTGCATTCTTACGACCGTTGAGGGCAGACGACGGACAAGAATCACCTGACGTAGATATCGAAGAGAAGCAATGTTGTCGGGAGTCTTTAGAAAATTGCACAGCAGAGGAGCAAGGTGAATCTTTGATTTTGTCTAGTGAAGGGATGGGTACTAAGGCAGTTATGGATGATACCAACAGCAACTGTAATGGGATTCCGTTGAACAACTTTGAAGAACCTGATACCCATGTAGAATACCATTTAAAGCATACTTCTGAATCAGCAATACAGAAAAAGTATCCCGCAACACTGACCCCGCAAGAAACACAAGAAACCAAGAAGGAAATGAGAAAACCAGGATTCGTAAATGTTCTTTGGGATACAATTGACTTCTCGTTGTTAAAGAATCCACTTTTTCTATTGATACTTATATCAGGGACAATGTCAGGCATCCCTTACATGACTTTGACCGTGTTTCTTGTTCCTCTTGTGGAATCTCGCGGGATGTCGCGAGACACGGCCGCAATTTTGCTGTCTGTGATGGGCGGCTGTGACATTGTGGGAAGACTTGTCTGTGGCGCGTTAGCCGACAGAAAACCTCTTCAGCCAAAACATGTTATAATTTTCACTTCTGTTTTGGCCGCAATTCTTTGCACCTTACTGTACGTTGTCACAGACTTTTACGGTTTCTTGGGAGTTATAACGGCGTATGGCTTGGTGTGTAGCACCCCCAGCGTGTTGGTCATGCCGGCTACAGTACATTATGTGGGACTGACAGCTCTGCCAAAGGCCGTAGGAGTCCTTCTGTTCTTCCTCGGCATTGTCGTCGCAGTTGCACCGTCTTTGCTAGGTAACGTTAAATTTTAAATACCAGTGTCAGTGTCTTACAATTCTATCAAATAATCATTTAAGTACACGAGTTAATATCTCCCGTGGGATAACTACTAAGAAGGAGAACTGATAGACACAATTAGGTGTATGTACCCAATGTAATTTTACCGCATGCTGACAGGAAATACGTGGCAAGTTTAATTGCTTTTCAGTATTTTCTGTTCAGTACCAGTATTTAAAATATGCACTTACAGGAATCGAATCCATGATCCGATAAGCCAATTAGGTTCGGAGGAGCGCATGTAATTTCTGGACTAAAGGGAACAATGAGTTATAAGTCTTGTCCAGTAACCTCTTTCGATTGCGTGAACCAACATAATACTTTAGAATGGCTTTCAACTCTCTAAATTGACACCAAGTATGCACAAATGATTTTGGTCCAGTGATGATATTTTTAATATGATGGAAATGTTATTGTCAAAAAGAAGTATCAAACACAACACTCCAAATTTTCTTACACATGTTGTATTGTAAATATACAGTAAATATCCCTCACTTCTGCAACCAGCGCGGGGAGATCTCCCATCTGGTTGCAAGGCGTCCTTTGAATTTGGAAATCTTGTGATGATATCTTCAAAAATCGTTCAAAGTCTTTCATTATTCAGTTGTGGCGATGGATCCAGGAGCCTCTCACTCTCCAATGTAATTAGTAACTACTCAGATAATTCACTGATGAATTCAAAAGGAAACCCATTAGTTATCTTTATCGATCGACAGATATTTAATAATTATAATGTACGATAATCAAAACAGTCATTAATTGTAGATGGATCCAGGAGCCTCTCACTCTCCAATGTAATTAGTAACTACTCAGATAATTCACTGATGAATTCAAAAGGAAACCCATTAGTTATCTTTATCGATCGACAGATATTTAATAATTATAATGTACGATAATCAAAACAGTCATTAATTGTAGATGCACAAGTAATCACATTTTATGTATTTTGTAGGACTGCTGAAGGATCACACGGGCAGATACGGTCCTATATTCCCTGTGATGGGCACTGTTCATGTCATTGCAGGATTGGTTCTCTTGCTGGAACCTCTGGTAAGGCGATCCAAGTCGAGGAATGACAAGGAAACGAAAGCATAATGATATCTGCTCACAAGTGGACGAAGCACCACTAGGCAACAGAATACTGATGGAACGCATGCATTTGCAGACGATATTTGTTGCCCCTGACTAAAATTAGTAGTGACACGTTATTGTTGACCTTGATTCAAGGTTGTTACTCCCAAACTTACACAGATTTTACGTGGCACCTTCAATTTCATGCTGTTGACATTGTTTTAACTGTCTAAGATAAAGAACCGGCTTTAAGGTGATTAGTATGTTTAAACAATGTGATCAAACCAAACATCACATCGATAAAGCGTCTACATTAGGCAAGAGTTTCAAAATTAGTTGAGCTTTACTGAAACCAGGATATCCATTTCATAATACAATGCTAAGGATGTACATGTTGTAGAAATACGTGGTGTAATTATGATTACCATATGATTTATTCAATTCACCCAATTAGCCAAATAAAAAAATATTGTCATCACACGCAGGTTGCTGTTTTCTCAAAAAGGTCATACTTTTTTGGATCCCAAGAAGAATTTAAACCTGTGATAGTGATTGTGACGTTGTTACGAATTCTGATTGGCGGCTAATGTATTACGCAGTTCCATCCGTCGTTTAGCAACTGGTTCCAGGAGTAGCAGAAGGGCGCCCAAGATCTGCAAGGCGCCTATAATGGGGAAAATGGCGTCATACGACCCGGTTACGTCCTTGACGAGACCTGGAAAAACATTATTTCACGTCAAAATAGGTAAAGTTTAAAATCCACGAGCGATGTAAAATGTCCGACAGTAGATCCTCCTAAATGACTAGAACTGAATAATCGCGTGGCCTTCAAACAAACATCTCCGAGAGAAAACCTACAACATAGTTGGAGTCGACATTTTCTTGGTAAATCGCGCTTCGGATCGGATCTCAATTTACAAGTTATTTTTTAGCAACGCGTGAGTAATACGTGGCCAGTTTGTCCGGAAAAGTCCATCTCAAAGGTAGAAATGAACAAAAAGAGACGAGAGCGCTCAGGTCTGAAGTGCTTCATGGGTGGGAAAGGTTTCCTATTGCTTTCTTTAAAAAAAATACAACTCAAAATTGCTTGCAACGTTACAGGAATCCAAGTAACGTGATCAGTTAAATGTGTTTTCTGTTTTGTATTCATCTTGAAAGTTATCACAATTCTAGCAATTGTCATGTTTTTTGTGAAACTTATACTACATGTATATTTGCCAAATGACACTTAATACCCCATGTATTACATATGTCCTACCATCAGTCAGACAGCGACTTCGGCAATGAATTGTTAGAAAGATTAACAAAGAGCAATGTAGAATAGACATAGAACAAGTTCTAGTAAGTGACAAATCTTGCTTCCATACTACGGTTTGTCGTACATATAGAACATTACTTTGTTCTCACTGTCCGCGGGGATTTGGGAGCAAAAATCATCTGATCCAGACGATGGACTTTGCTTGCAAGTTTATGCGTGATACGTGGAGAACGGTGTCTTGGTGACACTAAACCGCCGAGGACGTGTTTGCAGCCTAACGTTGAAGTCGTTGAATATTTGTCACGTTAAGACTTGTTTCCCATCAATGTGGTGTGCAGATCTGAGTGTCATATGTGGGAAAGTTTGTCAGTGGCTCGCCAAAGGTCGCGTTGGTTTAGCCAGGGTATTACGGTGACCTCTACTTTTAAAACTGACCGACACAGGATAAGTGAAAAATATTAAGTATGGCGCTGAAAAGCAATAAAACATATAATACCAGAAGGCAACCCGAGAGGGCAGTGGTTCGCCACAGATGAAGATACGGATTGTCCAACTACAGCGCAGTCGTAATAGACCGCATGGCGAGTTTCGGTAAAGGGACAATATTCTGTTAGGCACTATTACAAGACAGAAGGACAGTTTATACTGTATCTGGGAGGGGTAAAAAATCGCTAAAAAACTAAGGGACCGGATCATCAAAAACTGTGAAATGTTGCACAAAATCTCCTCCAAATCAATGCATAACTTTGTCTGTAAAGTTGTTGATAAACAGACAGACAGAAGGACAGAACGACAAGCGCTTGAATATATTAAATTAATACGTGTAGAGCCTGACTTTTATATTAGCACTTACCAAACAAAGGCGGAGTTATTGCTGTAAAGACCCCGCGAAATAACATACCCAGTCCAAGGCCTCTAGCAAGGGATGCAACTCCTAGTGAATGTGCCAATGCTGGCATAATGAGCAAAGTTGGTGCACTCGACACTAGGGCGAAAACCACTCCGAAGCCTACAAAATCCGCAAATTCATTGGCAAATGGTAAGAAGCAACAGTTAAGGCCAGTTATAATTCCACAAACACACATTATGTGATGAGGTAGAATCGGTCTTTTGTCAGCCAGAAAACCCGCTGTCAGTCTTCCGATGACGTCACACCCGCCAATGATAGACAGAACTACGGCGGCCCGCTCTCGTGAGATTCCGCGAGATTCGACTAAAGGGACAAAATAGATTGACTGGTTACCGTATGTGATGTCAGAGAGAGTAACTGACCAGAGAAAAATCTGGTACACGTAGTTTTTTAAAAGGCTCGGGTCAAACAAATCTTTCAGCAGCACAACTGCTAACTGCTTCGCTTTTATGATCTTACCCGCGCCGTGTGTTTGTCCTGAAATAGCTGAAATTGCCACAACTGTTGTTTCGTCTTCCTTCGCATGAATTTCAGAAAATCTTCTCATTTCTTCAACATTCTCAATCGTTGTTCGTAAAGCTCTATCTGAGACACTCCCTGAAGATAGTCTTTTGGGGCAGGACATATCGTCTATGGTTGCATCGTGTTCTTTTCGTAACTTTTTATTTTCTGCTTCGTACTCCGTTGCCTTCATTTTGCCTTCTATTTCAAGGGATTCAACTCTTTTCCTGTACACAGGACATTTTGACAAAGACGTGTCCTCTGTGAGAATTCTACTGGCACAAATGTCCTCTTCTTCATGCGAACAAATGTTTCCAGGATTGTCCTTCGTATCTTTGGCAATGTGGACTTCGCCATCTTCCACGGCCATAGGCCTTTGCACAGCACCAGTTATCAACAAGTTCAAACATATTGCTCCGAAAATTAACAAAGCCCCTCTCACTGAGAAAGTATCGATAAGAAAGGTGAGTAGAAACGGAACGGCAACCATTCCTAAACAGACGCCGCAGGATGTTAGACTGTAGACCCGTGACCGCCATTTAGTAAAGTACTTCCCCATGGCAACGTTCGAGGGGCTGATCAGGAGCGACATCCCTACTCCTGAAACGAGAAAATGTAATTGGCATTATCTCTTGATGAACAGGGACAGATTTATTTATTCATTTTTCTTACAAGGATATAGATATACACTCGCCCATATCAAACAACCAAGTAAGCCCTGGATTTAATCAAACCTTGCCCACCCAGAAAGTAACCCATCCACACCAAGTCTGTCCCACACTCGGTGAAATCATCTCTTTCCCACCCAAGGTGTAGCTCTCTCACACCAAGTCTGTTTCACCCAGTACGTAATAAGCCCTGTTCCATCCAGAAAGTCATCCATCCATACCAAACCTGTCCTACTCTCGGTAATATCATCCCTTTCCAACCTTGATAGAAATCCACCCAAATCTACTCTGTTCCCCCTGCGGTGTAATAAATCCTGTCCCACCCAGAGAGTAACCCACCAAATCAAGCCTGTCCCCTTCTGGGTGTAATCAACCCAGTCTCACCCAGAGTGTATCCCACCCACACCAAGCCTGTCCCACCCAGGGTGTAGGTGTAATCAACCCTGTCTCAGTGTAACTCACCCATTCGAACCTCTCTCACACTCAATGTAATTAACCTGTCGCACCCAGAGTGTAACCAGTGGCCTCCGTGGCTCAGTCGGTTAGCGCCCTATCGCAAGCGCAATGACCCGAAGTTTCCCACCAATGCCGTCGCTGTGAGTTCAAATCCAGTTTATGCTGGCTTCCTCTGCGGCCGTGCGTGGGAATGCCTGCCAGCAACCTACGGATGGTCCTAAGTTTTCCCTGGGCTCTGCCTGGTTTTCTCCCACTATAATGCTGGCCGCCGTCGGATAAGTGAAAAATTTTTGAGTACGGCGTAAACCACCAATCAAATAAATAAATAAATACAGCGTAACTCACCCACCCATGCAGCGTTAGCTACTCACCAGGAATGAGGCCGAGGCTCACAATCAGGAAATTGAGGCCTGTGGCGAAAAATGAGGTTATGAAACCAATGGAAATGAGGAGACTTCCTGCGATGACCACCTTTCTCTCCGTGTAACGCTCCGACAATGTCGTGCTCAGGGGGCCTGAGGACAAAGAAAATGTGTGATTGTTAGATTGCTGTTTAACGCAATGGTCAAGGACGTTCACCCCTGCGATCAGGATAACGGGTGGAGGAACTGGAATGCACGTGGTAAGCGACCGACCTTCGATAAGTTACTGACGAATTTTCAAGGACGTAACGTACAGATTTGCATGTCATTCTTTTAGAGAAGTGGAGAAACCGTGCCGGAAACCTTGTCGGTAACCAGGGGAAATGGGCAAGAGGAGTAAATGTGACATCGTAAATGAATGCCATTTAAAAAAAATTACACAGCTATTTCTGTTCTTGAGATCTTAAATAAATGGTAAATATTCACAATGGTGCGTGGTGCATATGTGTTTTGTGGGGATTGCAAGTTTTCTCCTGTCATTAGAAGGCCTATATGAATACAGAATTTGGGTGGATTTTTTTTTAAACATTTGATGGAATTGACTATCCTGAATCAAATAACCACACCTCCTCCTCTCCATATCGCTAATAGAAGTGGCTTAGCTAAGCCATAGGGATCTAATGTAGAAATAAAACTGTAAATATGGATAAAGATTTTGTTAATGTTTTCAAAACAATCACATCGCGTTATGTCTGATCTGGTCCTGACTCAACACAGTCTGCACTTTTGCATTCTCTTATCAACTATAAACTGAAGTAGATAATGAAACTGACCGACGATGATAGGACAGGCGGTCCTGACGGCGGGAATCAGGGAGGTCGTGGACGCTGAAAGGCCGAACATTTCCAGGAAGGCAGAGTACAGGATGCCAAAGCTTCGTGTGAAGCCTCCCAGCAGGAAAAAACTTAAAAACACGCCTGGAAGAACGGATTGATTGGTTGATTGATTGATTGATTGATCAATTGAGTGAGTGAATGAGAGTGTATGAGTGAGTGAATGAACTAAATGAATGGAAAAATGAATGATCGATCGACTGATCTGAATGATTAGTTTATCGGTTTGGCTGAACCCAAGGGAAAACCATAGGCCACGTACGACCGTAGAGAAAGCAGGCCAGAGGTGGACTTGAACTCACCACGACCGCACTGGTAAGACATTTCTGGGTCAGTGTACCGCACCATGACACTAATTCCATGGCAACGGAGGACACTCAGCACGGTTACGAAAGACAGATATTATATCTGTTTAGTTGTATATTGTTAGAGTACAATTTGTATGCGGAAAGCATTCGGCACTTCCTTGGCTCTGATATAAATGAAGCCTTATGCATCTGTGTCACAATTCCATATACCGGCCAAGAGAGTTTACATTTTTTATTTCTCGCTAAATTTGTAAATCTGTACTTTTTTTTAAGTATGATTTTAGTGAGATATAAAATGAACCAAATTTGAACAACATGTCGGTAATATTTCAGTTGTGGACTTTGTTATAAATATTAACAGAATAACTCCGTGGTGCTACACACGAAGACGCTGGCTAATCCTTGAGGTCGTTGGTTCGGGCACGGCTCTGGATGTTTCGATGTTTATTTATTTATTTATTAATTTATTTATATATTGATTTATTTATTGATTTATTTATTTATTTGACTGATGTTTTACATCTTACTCAAGAATATTTCACTTATACGACGGGGGCCAGCATTATGCTGGGAGGAGACCGGGTAGGGACCTGGGAAAAACCACGACCTTCCGCAAGTTGCTGGCAGACCTTCCCACGTACGGCTAGAGAGGAAGCCCGCATTCTTAAGAGGTACCTGGGTCATTCCGCCGAGCTGCAGCGCTGACCCCCTAAGCAACGGAGGCCCCCGTGTATTTGAAAATATACATTTATAATATGAAAAATATGCTTTTATAATTTGAAAATATACATTTATAATTTGAAAATATACATTTATAATTTGAAAAATATGCACTTATAAATTGAAAATATACATTTATAATTTGAAAAATATGCACTTATAATTTGAAAATATACATTTATAATTTGAAAAATATGCACTTATAATTTGAAAATATACATTTATAATTTGAAAATATGCATTTATAATTGTGATACTATGCATATATAAACGAGGAATTGAATGGAGAGTTTCCCACTTACTCTACAAAACAATAATAATTTGTTAATTTCAGCAGAGAGACTATTGTCTGAATGATTTATACCTTATTATGTAAATATACCGGCTCAAAAACGTAACCAGAACAAAACAGTGTAAAATATGTGCTTAATTGTGCTGACTCTATTTATTTATTTATTTATGTGATTGGTGTTCTACGCCAAACTAAAGGATATTTCACTTACACGACGGGGTCAGCATTATGGTGGGAGGAAACTGGGCAGAACCCCGGGGAGAGCCACGACTAAGACACGGAGCCCCCCCCCCCTCCCCCCTCGGCTTAAAGAATTTTAGTATGGTGATCATTCTTTAACACTACTGGTTCAAAAGAGAGGTAAATATTAATGTATTAACCTTGATTAGACATAAAAATTAATCTAATTTCGTCCCACAATCACACCTCGTGCCTTGATAGAGCTTAATCAAAACACAGGCGCTGCTTTTAACACTCAGGCAGAGTTTATTCAATCTGTCGGCCTTGCTTGGGAGATCGCCAATAAAAGCCGCCTAGCTACGTTCGCTCTTACCAAATGCAACCGCCCATGCCCAACCACCATCCACATCTGACGACTTCTTCCTCTTCATGATTTGATAACCTCTGCACACAGAAACTGCAAAGGTCTTGCTACCTGTACTCACAGTACATCGTTTGCGTCATCAGTTCAAGCCTTTAAAGTAGGAACTCATCGCTCGAGTAAGTCTGCAATAGCATGCTCAACAGTTCATGAGCCTGGAAGGAGGTCAGTCAATCTTCGCGCAGTGACAAAGTCTTGCTAGTCTGTTGCCGACAAACCCTGCTGCCTGCGCCTCATAAGATATACTAAACATTTTGTGTGTGTATATACATGTCCGTATGCTACGGTTTTACATAAACGATATTTCAGTTATAAGACAACGAGGAGTACTTAGAATGCATAAATGCTGTGCTTTCTTGGGGCGAGTCCATGCCGTCAACGTGCTGCCACCACCGGAACATCATGCCGAAGACAGCAGACATGACACCCCAGCCAGTCACATTATACTGACACTGGGCCGACCAATTCCCTGGCTCTAAATCTCTAAGTGCTGAACGCCAAGCGAGGAAGCAACAAATACTATTTTAAAGCTTTTGGTATGGCTCGACCAGGGATAGATCTCGGATCTCCCGACCTCGTGACGGATGCTCTATCCGCTAGGCCACTGAAGCGGGCAAAACATTTTGTGATATAAATTATTATTAGAAATAGCTGGCATCCCTATAGGCTAGCTCATCCAGGAAGTGTCATAAGTATCATAGTAATAATTGATTAAACGATACGTATTAGCATAAAAAAACAGTGGCAATGTGTTTTTTTCAATAGTTTTCACAAAATCCGCTAACTACCTCATTTGTGTTCCCAGTTGAAGACTCTTAGGTTTAATTACTAAATTTGTGTAAGGCCAATAGCGTTCATTATGTAGTAAAGCAAAGAATGAATTAATTAATAAATATTATGTGTTTACTATACACAAAGGCAGTAGTATAACACTGCATATTTTTATTGAATTCTCTTGCTATGTATGGAGATGTATCTCGTGACAAAATCATTAAGGCAACGAGTCGGTCTACTGAGTAAAATTTTCCACCCATTGGAAAACCATGTTCATGAACGAAGAAGGAAGAGAGAAACGTTAGACTGGCAATAAGTTCTTCTTTTACATACAAATGCCTGTGCAGTATAGGCCTCGTCTACACGCGAATATAATCTTAACTTTTAATACCATACCCATTTTAGCACTGTATCCGCATCACTAAATATACCGAGTAGGTCTCCACAAAAACAGTTGAAATTCACCCAGCATGATGAAACATTGGTTGGAACGTCCGCCTCGAGGTCGGCAGATCCGTGGTCGATCCTGGGGTGGATCATGCCAAAGACTTTTAAAGTAAAAGACATCTCATGACCGAGGCACTGTTTATTAAAAAGATTAAAAACTTCTTTTCTGAATACAAAAAAACTGTTTGAGTTTGTATGAACTCGTTGCTGAATTATCTGCGTTTGAAATGTGGAGTAGTGTGTTGCTGACTGAAGATCTTAAGACACTCATGTTTTTAAGCTTAACTGAGACAGACCAGCCAGAGAGCTAGGAGATATCAGCTGTTTACAAGCCGTGACGCAAATGTTTTGAGGTTGTCTGTCGATGTAACGTAGTAATATAGGGACGGGACACTCTTTTAGCGTTATGCGTTTTAGTTATAACTAGTACAGATGTGAACAACACTGTAAATTATTTCTAGACCATTGTGGTATGACGAGAGTGAGTTTCTAGATCATTTCATGTTATAATTTGCATATATAGTTAAGTTTCAACCACAGCCCTAACAGCATACAACAGTCTGAGAAACAATTACATCACAGCCCAGACAGAATGCTACGTTCCATGCTAATCGATAGAGCGCGGTCAAAAGTCAATTTCCACTATCGTAGTGGCTCTTAGAAAATATTCTTTACCGAAAAAAAAAAGTATTGTCCAACCTATTTGGAAAAATTAACATAGAACATGAGCTGTCTTTCACTTTAAAAAGGGCACTTCTTGCTGCTTCATATGTCATTCAACGTTTATAGGTCAGAGCGAGGAAACACGGCTAGATGTCCCGAGTAGTCATCATTTCTGTACGCCACACATGGTAAGGGTTTATGGTTTATCCCGAGGGCATCCCGGTTTCTTCAACTAATGAAACTGATCGCCCTCTTACATAAGCGAAAAGTTCTTCAATATTATAATGTTAAGCAACTATCAAATAAATACCAGGCATTAGATAAATAAATTTATTTACAGTAGAATTATTGTAGTTTCTGTTCTCTGGATGCTGTAATGGGCTTGAGGTAAAGTCGGCGCTTCATATCGACTGGCCGACTGAAAACATCACTTACTTCTAAAAAGTTTTTGTCAACAGACTAAAAAATCCGAGTTTTTCAGTAGATCTAACTCAACTCAGAAAATTGAGTCATATGATTGGATTGGCTGGGTCACTGTAGACTCGTTTTACTATCTTACTGAATCATAAAGTCTTTTAAATTCTCTTTTAAGTCTCCAAAACAGTCACATGAGTCTGTAATGACTTGATCGATCTGGTTGTATGACTCAGTTTGAATTAATTCTACTGGAAAACTCAGATTTTTATTCTGTTGACCGAAACTTTTTTCTTATTGTAAGCGCTAATGATCAGTATGACACGCTAACACGTTGTTTGAAGATTAGAGTGAGACATTTAACTCGCTTTTTGAAGATTAGAGTCTATTTAAACTTAGAGGCAAAATACTCCTACGAGGAGACATCTGACACGGTGTTTGACTGGTTGACACGTCTGGGACGTTGCTTGAAGCCAGGGTGAATACATCATCTGACACATTATTTCAAGGTTAGAAAGATAGTTATTTCACTCCCTTAAGAAGAAGTTTCTCTTTGTTCTGTACTTAGATAAAAGTCAGCGTATATATGCAAGGCATACGGGAACAGTGTTCAGTGGGACCTGACCATTACAGCTCATTAACGCTATAACTAGTGACCTTGTAGTTTTCAGCAGTGGTCCACTCATCAACTTGTGTACCACATACCTGATTTATTTATTTATTTATTTATTTATTTATTATTTTGAATTTTTACGAAATAGTCAAAAATATACACATATACGACGCCGGCCAGCGCTCTTCGTGGTTAACAGCAAGCGGACAGAGCCTGGTGAAGCACGACCAGAGAAGAAGACCAAAGAAAACCCACGACCATCAGCAGATTCCGACTCTCCCATGTAAGACCGGAGATGAAACCACCCAGAGCTGGATATGAACTCGACCAACGACCACCAAGTCTCAGATAAAATAACACAAAAAGAAGCTTGTATTTTAACACTTTTGCTAATGGAAGAAATACTCTTTTTCTGTTCTGAACAAGGAGTTTAACTTACTACAGGGTATACCAGGGAAAGTTATGAAACCATGTAAACGACGACTGCTAGAGGTCAGTGTGTAGCAGTGCCGTCTCCCTACATGTGCCGTTGCATATCTTAGTGTTACGAAAGTTGTCTGGAGGGGGAATATTAATATTCGTGCTCAGACAACAGCGGGAATTAACCGTGACATTTGCATTGCCTTGCACTGTTCTTCAATGAGCTGTTCTACGTTGTCGGATGCGTAAAGGTCTGTATGACACACAAACGTCTGACACGTTTGAAGAGCCAGGTGACATTCCCCTGAAATTAGGGGAATACGTCATTTACCAAGTTGTTTGTCTTTTCTTCATTTAGTTATTTTGATTGGTATTTTACGCCGTACTCAAGAATATTTCACGGCGGCCAGCATGATGGTGAGGGGAAAGCGGACATAGCTCGGGGGAAACCGAAGACCATCCGCAGGTTGCTGAGGGATTCCCACGAAGGATCAAAGAGGAAGCCAGGATGAGCTGGACTTGAACTCACAGCGATCACATTAGTGAGAGTCACGGGGTCATAACACCTCGTTGGCCCACTAATCCCCTCGGACACGAGGCCCCTCTGTTGTTTTTATGTCTGAATGGAAGATGTTTCGCTCTCCTGAAGAAAAAGTATCTCTTTGCTCTGTTCTTAGGTATAAGTTAGCGTATATATCCAAGGCATACAGTGGCAGTTCTCAGTGTGACGTCACCAATACATCTTTTATCTTTATCTAGTGAATTCGTCGTTTTCAGCGGCGAAGCAACATTTTTTACTTTTGTACTACATCACTGCTTTATTTATTTATTTATTTATTTATTATTTGGTAGGTGTTTTACGCCGTCCTCAGTAACGTTACGCTCGTTCGACGGCTGCCAGCACCATGACGCAAGGAAACCAGTCCGAGACCGTGATAAACCCATTGGCAACTTGCTGGCCGACATTCACGCGCACGACCGAAGAGGGTGCCTGCCAGAGATGGACTTAAACCCACACCGACCACATTGGTGAGATGCAACCGGGTCATTGTAAAAGCATCCACACACTAACGCCCTCGGCCGCCTAGGCCTCCGTCAGAGTTTTACATGGGGCTACTTCAGCAGCAACTAGTCTTACAGAAAACAGTTTAAAAAAGAAAACAGGAGCAAATAACCTTCGCGCGTTCTGAAACATTGAGCTTAGATTAGTAAGGGGCATATCAGTGTAACACGTGATGTGAAAGTTAGGAAACCAGCTAAACGACGTTCACTGGAGGTCAGTGTGTAACGATGCCACCATCCTACATGTGCTATGGCATATTTTACCGTTGGGAAAGTTTGTTTGGACTCAAAGGTTAATATTCACGCTCAGGGTTTTTCTTCGTTCTGTGTTACCAGATGGCGTGTGCTAAATTACTACCGATGAAGGCTTTGGTAAGGAAAATGGTGTTTAACTTTAAATCGAAAGACCACACAAAAATGAAACTAAGGTGAATACACCCACCATGCAATCAAAACATTGGACTGCGTTTGATTTCGTGACAAAAATCTAAATCAGAAGGTATTTTTAGATACACTCTTTGGTGCTCTTTTTTTATTCACTATAACTTCATTTTTGTGTGATCTGTCCTTTTAATGAAGTAGATGTAACACCTAACCCAGTTTCTATGACATTCATCAAGGTTTTCTTATGGTGGTCTATTTGTACCAATAAAACACATTAGTTCAAAAGATTATTCCAAAGATCAACACAATCAAATCCAGCTTTTGCTCATGTTTTAGAGCAGCCCATAAATTTACCTGTCACATAATACCAGAGTGATCTGTGCACGTATTACCATTCAAAAAAGTTATAAAGTTCGTAAAATATTTAATCCGGGTGGCTTTAGGGCAATAAAGTGCGTAAAATTTTGAATGCGAGAGACATTATAAATTTTCAAACTTTAGAATCATATTACATAACTCTATAAATAGTGAAAGTACCAAACTGATTTTTCTAAAATGGATCTTTTGCGCTATTATTGGTGGTAGGGAAAATTTTACTTGTTTGGCAAGTGTGGACTATTTGTCAAAACCTTCGACGTGTATAGCCTCTTTAAATAGCGAGGTGAAGTGACTTTCATTCAGTAATTTTACTGAGGCTCATGTAACCGCAGTATATCTTTGAAATTACTTGGCATCTTTCAACAAGATAAATTACAAACTTGATTAATGCGACAAAGACAAAATCAATGATGACACGTTGAAGAAAGTATGGGAACCGTGTGTAGAAATTCATTGTATTGCAAACAAAATTGGCACAAGTGAACCACCGTACGTGTGCATGAAATGCAACCCAATTCCCTGAGTCCGTGCGTGATGTTTCTAACAGCTCGAGGACCAGAATGAGCTCATACATAAGCGTCCTCTCTCGGAGGATCTAGACGCTAAACTCTTTACGTGCAGCTGGGCAGTTTCTAGAATACAACGATGAAGAGAAGACAAGGCTTTGACACGGATAAGGGATGGGCCTGGGTAGTTGTAACAGGTAAGATCGGAGGGAGACTGATTCCACGATTTGCCCATTTTATATTTTCAGTTTATTATTATTATTATTATTACTGTTGTTTAACGTCGTGCTCAACATTTTTTAACCGATACGATGACAGTTAGTTTTATGAGCGGAGGAAACTGGCTTGCCTATTGGACAACCACCAACCTTTGGCAAGTTTCTGGCGAACTTTCCTACATACCATATAAGTTTATATATGTGCTGGTATATTTTAGGATACTCAATTGAACAAGTTGGTGTTTTGGGGGGGGGGGGGGTTCTCACCGAAAAGTGAAACTGAAATATCAATGAAACAGCACAGAAGATTGTCGACAAATATTGGCCTCATTTTGCATAAACACGAACTTCTTAAAGATATTAATATGTATTTTGTGAAACTGTCTTATTTGTTAATATCCACATCTGAAATCTAATGTATTAGGTAGTACAGGGTGATTGTCATTATAACTCATGTGATCAATGTTGAGAATTTTAGCTCCTTGCAATCTTTCAATAATAATTCAACATCTTTATTAATTATCGGGTATTTTCTTTCACCTGTCTTTTAATAGGTGACACTAACCCGGGCCACTTTATAATTTGTTTATATTTAAGCTTGATTATATATCAGGAGAACAGTTAAAATGTAAATGAAGTGTTATTTCGTATTTACGGTCAGGTCTTTCAGTAAGACATACTTTCTCCTCTTCAGTATCCACTGATCTTCCAACCTGTTCCTTCGTCATGGCACGTTATATTGTATTTATTATCCACAGGGCTTGTCGTCGTTTCATTTCTAGTGACATATTGTCTCGTTTGTTTCCCTAGAGATTTTACAATCTCTTTGTCATGTCATGTCATCTCATATCAAACACACATAGGTTCTGCAGTTCGTTCTTTCCTCATGGTATGCTGTCTAATCTTGAATACCCATGGATTCTGCAGTCCATTCCTTCGTCATGGTATGCTGTCTAATATTGGGTATCCATGGGTTCTGCAGCCCATTCCTTCGCTAAGTTATCCTGTCTAATATCGAATACTCATAGTTTTGGCAGTGGGTTATTTCATCAATGTATGCTATCTAATGCATGTCTACCCATGGGTTCTGCAATCGGTTCCTTCGTCATGGTATCCTGTCTAATATTGGGTACCCATGGTTTCTGCAGTCCATTTCTTCCTCATGGTATGCTGTCTAATATTGAATACCCATGGTTTCTGCAGTCTGTTCTTTTGCCATGGTATGCTGTGTAATATTGAATACCCATAGACTCTGCAGTCCATTCCTTCGTCATAGTATGCTGTCTAACTTTGGATAGCCATGGATTCTGCAGTCTGTTCTTTTGCCATGGTATGCTGTCTAATACTGGATACCCATGGTTTCTGCAGCCCGTTCCTTCGTCATTGTACGCTGTCTAATATTGAATACCCATAGTTTTGGCAGTGGGTTATTTCATCAATGTATGCTGTCTAATATTGAACACCCATCGATTCTGCAGTCGATTTTTTCGCCACGCAATAGTATTTAATTTTTGTCGCACATAAATTTTGTGCTCTGTTATTTCATCATGGCATGTTATCTAATATTGGACACCCATAGATTGATCACCGGGTTCCTTTGCAGCTCTTTCATAGTGGCCTCTTCATCTTATATTTAACATTGCCAAGTCTTACCCCCTCTATCGTCCTCACAACACGCTGTGATTTCTTTAATTTAATTCCCCCAACTTTGCATTTAATTCCCCAAAATTTGCATTAATTCCCCTTTGCATGCCTTTGAATTTTCTATGAGAAATTGTGAGCTCGAGAGAAGTGATGTTCCACGAGTGCGGAGCATGAGTTGAACATAACTTATCGAGAGCTCACAATTCCTGATATACAATTCCATGGCATTCATTACATGTTTAATTATAAGACGTGCTCTGTTGAAATCCTAAATTGCAAGACTTCTTCGCCGTCGTTAGCTGAGAAGGCCATTCGATTGTTTACTTTATGAACGCACAAGAACGTTGGCTATTAGCGCGTGGTCGTTGTACATTGCTTCGTGACCATTGTACATCATGTTTTGCGGCATATCATCTGACCGTGTATTGACCAATAGAAAGCAGGAATCGCCGGTAAGCAGGTATAATAATATCTGATATTTGATGCCTACTTCACGGTCTTGCAGCCAATACCTCGATCCGACGAACAGGTTCAAACCCGGCACTGGACTGGTGATTGTAGACTCGGGTAGATTCACTACCTGTAGAGCCTTGGTCACAAGTAACAGGCATTCAACGACATGCGCATGGCGTTGTACGCCCCGTGCCTATCCCTGAAAACCACTTCACTTGCAGCAATAATGCGTGCATACTACAGTACGTCATATGTGGGAAAGTTTGTAAGTAACATGCCCAGCCTCGGTGGTTTTCGCCTGGCACTTTGATTTTCTTGACTTATTAAAGTGACTGCCTGCGTGTATATGAAAAAATAAATAAATAAAAAAAGCAAAGAAGCAAACAAGTAATTAATTAAATAAATAAATGCAATTCCTTCATCACGGCATGTTATCTCCCACATGTACATGTGTTTAACAGCTAAAGATTTCACAGTCAATTCCTTCGTCATAATAGCATTTCATATTTCATATGAATAGGTCTTACACTCAGTGCGTCATAATAACATGTCATATTTCATATCAACAGGTCTTACAGTTAATGCCCTCATCATGGTAACATCTCATATTTCATGTCAACAGACATTACAGTCAGTGACGTCATCTTGATAACGTCCCATATTTCATATCAACAGACATTACAGTCACTGACGTCATCTTGATAACGTCTCATATTTCATTTCAACAGGTCTTACAGTCAGAGCCTTCATCATGATATCATCTCATATTTCATATCAACAGATCTTACAGTCAGTGACTTCATCTTGATAACATCACGTATTTCATATCAAAAAGCCTTACAGTCAGTGCCTTCTTCCTAATACCAACATCTCACATTTCCTATCAACAGGTCTTACAGTCAGTGCCTTCATCATGGGGGGATTCATAAAAGCCTTCGGAATATTTTTCGCGGAGTTCTCCGAAAAATTTGAAAGTTCTGCGTCAGCAACGTCCCTGATAGCCTGCGTCCGCGCCATCATGTTCACGTTTGTGGGTGAGCTTTAGATGACCTAAAATGTCAGTAAGCTATGAACTCCCGACATTGTCCAAAGTCTGTAGCTGTGACGGGGAGCTCTGTACACCAGGGCTAAGTTGTTGTTTTTCCTGTTGTTGAATTCATTTATATATATATATATATTTTTTTTTTTTAAATTTTATATATTGGTGTTTTACACAGAAGTCAAGAACATTTCAGTGATATACGACGCACTCGTCCGTCACTATTAAAAGCAGTTAATTGTTTGTCTTTGCATTACTCCGTGCTAATGTCTCATTTTATATACTTTTTTGGTTCATGGGTGGTCTGTATTAACACTCATTTTGGAAATTGGCCTTGCGATAACCGACTCCGGGCGTATTAAGTAGGCACATTAATTGCGTGCAGGTCTGATGTAAAAAATTCAAACTTTCAGGAAAAGAAAAGATCAAAATTTAGACAAAGCAAACTCAAAGAGTTTTCTTCTGTATTTTTTGTACTGTGACACCAGTAGGCCTCCGTGCGAAGATGTAAAAATAATGAATCGTTTTTTTCTTTTTTTGTCAGCACCCCTGGCTTCGATATTATGTGATCGCTACACGGAAAGAAAAGTCTTAATGCTGTCAGCTAGTCTCAGTGTATCCGGTTGTTTCCTAACAGCATTCGCGCAAAACATGACCACAGTTATCCTCGGCACGGGAGTCTTAATGGGTAGGTACAAACGTCTGATACTAAGCGAGGTATCAAAGTGACATATCAAGCCATAACCCAGTAAAGCAATACCTAAAGTCTAATTCCCGTAAGCCAGTTTAATTAATATATATTTATTTATTTCTTTGATTGGTATTTTACGCCGTACTCAAAAATATTTCACTTATACGACAGCATTATTGTGTGAGGAAACCGGTCAGAGCCCGGGGGAAACCCACGACAATTCGCAGGTGGCTGGCAGACCTTCCCACATACGGCCGGATAGGAAGCCAGCATGAGCTGGGCTTAAACTCACAGCGACCGCATTGGTGGGAGGCTTCGGTCATTGCGCTGCGTTAGCGCGCTAACCGACAGAGCCATGGAGGGACCCAGTTTCATTAATAAAATGAACATCAAAATCTCTTGAAATATATATATATATATATATGTGGGCTCCTGTGACCACAGTCTGTGGGTAAATTAACCAATTAAGTTTGCTTTACTGTTGAACCAGTCTTGCTTCATGTCACAGTTTTGAGTATCCGGGATTGGAAACAGACGAGAGGGAGTCGAGCGTATTGATACTTTCGTATACTACACCCTGTTATACTTTGTTATGTAAGAATGTACCAATAATGTAATACTCACCGTGTAATGTAACACATATTTGAGTGTCAAGTACATGGCAATTTCCCTTAACAAACTATCCATGTCTGAATAATGCCATCCACTTTACAACAAAGTCGGAAATATGGGGTCCGTATTGCAAAAAAACATAATTTAGTGGCATTCGTCCACGCTTGCTAAAACATGACATTACTCCCAAAAAGCAAATGTGTATACTGTTTTGGATAGATGTATTTGACTGTGTACAGAAGCTAGCGATGTAAACAAGATGTGTACCAAAGATGCCCGGTACAATGTACACATTAATGTTCCTGTGCAATATTATTTTTACAAGTAATGTGTAAAAGTTGTGCACAATGCCTTTTAAGGAGTGTGCTATAAGCACAAGAGTCACTATTCCTTTGAACTTTCTTTCAGATTCATCGATATTCGTAACAAGCTTAACACCAAACGTTGAAAAGGAGATCTTATTTAATGACACATGTAACCTTTTGTTTCTATTTCTCGGTTTGCCGCTTAGTATCAGTGCTCTGAAAGTATAGCATACTATAATAGAGGGGTTAATGGAGAGATACAGATTAGCTTTGAAAATGAAAAAAATTTCTTCAATGACATTCAAGCCATAGTCAGAGTTTGTTTTCATGAATCTTTTAACGTGTTGTTTAGTGTTATCCTATCTTTCTTATTTAAAGGTTGCGGAATGTCCTGTTTTTTCGCCCCCGTACAGATGGCGATTGGGAAGTATTTCGTCAGGTTTAAGTCAATGGCGATCTCTTTGGCATTTGGGGGAATGTGTTTGTCTCAGATCGTAATGGCGCCCATCAACGTGATTATGCTGAGGGAATATGCACTCCAAGGGACACTCATTCTCTATTCAGGATTGATACTTCATTTAGTTGTCGCCGCAGCTCTCTTGTTTCCACGCGATATCGAGGGAAAAAAACAAGTGCTGGAGCCTCCGACGGGATCAGAGCAGGCGATGGAGATGGAGAATTTGAAATTGTCAAGCCAATACGATGACCAAAATATTGAAAATGGTTCTGAGAATCGGAGCGTGCAACCTCCCCTTGAGAGCCTCCATTCAATCAATGAATCTACTTCCATGATTGGAAAAAGTAACGGCGATCAGGAGAACTCTGAAATCCGCATTGCTCGTATCCCTCCGACCGACACAAACGTTATTTTGGCACCAAACAAACGTCTATCGCTTTCCTTCCAAGGAAAACTCCAACGTTGTTCAAAGTGGACTAAATCAATATTACGCGCTCTGGATCTGTCCTTATTTAAAGACACTCGCTTTACTTTATACGCTTTAGCGCAGTGCTCCAGTCAAATTGCTTTCATTAATATTCCGGTGTACCTATTCCCAAGGGCGGAAGATTACAACGTTTCCAAGGAGGACGGCGCACTTCTTTTGACTATCATGGGGTGCAGCGATTTGTTGGCACGAGCAGTCTTTGGTATTTTGGGGGACGTTCAGAAAATCGGTCCAAAATTCATATTCACCTGGGGAGCAGTTTTCTATGGGGTGTCAGCAGCAGCTTTGCCTTTCACTACAACCTTCGTAAAAATGAGTGTTGTTTGTGGATTTTTAGGCCTGTTTGCCAGCACAACGATTGCCTTGAATATGCCCATCCTAGTGGACATGGTGGGCGTCAGAAGACTAGCCAAGGCAATAGCCTTGACCAGTTTCATATCAGGAATCACAACCGCAGTTGCGCCTCCATTGCTAGGTGAGTATTGGAAAATACCTCGTATGAAAATACTAGTATGTACTAATACTATTTATGTTTCACCATATGCGTGTTGAGATGTGGATTATTGTGGTGACTCAATATGCGTTATGTGTAATACAGCGTTTGACATAAGTGCCCAGGAGTGCTCACAGCACATTTGGCGTTGGTGTAGTACAGCATAATGACCCAAGAGCCTCTCATCGACGTGGTCGCTGGAACTTCAAGCAAGCTCGTTCTGGCTTCCTTCCCGATCGTACGTGGGAAGATCAGCCAGTAACCTGCGGATGATCGTGGATTTCTCCCAGGCACTACCCAGTTTCCTCTCTCCATAATGCTGACCGTCATCGTATAAGTGAAATATTCTTAACTAAGTACGGGATAAAGCACGAATGAAATAAATAAATAAATATCAGTGACGACATTCTAGCGGGGAAAACGTCCACACTATGGGGCTGCGTCGATACTGGCTGCGTTCATAGTTTGGTCTTTTAAACACGTTCAACGACAGCAACAAGCAAAACAAAAAATACCACATAGCCGGTAGTTTTTGGATCAGCGACGACATACTTTCGACCACAAAATCGCTGTTCCTGTCTCTAAAACGGTAGACGAATTATTTACATCTTTCTAGATTTCGTGTTAAATTGATCCACGTTATAACCGTTAAAGCCCTCAATAATGGACTTTTACTAAGATTTATCGCCAAGCTCAAGATATATTCCCATTATACTGTGACTATCAGTAGTTTCGGTAAAGGGGCCCTGAGAGATGGGCGTAAGCCACCGACATTTGGCAGGCTACTGGTGACCTTTCACACGTGTGAGATGGAGCATTTCATGCTCCAAGAGAGTCATCTCCAAGAACCAGTGCTATAATCGTCTCAGTCAAGTAGACGTTGGTTTGTGTAAATTTGTTTGATGTTAAAGTTTTTAATTGCAAGCGTGATTGGTGTAATCGTGGTTGGTGAAAACCGGCTTAAATGTAAACGTGATGGATATAAACGTAGTTGATTTAAACATTGTTTCAACTTAAAACAGCTTGGTGTGGATTTACATGTAAGCAGACGGTGTCTGTGGAAAAACTCTTTGTCAACAATTAAAGGGAAGTTACTCTCTGTTGAGTTATTTCATTTTCAGTACATGTGAGTTGAGGATATCAATGGGAAGGAATGGGGAAGGATGGGTGGGTTAGTTGCTTTGCTAGCCCTGCAAAAATAAGATATACATTTAAAAAGATTGACTCAGCTTGGTTATGAATAATCAAGTTCTTCCTGGCCCATTACTTGGGTTGAATTTTGACATGCATCTTATTTTGCGGTATATCGGGAAATTCAGGCAAAATTGTCTATATAATCGACAAATATTTTATTGTATTTATATATACCGTAAATATTATTTTCGCGACTGGTTATCATAGAAATCTCTGAACATACTAGCAAATCAACAAATATAGTTGTTGTTCATTGAGGTATGAATATCATAATTATCATTTTTGTGAATAGGTAATGGAAGAGCCAAATCATGAGATCGTATCTCACCTTTTTAAAACCTTTTTGCCGATACGGAGACATGGCAATATTTCTGAATACATCGCAATTCAAGCCCAATGTCCTTTGAGTCTGGTCGTACCATCAGCTTCCAAATCAGATGCCTAATGAAATATTGTAACCATAATTATGTCTTAACAGATGACTTTGTCATGGTGTTTTACATCGTGATACTTTCCTGTAATTTTGCATACAACTGGTAAATTTGGTTTTCCTTTTTCAGGTTACATTCGGGACGTAACCAATTCCTACAATGCTGTGTTTTTCATCTGTTCCGGGAGCCTATTCTTATCAGCGGGATTTATGTTTGCTGATCCGACACTGCAGTGGTGGAGAGGCAGAAGACAAAGACAAACCCATGAATCCAATGACCAGGGTCAATTGTCAGAAATAAAACAATAAAAATATATATGGAAAACCAAAATCGCGCTTGGAATCTAGAGGTCGTCTGAGATTTTGTATGGAAAAGTGTTCTTAAAGACGTATATTGCCATTTCTCTATGCCTGCGTTCGCATGCACTGTTGGCTTTGCGACAAAGATGGCGGATGGTCTGTGTTACCATTAGATGATTAGTGGTCATGCGACCTTTATTTCACGCAATTTATTGAACTGGTGATGTGTATTGCATGGATGCAAACTGGTGATTGCGTACCGAGGATACAAATTGGTGATATGCATGGCGTGGGGGCATAGAGGACGTGTACATGTATATTTGGATACAACCTGGTTTTTTCCATAGCAGATGTTTGGCCTCAGATCCCAATCAATTTTCCATGTTAACGTTTGACGGAGTTAACTCGTTAGACTTACATTCTGTGGTAAATAAGCATCGGGCCTACCTTGCCTAACCTGTGAGAAAGCTGCTATATATATTCGGCCGAATATTTCTTCGGTATAACGTTACCCATTATCTGTTACCCACCAATTCTACGGATGAAATCAGAAAGTTACTTAAACTGTTTTGATTGCTAAAGAATCAATGTCTCTTAAAACCATTGTTCTCTAGAGATATGCAGAGTAACTTGTGCCACGTTCTTTTGGTGAAATCTCTCCTGATGCTATGTGGAGACATTGAAACAAATTCTGGTTCACAAATAGGCCAGGATTTCGGGAACCTGTTAGCCGAATTATTTTATTCTAATTCAAGTACCGTTTTCGCATCAGGTGTTGTGTCTGGTTTTTGTGGTGATCACTGCCCTACATAAATATGTTTCAGCATTAAAATAACGAAAGAAAAGGGTTACTGGTATTTATGACTAGTTGGAAATACGACAAAGCAAATCGGTATGCCTTCTGAGCCGCACTGTCCATCACAGACTGGGATAGCATCAATGGCGTCGCTACAAATGTCAATGATAGCTACAGGATTCTGACAACTAACATTATGCCCGCGTCAAAATCATCCATACCTAGCAAGGAAGTAAAAATATATTTTATGGATAAAAGATGGATTTCATCAGATACATATTCAACAAATGAGGATTAGAGATAAAGGAAGAGAAATCATAAGGCGTTGAACGTGCCCATGGCAAGCACCGCCCGTTGCAAATAGAAATCAATTACTTTGTGACGACTGTTAATCATCAGTGAAACGCAAACCGCAAACTGGGTCATCGGCATTCGATTTATCTGAACAGAAGGCCACATTCAGACTTGTTTGGTTTCCAACAGTTAATATTTTTCATTGACTTTTTGCTTATCTTTGAGCACCATTCAATCTGATACAAGGTTTCTCGTCCCCTGGTTTGAGGATCTAATCAACCTTTTATTTTTACTTTTATGTTTCTTTAAAATACACTTGTAAGGAGAATTGCATGATGGACCAATATTACATAATATCAATAGAATACATCTTGTTTGGCGCCTTTTTTTGACAACAAACACACCAAACACATTTAACACGCACCATTGTACACAATGATTGCTTCAAAACGTACAGACCATTTTAGGTAACAGAAACTCTCAACTCAGTAAAGATCGCAACATATATTTCAGACGCTAGCATATATTTACATCGCAACAACTCCAGCCTTAGTGTGACGGTTACACACTCCATATACATACAAGGTCAGCAGGACCAATTTATCTATACATGAAATGTGTAGCACATATAAGATCAATGGGTATTTTCATCGAGTGTTTACATTTTAAAATGTTTAATTATGTAATATTATTACAAAATTGTGAGGGTTCCGTGGCTCAGTCGGTTCGCGCGCTAGCGCAGGGCAATGACCCAGAACTGTGTGAGTTTAACCCCAGCTCATCCTGCCTTCCTCTCCAGCCGGACGTGGGAAGGTCTGTCCGGTTTCCTCCTACCGCCGTCGTATAAGTAAAATATTCTAGAGTACAACGTAAAACAGCAATCAAATAATTAAATAAATAAATAAATACAAAATTGTGTACTTAAAACAAATGCACATTTTCATGGAAATTGCAACACAGATGTTGTCTCAACACGATGTTTTGCACGAAGATCAAACACATTTAAATACACGTCTGGTGCAAGTTTAGTCTAAGGCTCCACTACCTTTATGCATAAATTGGAATTTGAATAGGTCCAAAACTGCGCGATTTTTAGCGAATTGAACAATATGGCATTTTCAGTTAACTATAGCATTTCCCATGATTCAAAAATGTATATATTTTTAAAAGTCATATGCATTCATATATCATGTTTGTCGAAATTAAAGAAAAACGTATTATAGCAATTGTATATAGCATCGTATGCGCTGGGGGCAGATTTCTCGCCTTATCATGCCCCCTGCTTTTTTAAGCGCTCTACAACCTATCGGAGCATTAGTAATGTCATTACGTATAAAGAAAAACGAAACGAGGTTAATAAATTAGTCAAGGAAGCAAAGGTACGGTTAAGGAAAAGACCAAAGAACGCATATTCGGAGGTAAAACTGGAAACACATATTGGTGGGTACTTGCTAAGTCGCTTCTGAGAAGTACACCAAACAACTATATACTATTTCCCCCGATTGTATATTTATTTATTTATTTATTTAATTTAATTTAATTTATTCGTGTATTCATTTGATTGGTGTTTTACGGCTTAGTCAAGAATATTTCATTTATACGAAGCGGCCAGCATTATGGTTGGTGGAAATTGGAGACAGCCCGGAGGAAACACACGACCATCCTCAGGTTGCTAGCAGACCTTCCCATGTGCGGCCGAAGAGGTAGCCAGCATGAGCTGGGCTTGAACTCACAGCTACCGCATTGGTGGGAGACTTTTGGGTCATTGCACTGGGCTGGCGCGTTAATCAACTGACCGATTGTAAATGTAAATGGCACAGACGAGTTCAGCCCAGAAGGAAAAGCTAATACTTTGGATAATTTATTCTCATAGGTATGAGCTGTGGATGATAATAAAAAGGCCGTCTTACCGAACGAAATTGCAGCTCACCAGCTGTCTGATATACATATCACAGCAGAAGAAGTTGATGCAATCGTAGAAAATTTAGGTACCAGTAAAGCATAGGGTCCAGACGGCATAAGTCCGCGGTTGTTACACAAAGATAGATGCATTCGAGCTCCTGTAATTTGCAAGATCTTAATCAAGTCATTAAGAACGGGAACTTTTCAACCTGAATGGAAAATATCTAACGTGATCCCTTAATAAAAGTGGCAATATACCTGATCCCGAGAATTACAGGCCTATATCCCTTCTCAGTTGCGTCAGCAAGATCTTTGAAGGTGTTGTATTCCAGCGTGTTTTCCATTTCCTCTGCAGCATGACATCGCCATATCAGTATGGCTTCTTACCATCAAGGTCGTACAGTTATTCGGCATACATTTTGACATCGCCTAAGCTCTAGGCAAGGGAAACGAGATATTTTTCTTATTTTTTATATTTCAAAGCCCTTTGATAGAATATGGCACAAAGGCCGTAAAGTAAAGGGACAAAAGTTAGGCATACATAGTAATGTATTCCTCTGGTTTGAAAATTACCTTTCTGGAAGATAACAAGGCGTGATTGCAAACGGTTGCAAATAGCAATTACGGAATTACAGAAAAGAAAACCATGTATAGTGTCCCTGCATGCACCATTTGCAAATATACACTTTACAATTATTTACACAAATTATGCACATGTAACGATTACGAAACAGAAAAAGTTTCGCCTGAAGTTTCGTATGCCTAAACAAAAAGCTTACAGGTAAATAAATTAGCCATAAAAGTCTTGACATAGGTTTACCGTTAAAACCCGCACCTACTTCCACCAGAAGCTTAGAGGGGTGCCTAGCAACGTTAAGGGGACGTCACTAGCAGCCTCGTTACCACGTGCCACTTTGTAACCTTTCGTTTAGAATCTCAAACTTTCGTTACAATTTCCGAAAAACGGAAGTGGTATAACAGAGTACTGATTCTGTGTAAACTATGGTCGAGGAGAATCTCGTCTGTATCACTTTACCGGCCTGACGTCGAACGACAGTCACGTAGCGGAACTATTAGAACGCTCCGAATACAAAAACAACATTTATATTACCGGAGTGAACCGAGTGGTTTTCTTTTAGGAGGGGGGGTGGTGTTTGTTTGTTTTGGTTTTTTTTTGTTTTTTTTTTTTGGCGCTAGCCGGGTCAGTGCCTGATCGAGATTTTGTCTTCTCTATACATAGCCTGTTCTGTAATTCAGTCTGGCGTTCTCGAGGATGCTGTGTTTCGTGTCATTGTACATAGATCGTACATTCTGGAAAGATGTACTCTAGTTGTTCAAATGTTTATAATCAAACTGTCTGGAGCTGTCTTTAAGTTAATCTATGAATATGAGCGACGGTTATATAGAGTGCAGTCTTACTTACGTCCACTTAGGAGGATTTTTCTGGAATATTATTGGAGCTAAGCTTTCATGCCAATCGACATTCGTCATTTTCAAGTCTATTTTTCTGTACGTAGCACTTTGTGAGCTTGCGTTTCACAACTTACTACTTTTTCTCTGAGACGTTAGTTTCGAGCTTGCATCGCTCATTGGCTCTTTGTGCGATTATGTACTTGGCCTCCAAACTGCACTGGAAGTAGCTTTGTGTCAAGTCCGAGTATTGCCAGCTCGGCATTACGGACGTTATCGTCTACCAGTCCGCCGTAAGAAGTGTACCTAGACACGATGTTGGATATAAATTACTACTTGCGTTGGTCAATTGGGGACCAGTGTCACCCCTCCATGCAAGAATTCTGCTAAAGTGTGGAATTTCATTATTTACGGGGACTGACTTACCTGTGCAAGCTTCATATTTAATCAGCATTTGGACGATAATCCTTAAGAAACTAAATTTTGTAATTATCTATTTTGTTCTTGTGTAGTGTTGTAAGTTGTACTCTTTGTTTATTTTGTTCAATTATATGTATTGAACTTATCCAAGCGTCTGTGTGTTTCTTTGTTTGATCTTGTGTAAGGCTTATCGCTGTCTGAGAGTTGAACCAGTCATTTTTTCCTCTCAGAATAATGGCCCCTTTACAGAGGCAGATATATGTGGGTCTTAGAATTCTTAATTTAAAAGACGTAAAAGTCTTCTGATAATAAATTTACAAAGACTCTTATGTGACCTAATAATATGTAGGGATCACTCAGAAACAAGCAAAATGGGAGACGCTTTAGGCGAAAGGCAAAAAATTGAAGTATTTTGATGGAACATTCAAGGAGCTTGAAATACAACAGCAAGATGCAGATGATTTCGGTGAACTTGGGTGAGCCAGGGTGGAAAGTAATTTAATCAATCAATAAGGATCAAGGCACCTTCCTTGAACCAATCGAGTGTTCCGGATCGCAAAGCATGTTTCCATAACGACAAATAAAACAAACCATCAAAGAACTAAGAAAGTATATCAAATAAGAAATACGACGGATTCATGCAACGAGAAGCAGTCGACACTTTTCAATGATAATGAAAAGATGCAACGAATGTTCTAGGCAGATAGATACAATCAGTATAGAAATCGTGTGCCAGTTTAGCATATATGGTGTCGATAATCAAATATGTATCCCAGTTGCCCTCTGATTGCAACTGTTCATACACTCAACGCCTAAGACTACAGCATCTAATCGCCATCCCGCCTTCTCGACCATATAAATCCGGCATGCACACGAGGTGTTACACAAGCATGTAAGCGTGACATCTTGCATATGTGATTAATATTGCAGGGGCGCCGTCGGTGAGAAATGGCCCCTATATTCATCCCAAAATGCCCATGAAATCTCGCTGTATGCGACAAAACAATAGTTACGCAAAAGATTCGAGTGCAAGAGACGAAAAACCCAGCGTAAAAACAAGATGCGTCAGTGTGCAAAAAAGAGCGCGGAAAGTGCATGGGGTTACAAATATAACCGACAAAAACAAGATGGAAAGTAGCCAATATACACTTTCAAACATCAGAATGAATGTAAGTTACTTTGAATCACTCAGTGTTGTCTCTCAAAGTTTTTAAAATTTCAGCTAGACTGGCCGATTGATACCAGGTACCAAAAGACGAGGTCAACTTCTGCGAGGTTATATGAAAACTCGACTAAATCCGTCAAGGTGGTTTAAGCATCGATTTTTTGTGGCTAAAGACATGGAAGCATATGACTTCCAGCAGAATGATAGGGGCAAAATCTTGGGTTAGTCAGTTATAATTAATATCCGTAAATTAAAATAATTTGCAGGATTACCTTAGTAAACTCTCTCCCAGGAGATTCCGCTGCAAAGTCTTGATTTTTTTCTGTCACATAACCAAATCAAACATATCCCAATCATAGACAACCAAGCCACACATAAACTATATACAGATTTATTTATACATCGCTAATGTACATATGAAAACCTGTCAAGCGTGAAGAGGAAACCTGGAAAAAATCTTCCGTTGAATCCATTAGGATTTGTTGATGAAACGGATTAATATGTTTTGGATTATGGATTATCTTGTGACCAGGAACGGATTTATTCGTTACCAGGAACTGATTAATCCCTTAGAAAAAGAAATGCAATCCGTCATCCCTCAAATAACTGATTCAACGAAAGGTTTTTGTGAACGAACATGAAATGTAATCTGGTCACTCATAGAGAGCACTAGATCGTCAGCCACGATGTGAGCCTCTGATGGGCTACACGAAAGGTCCAAATCGCAGAGAAACGCATCGTTTTCTGCTGTGACGCTGCAGTATTTGTGCACTACCTGTACCCAAGTGCCTTCTCTCCTCACATGGCTACACTCCACAATTAATGTTTACGGGCCGGGAATGATATTATTACTGTCTATTTTTATACATATTTTCTTTTGCTCCCCTGAGCTGCCCTTTTTCATGTTTTCTGTTTGTTGGGTGGTATTACTTTGTAAGGCAGGCATCAAAATTTATTCCAGTTATAAATTTTTGTGTTTTTCACACTAAGCAAAAGTAATGATAATTCCGGATTCACTGTCAGCTGTTTGCCATCTTTGCGAAAAATTTCATCTGTCAACCTCTATCAGGAATTTGACTGGAGTTTTCTTAGATGACATGGGCTATTAGCCCCGAAGGGTTCGGGGCTTGCTGATATGGGGACAGTGTTGTGAGGCCAAAGATTATGCCTAAATGGGAGATCAATGGAGGAGTGTGGCCATATATGTGACGTAATCTAAGAACAATCAAAGAAGCAAGCTTTGAACAGCTTTTTTTTAAAGGTTGGTAGGAGTTTTACCATTAATGCGATCAAACACAATCCGGTCACACATGAACGAATCTTACATAAGCTCACACAAAGGGTAGTCACGCATATCAAAGCATTACACATGATCCAGTTACACGTGGCCCTGTCTGTCTCACACACCTGTGTGGACCTAATCCCGTCACATATCCCTTTACTTGGTTGTTGTTTAACACCATACTCACACATTTTGTGCTCACTGCCGATGATGGTAAGTGATAAACGTGAATATTTGCGATAAATTACCAGCCTGCAGAGTAACTGACGAATTTCCCCAGGTGTGGCCACACAGAACAACATAACTGTGTGCATGTACTTGTCATGTATCCCGCGGCGATGTGACCGAAATCATGTTGAAAGCGTCATTAAACCGCAACCAAAACAAAACAATGTATAATGTGTGCTAAATTGTGCTGACTCTGATTTGAATGAATGTTCATGTAGTTTGTTTATAGGATGGTCTGAGCTGTTTTTCTGATGTAAGTGTGTGCAAATTATGGCAGTCCGTTAAAACATTCATGATGTCGTCTGTTTATCGCAGTATCGCCAAACGGCAGTACGAATACATTGGACCATAGCACAGAGGAGCAGAATGAACCGTTGGTACGCTGATACGAGGGTATGGGAAGATGACACGAAGTGATGGCATGAGGCCATGGGACGAGGCCATGTAGAAGGCATATCGTATCATGCCATTACCTCGCGCCATTTTCAGGCCACAATCCTATGGTACGGTGTGATGGCTTTATCTCGCTTCCATACATAGGAAATACCCCAAGAACCATAAACAGGCCATGTAATCGTCAAAATGTTTTGAATTTGGTGTGCACATGACCTATTGTTTTTCTGTAGGTGGCAGATCTCATAACATATGTCTCATGTTAGATTATATGTCAGAAGGTACATGTTAGGTACATTAAATCTTATTCTACATATTTGTCAACAGTATTGCATGTCTACATGTATATAGAGATATAGATATAGATAGTGCCAGTTGCTTCCTCTCCTGTTGTACGTGGACCGGAGGTCTGCCAGCAACTTCAAGATGGTTGTAGGTTTCCCCAACTGTAGTGCTGGCCAGCACGTCATAGGTGAAAGATTTTTCAGTACAGCGAAACACACCAATCACAGAAATAAATAAATAAATAAATAAAACTAAATGTATAGGCTGCCAAATTGTAACGGTTAACCATCCATGTTGTCTCCAATTGCTCTCCCCGTGAATAGCGACGAATTCATTAGTGTATGTGCGAATGACAGTGCACTTTTCTGCGATATGTAAGTTGAACCTGAGGGCTGATCACCCTTCATCCCTGTCTGGATCCATCCATTGCGCTACAAGGCCTCCTTTACTCCGGGGATCATAAAAACCTTTTATCGTGAGGTGAAGGAAAGCCATCTTAGTCCATCGTATAATTCGTCTGAGAAATCTTTACCTACGCCATTACGTGCATTCAGGCAACCATATGTTGAATACAGATGTAAGGTTAACTTATGGGAACAAGCCCAGCTGGCGAGAGATGTGAATCAGAGGTCGGTTATGTAGTATTACATGATAGCTAGTAACCTTTGGCCTAAATAAAACACAGCCTGCTGGTAGCTCGAGCCATAGCAATCAGCTGATCTCACGAGCCCGCGAGCTCGGCGTAACAAACGCCCAGGTGTGTACAAATGGCCAGAGGGAAAGCCCTTTTAACACCGGGAGCAAATCTTATCAGAATCAAGGGTTTATCCCACAACACTTTCGATCGAGCCAGACTTCCAGGCATTAGCAAAAACAGCGATATATCACGGACACAGGCCACGATCTCTGCCCAAGGGAGCTGACGTCATCGTTTGGAGGCGTACTATGATTTCTATGGGAATTCAAGACTAATTTTACCCAGACGGCGTAACTGTAAAACGTACCGAAGATACAAAGCAAGCCAAGTTTAATGACAAGATCTTGGAATTTATATCAACAGCAGTGACGTGAGCAGGATACCTTGTCTTATGCCGAAACAAAATGGGACGTAAGCCTCATCAGATGGACAGCGGCTGGTCATGGATACTTGTTGCGGGTAAGTCTTGTCACTTTTTATGCTCTAATTTCTGTAAATCTGGCATGGTCATTTGAGGAGTATTACTCCTTTATCCCGAATTTTTTTATTTTTTTTTATTTTTTAGATTGGTGTTTTACGCCGTATTAAAGAGTATTTCACTCATACTACGGCGGTCAGCATTATGATGGGAGGAAATCGGACAGAGCTCTAGATTCTGTACCTTTCATGATCAGTATAGTTGAAAATTTGATGCTATGTCCCCAAACGAAAACAGAAGGTTTTAAGAACGTATGTTCTATGTGAGTCACTTTGCATTAGACAACCCTCCCTATGCTGTTTGAAGGTCCAGTATCACGTACGCCGTTTAGGTGAGAAACTGCGGTACACGCCGTTGTTTCAGAATTCCTTTGGTCCGATATTTCATCAACAAATAAAATATGTAGAGTGTTACTTTATATGTGACATACATCGCATAGTTTCGTTGCATCAAATCATGCATTGAATGTTTGTCATTCAACAACCTTGAAATGCGATGAATGAATGGTTATGTCGTATGGTGGCAGAATTATATTTAAACCAAGAGGCAGTAATTTTTTTTCAATATTTTGTCACCAGAGAACACAAAATATTTTATTTTTTATTAATGGCGTAGTATAAAATAAAAAATATGTTTTCCCTGGATGGCATAGTACTTCTTTACAGTCATTTGCGTAGTTTACGTACAGCTTACCTCTAAGCCTGTATAATGATTCGTCCATATTACATAATGTATACCTATACGTGCATGTGTCATTCTATACTGGGTTTACAGTTATCCCTAATGTCATGTTGGACTGGTAGGTTTTAGTTATTTTTTCTTTACTCGAGTTTTAAGCAAAATATTCACCTGGATTTGTGTCTTACGTAAGGCAGTAAGACGAGATCTCCGTGGCGCATAACAGATGGTACAGGCCTACATCCGCATTGTTCTACACATGCAGAACATGTACTGGTCCCGATGATTCAGCGCGTTTATTGTTTGCTTCCGGTTTGACATCGCACGCAGGAATATTTCCGTGTAGCACAGCAGCGCAGCGAGTTTCCCATGAGCTCAGAACATTAATATTCGTGCAATCTAAAATATAAGTATAGCACGAAACCGTGGATTAACGGTAAAATGAACTCAAAGTGTCGTTTTAATCAAACGGTGAAATAATAGGTAAAATATTTTGGAATCCTTTGGAACTATAACTATCAATTAATCTGTTTATCTTGAAGAAATAAATTATTTGTCTTAGATGTTTTGGCATTCTTTGTTTTAACACGTTGATATTCGTGCAAATACTTTTAGAGTCATGACAGTAGTTTTCCGCAGAGCTTATACTGACCTCGGTGTACCTGAGGTTAAAAAATCACATGTGCTCATACGCTATGTTGAATGTAGGCCACATCTTACCATTTATATATATACACTTTTACATTTATATATATATACACACACAACATTGAATGTGCTAATTAAGTATTGCTAACTTTTATCACATAAGTGTCTGACAGGAAAGTTGATGAGAACTGATATCCTTAAGAAGGTTAACTTTTACAGAAATCCTAACTTTCATAAAATTAAAACAAGGCATAGATGGAAGGAAGACTATATCTAGATCTCCTGCAAGAAACTGAAGACTTCACTTTTAGTAACGTGTTTAGTTTCGTTTGTCCAACTTTCCCGCCTTTTCCTCTGTCATCACGTTATTGGTAGCTGACACCATCTCAGCGTTGTTATGTAAATATTGTCAGGCTAACACATTTGGAATGTTATGATTTTCTACTGGTCAGAGATAGAACAACACGTCAAATAAGAGCCTTGGAATTGTTTCTGTAAGCTATGCGGAACAGAATTGATGTATATACGTACGACTGATCTCAGATTCTGAGAGTCTAGAAATTAAGAGTCCAGAACGTAGACGTCGAAACCGACATTCGTATATCAGCCGTCAACCAAAATGGGCGTTCATTAATCGAAAGACCATTTAGCAAAAACGACAAATAAACACAAACCACTAAAGAACTAAAACAGTATATAAAAATATAAAAAAGTATCACGGATTCATGTAAAGAGAATCAGTTTTCATTGGTGATGAAAAGACGCAATTAATGTAATAAAATCAGTATCCACATTGATTAACAAAACACACCCATAGCTGGGTTAAGTATGTATTGTGTCGTTAATCAAATATGTATCTCAGATACGCCATGATTGCAACTGTTCAACGTGGCTATCTTACTCAAGACGATGTACATACGGCCCCTAACCCTGGGTTAGGAGGAATTATACACAATCATGATGTAGACTTCCTGAGAATCTGGACTCTCCCTCCGTGTTTACTAACAGGAGAGGTGTACTTAGCGTAAAATTTAAGAAACCTAGAGTGAAGGTGTTTGATGGAATATCCCTGACACACTAGCCTTTGTAGTAATAACTTGTAGAGCTGATTGCTTACTCTTAATTCTTCTGTTGGATGTTTCCACTAGAATCGAAATGTCACTTCAGATATTTTATTTTGAACAAGAAAATATAGTGGTTTCCCCTCAGCTGATTATCTCTATGCTTTGGGCGCGTTTAGTTTCACGTACGTTCCTTCAGTTAAATAGCAATGCCGTTTAGATGACCTTCACCAACGAATCCAATGAAGTGGAGCAACATAAGAGCTGGAGACGTCGGAGACGTCGTCATCAGGGCCTTCTGTTAAATGCCAAGCACACAGAGTTACGATGTAAGGACGACAAACGACTTTACCGTACATTTTTACACTCTAGAATATTCTTAGAGATGATTTGCAAGATTTTGTTGCTAAAGTAAAACTCCTAAGTAAACAGGTATCTATCTCAAGAAGGTCAGCTGTAGGCTTAGCCTCAATGTTTGGCTAGTCTCCTGTTTGTCCTAGTTTAAAGTCTTTCAAACTCGAGTACCAAGGGTAAATATTAGCCCTCTTGTCTGGGCTGGTTACATATGTAAACATCATTCGATTTTTTTTTCTGGTAAAAGGTTATCAGCAATACCTTCGTTTCTCACACCTCATACCTTATTCTCATCGGGATGATGAGGTTTTATTTTTTTTTACATCTTCATCAGTTTTAGGTGAAATACCCATTTAATTATTCATACTTTACATGATATCTGGAATTTTTTTTAGGCATTTGTTCACCTTAACCTTACTTTTCACATATACTTTCCTAACGCCAATATGTATGCTCGCCAGTCTATAAACTGAAATGTTGCTTGCATTTATGGCGATAATCGGTCTGTCAGTACTCTCTAGAATTTGCCACGAAGCACCGTGTATTTTCACACATCCGAACAAATCGCACATCCTTGAAATTCTTACCTGTGTATTTATTGTGCACTCGTGCTTACCATGTTACGAGACTTTCACATTTCCATGATGGTTTTCACAACACACAATTTACAACTTTATCTAAACGTCCTTTTCTACAAATATCTATAAACATTTTATGTGGACCTAATTTTTCCATACACATTTTTTTCACTTGGATGGTCAGACGTATTTCTAAGTATAGCGGTCTACCCAAACACCCGTTACCGCCACCCAACGGCTTTCTTCACTTACAGACGTAACTGCCAGGCCATAAAGGTGAAATATCCCTTAATACTGTGTTAGAGACCCACCAGCTCGGACCGTTAAAACCAGTGATTTGTCCTTGTCCTTTGAAAAATTGCGACTTCAAATCCAGGCCCTGCTACTTTCATCGCGTCTTTCAGTCATCCACTGCAAGTCATCGACTGTGACATTCATCCTGCAAGTAAAATCTCCTTTAGAGTGGCCTTAAGCATTACGTAATGAAGAAATTGATGAATGTATCACGTTGTAAAAGCACTGGTGATATCAGCGAGATGTAGCTCTACCGTGTGTATGAAGCTGATTGAACCTAGGCGTCGAAACCGACTTTCGTATACCAGTCGTCAACCAAAATAGGCGTTCTGGGTCAATAATCGCAAGACCAGTTTCCAAAAAGGACAAATAACACAAAACTCCGGAGAAAAAAATTATGACGGGTTCATGCAAAGAGAAGCAGCCAACATTTTTAAGTGATGACGAAAAGCCGTTATGAATCTTCCAGGCGGATGAATAAAATCAAGGTCCAAACTGACTAATGCACATAGATGTATGCAGCTATAAGCCTACATTATCAGCAACATTTTTTACACTACCCCGGAAAATCTTCCGTTCAGTCGTTACTTGAGGGATGACGGATTGCATTTCCGTTGAGCTAATGGATTAATCTGTTCTTGATTACACGGGATAATTCGTTATCAAGTAGAGCAGAGCTCTACCATCAGATCAACGGAAAGACAATGCGTCATCCCTCAAATAACGGATTTAACGGAAGATTTTTAGGGTATTTAAAGCCCTGTGTTTTTACCTACTTTTTTTTTATTCAACAGATACAACACCTACAATATTGCACGGCTCGCTTGGTTATAAATCAATGCTTGTTGTTTATGCTTTCATTGTATTCTCCGAATGTCAAGAAAAATTATTTTCAGGCAAAGTGTGCCAGCTGCAATGCGCACAATACATTTTTTCTCTGTGTATTAATCGTATATATCCTGTTAATTATGTATATCATTTTGTGGATATGTGTCCGTGTAAGCTGTGTACTTCTCTATCGGAATGCATCTCCAAGCCTAGTTTATTTGCATATCCACGACAAGTATGTCAGCTTGTAAAGTAACTTTACCTTTCTGAAACTGTAAACAGATATATTGCATCTGTAGGTTTGGCCATAGATGACCTAACATTTTGACCACGAGAAAAAGTTGTTGATGTTGATGTTTTTGTTGGTTTATATGGAAGGTAGACTGATATCCTATTGAGGGGATTCAGCTTCAACTCAAAATTACGGATGAAAAAGTCAGTGTTATGAGCGGAAAAGGGGATTTCTATCCGCCACCCATATGATGTGCATATATGTGCGTCACACGTGGGAAAGTTCGTTAGCAATCAACGGACAAGTGAAACATTCTTGAAATATGGCGTGACACGGCAATCAAATACATAAATTAGTGCAATTTTATACGAGAACGAGCAGCAATTTGTATTCAGCGTCCACAGGGTATTGTAGTCACTTTAAAGTTCACCATAATTTTCGTCACAAGTTCAAATACCCCTTAGGTATAAATCGTTACTTTCTGTATGTACCATGTATATGGTTCAATACCCATGTATCGAACGTCTTGGTAACTTCTGAGTCTCAAATTCGTCTGCAAGGTCGGAAGATATGGAACCAAAGCCTCGTCGGATCATACCAAAGACTTTAAAAATGTTTGTTGCTGCCTTGTTTGGAGCTTAGATTTGAGAGGTTACGGCAAGGATACGGTGCTGGTTTGCCCGATGTCAGTGTAATGTGACTGGGTGGGGTGTTATGCCTGGCGTCTTCGGCATGATGTCCCCAAGTACATATATATACATACATTCAGATTCGTCTGTGTATGTGACACTTTCGCTTTAACACTTACCGTATGAGGTGACATGACGTGATGTATATATATCTGCCCCTACACACATGTAGTAACTCCAAGTATTACAACTGGACTATCCATGTTTACTCAAGCATCTACGGAAGCTCGGAAACTCTGTTTAACACTTGCGCTGAAAATAATAATTGCACGGCTTCTTTGGTTATCATTCAATGTCTGTTGTTGATGTATTGTCCGAATATCGAGGAAAATTGTTTTCAGGAAAACGGTGTATTTCACACACTGACTTTAAAATCTGACTCCAGTTTATGGGGGAGCATTAATGACCGCTTCCTCCTGACACCAATTAAAATGTGATGTTTGCATCTCCTTCACAAGTTACCATGAATTCTTTACGGACTGACTCAAAATGTAATTGTTTAAACTGTAGACATTTTGCAAGTGTTAAAATGAGTTAACATGTTAATTACAATAAAATGAGAGAGCCAACATCTTAAACTATGTTAAACCGTGTAATGGTCGTTTGCGCGATGTAACATGATTTAGGGTCACATGATTTTTAACATTTATAATGCCGAACACAGCACCTAAACTTCTTATTTTTATTTCATATAATCTCAGATTACAATTTTTTGTAGGCATTTGTCAAAATGTTACATTTCTGTAAAGTGTTTACTTAACATTATAAATGCTTTTCTTACTTCACGCAACATCTAACAATGTTAAAGCTATATACATATAACTATTTAGCATTAATTGAGTATACGCTGTTTGTGTTTGGAACTGTTTGAAAAATGTGTCTGTTCGATTTAATACATTCAGGATTGTGTGAGAAATGGGTGGGCTACCTGTTACGTAAAACCAGTTTGGACTCAAGTCCAGGACTTTAATATTTTTACCAAAACAAATATTCGATTCCGAGTGCTCAAATTCTGCTGACATTGCACTACCACACCGTAAAGTCAGCAGTATTTATAATCTGGATTACCATTTTAACCTGAAGACTGAAATGGCTTCAGGGAAGATCTGGCAGCAACCTGTGGATTGTTGTGGGTTTCCCCCGGGCTTTGCCCAGTTTCCTCCTATCCTGATGTTGGTCGTACAAGTGAAATATTATTGAGTACGGCGTAAAATACCAAGCGCATAAATAAATGAAATCGCTTTGTGAAATGAGTTTCTCATTGGGGGCTTAACACCTAACGAGCTGTATATTTGCACCCGGTGAGAAAGTAGGGTCCACAGTGTAACTGCAGCCTTTGATGATACCCAGTTGTCTACACCTATGTATGATTTACGGTGCCAGTTCTTGTTCAGTTCGTTTGAATCTACAATTAGCACCTGCTACTCTTTCCAGAGTTCTTGATCTGTCCGAATTAAGATAGATTTCGCCCATGTATTATGTTTACATGTTTCTTAGTCACGTCGTTTCAATCTACAATTCGAGAAACTAAGTTTTGTTACAGTCAAGGCGCTTGTTTGGCTTCTTTCAAGTGACAGTTCCATATCAATGCTTACCCCGGAATTTTGCTCAGTTTTAATCTTCAGTTCGCAAGCGTAACTTTTACAGGGTTCTTATTCAGTTCCTTCTATGAACACTTCGCATACATACCTTTACCTCTGAATAGGTGTCTTGATCAGTTTGTTTCAATTTACAGTTCGCACTGGTATCTTTTAAAAGGGGTTTTCAGTTCAAGCCCAGGTCATGCTGGCTTCCTCTTCGGTCGTACGTGGGAAGGTCTGCCGGCAGCCTGCGGATGGTCGTGGGTTTCCCCCAGGCTTTGCCCGGTTCCCTCCCACCATAATGCTGGCCGCCGTCGTATAAGTGAAATATTCTTGCGTAAAACACAAATCAAATAAATTAAAACGGGCTTTGAGCAGTTAATTTCAATTTACAATTCGCACACGTATCTTCCATAGGGTTCTTGATCAGTTCGTTTCTACTGGGAGGTTTCATCAAAGCTTTTGGTGTTTTCTTTGCGGCATTTTCCACCACTTTTGAAGCTTCGGCGTCCACAACTTCACTGATCATCGGCGTAAGAGCAGCCATGTCTACAATCGTAGGTAAGGATTTGTTGTTTTCATGGAGAGTTTAATCGCTTGATCGATGTTTATCGGCGTCCCGAAGAACTTCTCATTAATGATACAAACGAGTACAGCATGAAGAGTAAAACCAGAGCAGCGACGACAGAGTGATAGTTGGCAAATGGTCACATATTACGGGTGAAGTCCGACCTCTTGCCAGTATACCTCAGTTATTATTGTAACTATTCATGTAATTGTTCAAGGAGTAACATCTTACACGCCCCGTAGCACCAGGGTTTAAAAAATAGAGGTAATAAAACTAAAGCCATGTTAGAGGGCACATACCGAACTTCACAGGTCTAGAATTACTCGAAATGCTGTATATTAAATCACATTTAATACAAGTACGCAGTAACATGAAAACAATCCAAAGGGACCAGGCTGCCCTTAGGTGTGTGCATGGTAGGAGTAAATCGCATTTTGTTTCTTGATAAAGGTGAAAAGTAATAGATTGTTTTTTATAAAATATCTCTTAATATATATCTCATAGCTAAGGTTTTTGGAAAAGAAGATTCCGAGAACAACATCACAACTCAAGTTTTTTTTCCTACTAACGCGGGCATGTTATTTACTTACACCGTTCTCCCCGGAACGGCTGTTCTGCGTTTAGTGGCTTTCCTTTTTGTGAAAATCAAGATTTCGGAAGAAAGCTACAAAAAAGACAAGGGAGCGGATCCTGTAGTAGTGATCACAGGATCCCGCGTTTCAAAGGCTAGGAACATAAGAGGAGCGGGCTCAAAATTGCTTTAAAAAGGAAATTTTTAGATTCTTCCTCTCTTTCTTCTTCTGTTGCCTTGGTGACAATGCGTGATCAAAGACGTTTGTGCGCTTTAACACTTGTCATCCACCAATATCGTGTGCAAATGTGTATACATCACATGGAAAACTTGGTCAGTGATTTGCCAGAGGTCAGTGGTTTACATCGGACACGTCGGTATCCTCTGAAATTGACAGAGATCGTATAGGCGAATAATTCTTGAGTATGCCTTTAATCAGCAATCAAGTAAATAAAATACATTAGCAAACGTGTTAAGTTAAAAACATTTCCAAAATTAAATTTATGATGTTTTAAAAGTTTTTAAGCCCCTGACATTCCACGTCAGGGTGTCAGACATTCTTTTGATCTTCTACCCCAAGATCCGACAAGAACAACATGCTTTTAACCCAGCCACACTGTGACTAATCGGTTCTGTGTTTCAGCCTTTTAAGTCTTTCCCATTTTGGATACTTATTAGGACTGAAGATGAAAGTGACGAGTTCAAACACAATTTTGAAGATATATACTGAGGTACCAAACTCTACTATAGGACATTACCTTCGACGAAAAACTGTAAGAGAGGACGAAGTTTTTATTTGATTTATTTGCTTGATTGTTTTCTTACGTCGTACTCAAGAATATTTCACTTATACGACGGTGGCCAGCATTATGGTGGGCGGAAACCAGGCAGAGCCCACGACCATCCGCAGGTTGCTGGCAGATCTTCCCACTTACGGCCGGAGAGGAAGCCAGCATGAGTTGGACTTGAACTCACAGTGACCGCATTGGTGGGAGGTTTCGGGTCATTACGCTGCGATAGCGTGCTAACCGACTGAGCCATGGAAGCCTCCTGGACGGCATTTTTGATTGCTGGGAATTGTGTGCTGTTTCTCCTTGATCGTGGAGAGTCTGGGTATTTTTGAATTGCGTTTCAACCTTTGGATATATATGTATATAGATATACACTTTGTCTTATGTATTCCGAGAGTCTCACACAATCTTCGCGTCTTTCTCTCCCCTGTACACAGCACCCCTAGCAGCAATTATGTCGGAGCGATACTCGGAGAGGATGGTTCTCATTGGCTCGGGCCTGTTCTGTTCCCTAGGCGCTCTGATAGCGGCCTTCGCTCCCAATATGGAAATGGTGATCTTCTCCACAGGATTCATCATGGGTATGTGTGTGCACACACGGCAAACGGTCAAGACACTAAAGACACTAAATTCTGTTAATGGAGCCACCCGTGGGCTAAGGGTTAGAGACAATTGCCTACAGTGACCGTTTGCACAGTGTAAAGTTCTTTAAACCCACTTGCCTTCCACTGTTATTGTGTGCTTATCTTCACGTCACACTTGGGGAAATCCATCACTCAGATCAATTGTTTCCTTCAGGCAGACTAGGCAGGCCGGTTTCCTCCACCCATAGAATTGGGCGCCATAGTGTAAATTAGAAATTCTTGCATCTGATAATTGTTTCACGCCATACTGTACAGTTTTTGACTTACACAACCTGTGCAGGGATACAGGGAGTTGAGATATGCATGATCAGCTACCATTATATACCTCAGTAACACATGAGTCTTATACTGATTGTAACAACGATATTTAAAGTTATCATAGGACGTATGGCCTACCAACAAACACCAATTATATGTCTATCATGTATGTTGTTTTTAATTACTTACATCTCATTTTCCGTGCGCAGCAACCTGCAGATGGTCGTGGGTCTTTCCCCACCATAATGCTGGTCGCCGTCGTATAAGTGAAATATTCTCGAGTACGGCGTAAAACACCAGTCAAAATAAAATCAAATCATTTTCCGAGCGCGGAAAGGTCCACCAGCACCCAGCAGATGGTCGTGGGTTTCCTTCGAGCTCTACCCGCTTTCCTCCCATCCTAATGCAGACCGCCGTCGTACAGGTGAAATGCCCATGAACACGGCCTGCAACACTAATCAAAATAATAAATAAATAAATATATCTCATTTCTGTTCCCAGGAATAGGAGTGTCGTCCTTTTTTGCACCTGTACAGATCGCTATTGGCAAATACTTCGACAAACGGAAATCCATTGCCGTTTCGCTCAGTTTTGTTGGTATGTGTTTAGCACAAATTGTGATGGCGCCGGTAAACATCATCTTTTTAGAGACCTACGCCCTTAGAGGCACCTTAATGCTATACGCTGGCTTAATGTTGCATATAGTTGTGGCAGGAGCTCTTGTTCGACCAATCAAATCTACCCAGACAAGTTACGTGGACATAAAACCAGAACTTCAGGAGAGAAAAGCGTTGTCAATGATAGAACTGGCATCGGTCCAAGACTTGTGCGCCAGCCGCGAATTCATCAGGAATATGAACGCAAATGCTTCGAAAGCCAAAGCTAGTCCGTTGGTTAGAAAGACAAATGAGGAGTTCTTCCGCAAAGATGATGCGGTTACACCAGTGAAATCCACAGGTGAGGTGGAAGGGCATTCAGCAACTAATGGAGGCCATACCTTGGACACCAAGCAAAAGTCTGAAAAAAGGCGGAGTCGATGCGTCCGAATTCTACGCTCAATAAAACACGTACTCGACTTCTCTCTCTTGAAGAATCGCACATTTGCCATGTATGCATTAGCCCAATGTTCCTCGCATGTAGCATTCAACAATGTACCTGTGTACCTGTTTCCTAGGGCCGAGGATTATGGTTTGACGGCGAACGAATCCGCACTACTTTTAACAATTACGGGATGCACTGACTTAATATCGCGGATTCTACAAGGCATCTTCGGGGACGTAAAGGGAGTGGGCCCCAGAGTTGTTTTCACGGGTGGAATTTTCTGTTTCGGAATCTCCGCAGCCGTCATCCCGATGACAAGGAACTTTCTAGAGATGGCCATTGTCAGTGGCTTCCTTGGATTATTCAGCAGCTCGACGATCGTACTGAACATGCCGATCCTTGTGGAAATAGTGGGCCTTGGGAAACTGTCCAAGGCAGTCGCCCTCACCAGCTTCTTCAACGGCATTACCAACGCTGCGGGGCCTCCTCTTTTAGGTAAGTGCTCACCAACATTAAAAAAATCGTACAAGACGATTTACCTTAAACATTTGTTTTTTTTTTTTGTTTTTGGTTTCTTAATGTCTTCTTCAACATTATTTCGATGCACATCATGATGGTGTCTTCTGGCAACATGCCGAGGCCGAAAGTCAACTGATTTACACAGTGCCGTCTCAATGTAGTGCCTGCTTAAGCCACCAAACGCAACGTTCCACCTAATAACGTTTCACATAATACCGACACGGACCCGATAAATGCGTGGCCTTTTCAAATCATGCTGAGCGCCAAACGACCTAATACCAAAATTACCGATGTATGAGTCAACTCGAGATCGAGCCCCTTATCGCCCGCGTTCGATGCAGACTGTCTTCCCACTACGCCGCCACAGCCGGTTTAAATGAAATGTGAGCAACAGGTTATGACGAACCATGAAAATGCTTTAAGTTAGTCCTGTTGTTCGAAAGAAAATAACAAACCGACCGGGCACTGCATGCTTTCATTCCACCATAATGCTGATCGCATGGTGAAAGTGAAATATTATTGAGTGCGGCGTAAAACACCTATCAAATAACTAAATAAATGGAAATGTATCTATTTCATTGGTGTTTAACCTCGAACTGAAGAATTTTTCTTTTCCTCTGTATATAACGCTTATCATGTTTATGAGTGGAGGAAACCGGAGGTCGTGGGGGAAACCATTAGTCTTAATGGCCTCATACCTTACAAGCCTCATGCTTTAAAACAACAGGCCACCCTTCGATAAACCATGCATCATTCAGAAACCGTTTATGTATTGAACAAGCCAAGGCATAGTGCAGTCACCAATTCTTATAACTGCTAAATACCCCGATTGCTATATAGCTGCGTGCAACGTGAATATACATGTATTCCTTCGTCTGTGTCTGTTTTGTAAATTAATGTGGGTATATAACACTTATTATATACCCAAACATTATTTAATAACTCCAGTCAGCTTAAAATCAAAAAGACTGGCGTATTGCCCCGTTACTGAACCAGCACCTTATTTTTACGTACTTGAATTTTTCTTACACTTTAATAAAATTATGTATTAAATTGATAATTCTTAATTTATATCTCAACATCACAAGTTTTCAATTAATGTAACAACTTCATTTTCTGATACCTCCATCATACTGCTGGCCGTCATCTCATAGAGTGAAATATTCTTGAGTATAGCGAAAAAACACCAATCAGATCAAATCATTTTGTGACGCAGAAGCACAATCAACCATTTATTGCCTGTATAACGTTTTCTGGTCTTCTTTTCAGGTTACCTCAGAGACGTGACGACATCTTATAATTACGTGTACGTTGCATGCGCGGGAACACTGTTCCTGGCCACAACCTTTATGGTGGCTGAGTCAGCCATTCGATTCATTGCTAGAAAATGCAAGGAATGATGGTGGACAGCATTACGTCGACATGTGGAAATTGATCAACAAGGTGGCACCTGCTGGCGTACCTTTCTCACACGTGCATTTCTTCCGTGTGAATTCGGTGAAACACTACTCGGACGACGGTCGTTAATACGGTACACTTGTTCATGCCTTCAACGTGGCTACAGCACTATTACAGCACAAGGCAGTATATGGATTTAACCTTATTTGAAAGCCTTTGTGTGTAAAACCAAAAAACTGTACACAGTGTACATTTTAAAACTTACATATTTGCCTAAAGTCATCGGACCATTTCCGCTTATAGTAATTCGATCCCAACTCGTGTATCTAAATGAACACTTACATCATCAGTTACATGAAAGCTTAGAATAAAACCCTAGCTGAGGTAAACTGACAAGAGGTGGGATTTCACTAGTTAATTGTAACGTTTTGCCAACTCTCACTCTGTCGTCGTTGCGGTGGTTTTACTCACTATGTAACAATCTCATGATATTGTTCATTTCTGCCTCTGCAATACCGTTCTAGTGGTAATTTAAGTAGGCAAGGTAGTACTCATGTATTGCAAATGGAACGATGATTAATGTAGCTTGTACTCGAGTAGCCAATGCGCAGGAAAAGAAAGTGAGGTGGCACGGCGGACTTTCGGTTGCCCGTAAATTGAAAACTGGGTCATTGGAGAAACGAATGGCTTCGGTGTAAGTCCACACCACCTCTTGAATCGGCGTGATTTTGCTTGCGTGTATAGATTGCTGTCGGGTATATTTTTGTAATCAACGCGAAAAAGTAATGCAATTTATCTGCATATATTTCAAATTTATTAAAAGAAGAAAAAATGAACTTGTGTATATAAGCGTTAACCACTACACTAAATTCCAGCGAAACGTCTGACGCATTTATTTCGTCAACATCCATGTGTCAAAGAGTTGTCAAAGGAAAGGTTATTGTTTTAACCATGAAGGAAGTGTTGTCTCAAAAGATCTTTTGCACAAAGGCTAGAGGTATTGAGATGCAAGTCCTGTTCAAATTGTGTCCTTGAGCACCATTATGCCTAAATCAGAAATTTAATGACTCCAAAACTGTATCAAATGACGTTGTGACAGTTTTAGTTGATTGTAACATCTATAACATGCAAAAATTAGACTGGTGGATGTCATATAGAAACTGAATATAAATAATAGTCTTGTCGTTATTAGAGATTACACTTTCTGCTTATAGCACCGGTTCTAGCGTTGAAAAATGACTGAGACGTCTCCGGATTTGGAACAAACGACCTCAGAGTCAGGCACCAAATCGCCACCAATACATGTCTACCATCTGAACCATTCGACCTACCAGCCTTTTACAAAAATGAAAGGTATCTACCCGATTGCCATTTGGCACCTGACTCTGAGGTCGTTGGTTCGAAAGCCGGGGAGGTCACAGCCAATTTTAAGCTTCAGAGCCTGTGCTTTAACCAGAAAGTGAAATCTCCAACAATGACAATGCTGTTATACCAAAATTGCCACTTTATTACAAACATATGCATAGCAATTTATCATCCCACAAGCAAGTTTCTCTGCCAGACCTGCATTTTGATTGGCTAGTAAGACGGGTAATATTACTATTTTGACAACCTTCAAACGGGTCCTCTTAGATTCAACATTGCAGAAGATGTGTTGTCTGTCCGAAAAACAGCTTTATCAAAGATATTTACAAGGTATGGTGTAATGGAATTCTTGGTATCATTTTCTAGATGTTTCAACCAGTAAATTACAAATGCGTAGCGTTTTTATGACTTTCTTCACTCAAAAACCGTCGCCTAGCAATTGCTACAAAGGGACATAACTCTTACAGTGACGTCTCCTTTCAGCGAGAACAACGCATGAGCCAATTTAAGACAAAACGGACAAAATAATTCGAAATAAGACGTAAACTGTATCAAGAAACCGCCTGTTTAACTTGTGCAGTCATCCTTTTCCAAGGAGTCTCCACCAGCCATAAAATCATAGCAGTAACGTTTTATTCATGATTGGTGGAATAATAAATTCATCACTAAGATTTTAACCAGAGTGTGTGATATGACGTGACCCTGCCTATTCTCTGTACGAGGCTCATTATGGTCAAACCATGTCATACACCCTGGTTAATATCGTAATAACTGATAATATTATGTGTTTCAAAGTAATAAAGAGAAAACTGTAGGAACTGTACGAATCAGCTGTGGATCAAATGCCGGGTTATCGTGTCATCTCCTTTGTCCTGTTGTGTTGCTCATTCAACTGAGCATTATCATACTCTGTTTTCAAACGAGGTCAGAAAATCATGCTTTGATGGGGAGTAGCTTTATGTGGCGTGTATGATGATTTGCTACGTCATACTGTTTAAAAATTTTGCAAGGTATGGAGAAAACGGAGGCCACTTTGTTGGGTGGGGGGGGGGGGGTGCCAAAGACCTCATGTCATCAGAAAGTGTAAGCTGTTACTTTTTAAACATTTACATAGACAGTTAGACTGAGTGTCCACAATCTCTGGGACTCCGGGACTTCATAAATGTGTCTAATTCCGCTTAGCCCGGGCTTAGGGGTCGTGTGTTCATCGTGATAGGTATGATCGCCTCGTTGGATATATCAACAGTTGCAATCAAAGTCCAACGGAAATATGGATGTGATTAACGACAAAATAGATACCGAAATGACACAAGATCTGGATACTTATTTTATTCATCCGCCTACAACATTCTTTTACGTCTTTTCGTCATCATTGAAAACTTCTGACGGCTACTCGTTGCAAGAATCCGTCCTATTTGTTTTTATTTTATATACTTTCTTAGTTCTTTGGATGTTTGTGTTATTTTTCGTTTTGAAAACGGATGTTGGGATTATTGACCGAGAACGCCCATTTTGGTTGACGCCTTGTATACTAATATCGGTTTCGAAGCTTAAAATAAAAACCTGAATGAGGTAAACTGACAATAGACCGGGATTTCATCAGCTAGGCGTGACCATTTGCCAACTATCACACCGTCGTTGCTGTACTCTCTAAGCTGTAGTCTTTTTATTACAGGCGTAAGTGCTTTTGTGAACCCAAAATTTGGAGATCACAGAGCTCAAGTGAAGAGCATCAGAATTATCGTTTGGCTTCATTAAGAAATACATAAATTATGTAACCTAAGCGGGCAAACGAGTAAAATGGTGTGAGATGTCTGAGTAAAGAAAAACACCCTGTCCTTCAGAATAGCATGGATTTCTACCTGTCTCCCCAGAAAACGTCTGCGACTGGATTGTACATTGTTATTTTAGAACAGGTCACCAGCATTTGCTATATATTCATTTCAGTCTGCGTCATAAGTTATTGATTCAAAAATTGGTGTCAAATTCAGTCCAACAAACGCTTTCACCCGTACTTTCTTATACTCTGCTCAGAGAATGAATGATTAGGGCTTAGGGATACTATGACTCCTCCGAGGTGAAATTTTATTTATTTATTTATTTATTTATTTATTTGTTTATTTATTTATTTGATTGGTGTTTTAGGCCGTACTCAGGCATTTTTCACTTATACGACGCCCGGGGGAAACGCACGACCATACGCAGGGTGCTGGCAAACCTTACCACTTACGGCCGGAGAGGAAGCCAACATGATCTGGACTTGAACTCACAGCGACCACTGTGGTGGGAGGCTTTGGGTCATTGTTCTGCGAAAGCGCGCTAACCTACTGAGACACGGAAGACGAAATTTTTTTTTTTATTTCACATTCTTATTCTCCATTTGATTAATGACACCACCTCACTTAAAGATGTAAACCAAATTCGAATTGTAAATACCTTAAATTTGACAAAAAGTAAAACGTTGTGAACCAAGGCAGATATGTTTTCTAAGTTCCCGATTATTAGGGGGGATTAGATCACTGGGGGTGGGTGGATGCCTGCTGTGTCAGACATGATTCTGGTAAATGCCAGATAATACCCTTAATCACCCCACCGGAGTGCCATTAGGGAAGTTTTTTATAAACACATTCCAATGGGTTTTGTTCAGAACTGTCAAGATAAATCACCAATTTACGCTTTCATGGGGCACGGTAAGTTTTAAAATTTAACATAAGTAGGTTGATATATTTACATTATAAAACTGCAGGCTGGACAATTCTGGATTAAAATTAATTTTCAAGCGAATTAATGACGGAGTTTGTCACACATGCTGTATTTCTTCTCATTTTCTGGACACTCTAATTATTAAGACACTAGAGAATATCCCCCACCCTCACACGTAGACTTAACAACTGCTGAGAGCGCCGTGAAAGGGTGTGGCTGATGACTGCTTACACAAACCATGGGGATTGTGGCTACCTTTATACCCGACGCTTGTCTGCTATTGGCGGCTGCTTTTGCTGTCCGTCGCGACTGGTCTACTGATTTCTCCTGTACTCCAAGACCGATGTTCCTATCAATATCTGCTAAAGACTGATTGCCTAGGGATTTTTTTAAATTAAATAGTTCAATATATATAGACGGAGACCCCCTTGCCAACAGGAGAATTACACTCTACTCATAGTCGCCACGATAAGGCTGAAACTTTGCCGATGTGGCGTTAAGCTATAAGAAACTACGCGTGAAAGCGTTAGATGGACTATTCTTGACACACTAGATTTTAATCAATAAATTCATTTTTGTAGAGTCATTTTTTTAAATAAACGAGTGGCCTTGGATGTGTTAACAGAGTAACACGCTAACGTAATAAAGAAGTTTGTTACAGCTGTGGTTGTGTGAAAGAATCGCGTGCTGCAAGGCAAATGTGGTAGGTATGGTGATTGGTCCTTGTCTGGTTCAGAACTACATTCTAAACACATGATCAAAAAGCCGATGTCAGGAGCACATTTAGTACCTTGTCTGAAATGAAGACAAATTCGTTCCGGATGTACCGACCCTTTTAATCTGTATTCTACAACGAAGACCGCGATCACATGCACCAAACGTTTATCTCTTCCAGGACTGCTGGTCAGTTCTAAAGAGTCCACCGGGCAAAACTTGACTGGAGATGTCTAAAGACGTCATTATTTGTGATTACTGTTACAATTGACAGATATGATCATGTTTATCATTTTCCGGTATTTTATCGATCGCCTTCGAGCTGACATTTAACAGCGGTGAAGTCAAGCCAGTATGGCTGGATCCATCGGGAATTCAGCAAGATAACAGTTGGTAACAGTTGGAAAACGTGACCCTTCCATTCCGGAAAGCTATTTCTGAACCGCCAGTGAAAGTTTTGTTAACAACTGTCGATCTTATCATCTTCAGACCCACAACATACCTGAAGGGAATAGTAAGCTTGTAGCGTGCGATTGAACTCTGAGTGAATATTTCCAGTTGGTGACAAAAGAGCACAGTCTAATGTATGATTAGAAAGACTCGAAAAACGTACCTTTCAAACGCTGACAGCTTTTGATATCCGGCATGTTTCTACATGCATCTTGCTGAAGAGATGTACAGCCGTATCGCTCTGAATCCCACGAGAGCGTTCTCTGAATGGGCATTTGTTGGCAGCTTTTAAATCCGTAACGAGAGAGCGAGCAACTGATATACATATTTCAACCCGTGCGTGTGCATTTTATTCAGCGTGACATTGAACTCGTCAAGCTAAAATCTAGAAAATCGGAAAACCTTTGTCACGGCCGAAATGGAGCAAGAAGGTGGACAAGACTTCTCAAAATTTTCTGGATTAATCAATGACAAGTGAGTGATGTTAGCAACCCACACAAATGGGGCAACGGTAACGTCTGGAAATCATTCCTGTTATTCAACTTCATGCTTGATTCCTCTAGCGTTCTAGGCATTGACCATTTTGAAGGTATGGATGATAATTTCATTGAAACGTTCACCATCAATCTTTAACAGGACTGAGGAGAATGTGAACGGGAGATTTTTGGCAAGACCACAGCTTTGTGGTAATTACAGTTATATATGGACTGACCATTGTTGATTAGAACAGTCTCAATCCCTGAAACGCATCTTAATGCCTTGGCACAAATCATTCCAAGCAATGGAGTCGCCATGTAAACTAATTTATATATGCATGTATGTATGTATGTAGGATTTTTGGCAAGTAGTGGACTCGTCATTTTCACCAAGTATCCTGGTTCAATCCCTGGGACAGAATGAAATGCTCTTTTAGCGTGATTATATTTGCACAGATAAAAGACGTTAACGCAATGTGAATGTTAACAATGAATCCGTTATTCAGTCAGAGTGTATTATTGTAAATCTACGGGACACCAAATGATTTGTGTACATTTTTGTGCTGCGGATCCGTTGATATCATGGCTATCTATTTTCCGTCTTAGAGTTGCCTGACGTTCTAATATTTAAAAATGCTTTACGATGTGTGTATATTATTAAAACAAACAGTCCCTAAGTCAACCCATTGCCCATGGACAGGCTAAAGCCTATGCGCCATCAGGCAGAGCAGATTACCACAAGTGAACAGCGTACATCTGGAAAGGCACTCTTCATTTAAAGGCATGCTTGTTTCTAAAGGAATATAGAGAATTGCCAGTGCGATCCAAGGTAGAGTGACAAAGGTTAATATATCGGTAAATCTACCTTCTGAATTTTTCGGCCGGTATCTGTTGTTAATACTTCCTGAAAACATTTCTTCGTGTAACTATAGGTCATTACGCTGGACTGAGTTTGCTCAATTCTGTGAGGAAGTTATTTTGAACTACAATTTAGAGAATGGATTTTAACGAATCGGACTACAAAAACACCACAGTGCACGAATACACTCCAATGATGAATGTTATGCGCGCCACAGTGGTGTTGATCGTGTCTGTCGCCATCATTTTAAGCAATCTTGTTAATTTAACTGTTCTAAGCACAACTAAACAGATATCCGCTGTTACAAACATTTTCCTGACGAATCTGACAACAGCGGATTTTTGCGCTGGCCTGATTGCTTGTCTTCCTTCCGTGGCTCCCGCCATTACCGGCACGTGGCCATACGGTGCCGTCTGGTGTCAAATAAGCGGCATAGCTCATGGATCATGTTGCGCGGTGTCCATTTGGAGCGTTGGTGTCATCGGTGTTGAACGTTACATAGCCACCCGTCATCCATTGTTCTACAAACATAAACTGACACCCTGGACATCTTTAGGAATGGTTTGCTCCTTGTGGACATTGGCTATACTCACTTTCCTAACACCAAACATTTCCAAAGCCGATTTTCTGTACTTCCAGTTCCAACCGGATATCAGTATGTGTGGGTTGTACTGGGAAGCCGAATGGCTGTGCATCGCAACAGGGTTACTGATTCCAGGCTTGAGCGGATCTGTAATCATTTTCACCACAACTTCTGTTGCTAAGAGTCTAAACCAAACAAAATCAGTTACCAATCGTGCAGGACATTCTGTGATGACGGTAACAAGACCAAGGCAACGTTGCTTGAGAACACGTGAAGGGAAGGCTATTCGACTTCTGATAGTAACAACAGGTTTGTATTTCATCACTTGGGGGCCGTACTCTGTAATGACGTTTCTGGAAGTCTGTGGGCTTTGCGGTCGTCCTCCGAGTTGGCTGGCTTTTATCCTTATGTGGATAGCAAACAGTAACTGCTTCGTCAACGTCATCATCTATTCCGCCATTTATCCCTCCTTTAGAACACAGTTGAAAAAAATCTGTTACATGATTTTCTGTTGCGGATGCGTTCGCCCAGGTACGCGCGTTGTGCCCTGGACAACGTCAGGATCCTATAATTCTTAAAGGTATGGGTCCTAAACTAATGAAAACCGATATGGATAAATATACGTCAAACCCCACATTTGGTCCGCTCTGGCTTTGCTTAATTTGCACCGAAAACCTATCTATAGCAACAGGCGAAAAACAGGGCAAAGGATTGTTGGCAGTATACAATTTGCCTTAAAATGCGCTCTAAAGCAAACATAGTGAGACGATGTAGTCAGCAGGGCCAGCCACGAGGGGGTCGGATAAATGAAAGCAGTGAACTATTCAGTGCCAACAAGTCTTTTTGCAAGTATGTTATGACGTAGACACATTTGTGCTCCACCTGTGCAATGAACCACCGGAGCTGTCATTTAAAGTGTAATGTTTTGTCTAGGTATAAAAGTATCCTGTGAATTTTTTTTTAAATCTACTGTTTTCTAACTATAAATTTTTTACAATTACGATAGCCATAAATGATGGTTTAAAAGTTTTACAGTTTTTATTTTGTGACATCTCCCAGGGTTTTCGAAGGGTTTGATAAATGTATGAGGGCTTACTTACAAACCTCAAAGTTAAAGTCATGTAGGAAATTTGCTTCATAGGTCAGGAAATTTACAACCGACTGCAAGGAGCTGTCATTAACGGACGAAACAGTCAGGTGAGTAGTCCGCGAATGCTGGTGTCCCACAAGATTCCTTGCTGGTACCACTATTCTAATTTTTAATAATGATCTTCTTTACTTGGTACTGAAGAACATTAACCGATTACCCCCGAGACAGACTGGAAGATTGTATGTGACAACCTGCCAGTTGGCACTAGCCATTCATCTTTACTAAATACCTGCATATTATTTAAACGTATTTGGAACCAGATGTTTGGAAAATGGCTGATCTGTGCTACATCTGAACGTGTGTCACCTTCTTTCTGGACCAATCCAAGGATTTAATGCATCTGCAGAGGTCATCCAACTCTTCAAACGTATTGAGAACGTATGTGGCCATCCACAGAGTTGTTCATAGAAATATTTAACATCATGAGCTACCAAAAGCAGAAGAGTATATCTGAATCCGAGTAGGACATTGAAACAATGAACTCTGTTCAGTCGACGCCAGCTCTAATCCTTTGTTCTCTGGAGGAACAACATACTGTGTCCGACATCAAAGACATAAGAAAGTGCTTTGCTAAGCTTAATTTCAACTTTACATCAGAAATTCAGGCAATAACTGCAAAAATATCGTACATAAACAAGCATGTTCATGAAGTCGAAGGAATGTGCAATTCAGTCGCTGAGGGCGCGCTTGACATTCGAGAAAATGACCTCCCCGCTTACAAAGATGAACTAATTGTCGAAAGAAACGAAAGGCTAAAACTCGATTTAAGGGGACGCAAGTGGAATGTAATTATTAACGATATCTCTGGTCAATCTAGAAAAGATCTCTCTGTTACTGTTAAGCTGGTACGATCTGCTTTTGTTGATAACTAAATCTCCACGCTAATCGTTCAAGCAAATGCTCTTCCATGCAGTACACCGCTTGCCCGCGTTCCAGGTGAACAGAAGAATATTATTGTGAGATTAATTCAACTCGTGCATTGTGACCTGATTCTTCAAAGTTTTGGGAAATTACAACGGGGGTGAGGCCTTAGTGTTATTCCCCACCTACCACTCATATTGGCACAAAGACGCTATGATCTCGTTAAAAAGTTAAACGATATGCCTAGAACACAAAATAGTTTATCTATATGAGGCCCCATTCGTCATCCTGAAGTCTAAGTGAAAGCCGAGTACGTGCAGTGTGCGTCTAGCTGGTACTCCAACAGAGCCTCGGAGTATCACTACATATGTGATTGACAATAACTGTGCCTTCGCCCCGCTGCATTAAGTTAAATAACACTCCCGTATAATATACGTCCGAGTATTGCTCGTTCCCTTTATATACTTGGATCAAGCTGGTTTGACAGAGTTTAATATGAACACCAGAGTAATTTACGTCCGCTGACGCTTAGCTGCTTATGTAATTCTTCTCTCGGTTATTGCTGTATCTGATACTCTCTTCACACCAAGGACAGGCAGTTGTAAAATTCTAGAATTGTCAGATGATACTTGTGTTTGTAGATATTGCTGTGTAAAGCTTACACTTCTGCTTGTCTACTTGTCACTGTTCAATTATAAGTTCATCCCAGAATTGTATTACACCCCCACTCTCTGGGCATACTTTATATTGTATTCGAATCTATGATTTAATCTATATATTGATTTCGCAGAAAACTGATTTATTCTTTTATTTTTTTTATTTTTTTTTTAGTTTCTTTTTTCTTATTTTAACAATTTGAATCTTCTCAGTTTAACGATTAACAGTTATGATTGTACAAATGTAGACAGTAACAAAGTGGGTAAGTCGTCATTGCACACGGAATGTTTTGTAAGACCAAGCCTCTGTTGACCTTCCAGTTGACAGAGGGAGCAACCAGGGGAGGTCTGTTCGGCTGTCTTTAATTATTTTTGTGTCTCTAGCCATGTTTTGATTTCAGTTATTGTGCAACCCACTACTGACCATATAGCTTTATTTTGGCATCTCTTTCCATATTTATATTCATCAAAAATTATACGTCACCTATTAAATCTTTTCAGTATGTGTATTAATGGCTAATTCTGATGTTAAAACATGAAAGCTGTTAGATAAGCTTATGCAGCGCAAAAAAGTGAATACGTTGCCTCTCACTTTTAGATTGGATGATTCCAGTATTAGTGACCCAATCATAATAGCGAATAATTTCAACAAATATTTTTGTTCCTTTGCAACTGTACTTGAATCCACTATCCCACCGACAAATAAATTCTATAAAGATTTCCTGCCTCCACCTGAATTAGATGAATTTTCCTTCAGAAATTGTTCTCCAGTTGCTATCAATAACGTTATCGGTAATGTTAAAAATGCTTCCACAGGTTTTGATGAAATGCGAACACCGATTTTAAAAACAGCTTCTTATATTCCTTGTGAACCATTGAGTTACATAATTAATTTGTCCTTTGCAAATGGTGTTGTTCCAGATGCAATGAAATCTGCCTTAGTGAAATCAGCACATAAATCAGGAGATAAACATGTGTTTGCCAATTATTGTCCAGTATCAGTTCCTCCATGGTAAAATTCTTGAAAAATTAGTTGCTGACAAAATATCTTTTCGTTGAGAATCATGAAATAATTTCTTCCAGTCAGTATGGATCTAGTGCAAACTACTCCACCTCTGTGGCTGTGTCTTTATTCGAAAAACTTGTTCAACAGAAAGAATCCAAAAATTCAGTATTCTAGCATTCTTAGACTTTTCAAAAGCTTTTGACACTGTTAACCATGAAATTCTATTAACCAAACTAGATGACTGTGGGTTTAGAGGTATTTCAAACGCTTGGTTTGAGAGTTATCACAATATCTTCGTTACAATAATATATTATCTGCTAGAGGTGAAGTTAAATGCGGAGTGCCGCAGGGATCTGTTTTGAGTCCAATTTGGTTTTCGGTTTATATCAACGATATCATTCAAAGCCCCAGTCTGTTAGATTTTCTTATTTTTTGCTGATGATACAAGTGGAGTCCTTACTGGCACTGACCCTGTTACCTTAGTTAATCAAAGTTGTCTTTTGAGCAGAACAAACTTTTGGAATGGTCCTGTTGTAACAAGAGCTCCCTTAACGTAGATAAAACCAAATTTATTATAATTATCCCTAAACATAAGAGTATTAAAAGTTTACCTCTTAACATTTATGATGTCAACGTTAACACAGTTGACAGCTACAGATTTCCAGGAATTTATTTAAATAGCAAGCTAAACTGGAAAACCTACATAAATGAATTGTGTCAGAAAATATCTAGAAATCAATGGGCCATCAATAATATTAAATCTTGTCTGAACAAAAAAAGCGTAGATTATTTTGAATTATTCTCCTATATTCTCATATCTCTCATACTGCAACATAGTATGGGTAACACTTATGTTTGCATCTTACTCTCCTTCACATCGGTCAGAAACGAACAGTTAGAATTATTAATCATCCCTGTTCCAGGTGAATATTTACCAAATTCTGCTTTCTGGTAAATTCTTTCATCATTTATTTTCACTCCCAATTATCTTTCAAGACTTCTTCACCATGCTCTCACATGTTCATTGATACAGTATTGAAAATTGTAGAACAAATCGTTAATGTCCTTTCTACGTATCCAAATTATCTTTTTATCCAGCTAGAATTAAAGGTTTCCTTGTGTGAAATAATCTTCCTCCTACTCTCAACACTATAAATTCTATTTCTTTATTTAAGCGCGAAATTAAAGCTTGTTTAAATGAATAACATAATTAACATTTTGCTGCATTCACTCTTGCCATCATTAACCCTATATTCAAGTCGTGGTCTCTATCTGGATGCTATAAATTTACCTGGATATATATATATATATATTAATAAAAATGAAATGAAAAAAACATATATCAAACAGAATTTCAAAGCCTTGAGTCAATTAATAAAATAACCACTAAAATAGAAGGCTGACTTTCCTCAGTGAAAGTCTGCAATCTACAAAGAGTGTCAGCAGTATAGGATTCTAGGTTTGTGCTGTGCTTTGGACACCATTGAGGAAACATTTTATAGTCCAAATTAAGAAATGTTACAGTTCTTTAAATGATGGCCTCGTAATGACCCAGGAGCCTGCCGCCAATGCGGTCGCGGTGAGTTCAAGTCCAGCTTAAGTAGGCTTCCTCTTTGGTTGTGCGTGAGAAGGTCTGCCAGAAACCTGTGGATGGTCCCAAGTTTACTCGGGCTCTGAACGGTTTCCTCCCAACATAATACTGACCGTCGTCGCGTAGGTGAAATATTTCTGAGTACGGGGTTATACACCAATGAAATAAACAAAATAATTCTACTAGATACAGAAAGTAGGTCATTTCGGCAAATCGTCCTCTATAAACGGGGCTTCATAAAGTATGGCTAAGTGATCATAATAAGAAAACATATGTGAAATATGTGTGTGTATGTTTGTGCACAGAGAACATGTGTGAACGTGAGCAATCTCTTTTTACTTAAAATACACAATGTATTTTTGTGATTCATACGACTGTGTTCGTGTACAAAAACCTGTTTTAAGGAATGCCAACATGTATTTTTTTTCTGCATTTATTAGGAAGTGGGATGTAGCTTATTATCCGCTTGGTGAGAGTTCAACTCCAGTCTTGAACAGGGAATTTCTGAATTCCCCCGCTCTTCAGCTTCGTGCGGTTATGTTGAAATTAACGGATCGGTGACGCTCGCAGGCCCGTTTGCGCAGTTTAACTTCTTCTGAAGATCCCTTATCGACCACTGAAAAGGTGCGCCTATCTGTACTACCTCTACTTGTGAAAAAACTCGTCATTAACTTTAATAAATACCCAAGGTCGGTGGTTTATCGCGGACATTTCGGTTTCCTTCACCCATAGAACAGATGGTTGCAAGCGACTACCGTCTGCCTTGAGAAGCGTTATGACATCAGCAAGGAGCAATCTGAGATTTGTTTTCAGCCTTGTGTGTAAGACAATATGGTTGAAAATGACCAATAGGAAATGAGCTACAAGGTTAACAAATCACCTTGGTATAGCTCAGTAATTGGCTGAAAGCAAGGATACGTTTTCTGACTGAAGCAAACATTTTGAAGTTGAATGTAATGCGTAGTGTATGCTCCCCAAACACTGAAATCGCGACGGCTTTGCGTTAACACTTGTTTATAGGAATAAGATTTTCATATCCTCAAATCCAAAAACCAGTTTAAACACAGATTTCAGGTTTTAACTTCATCTGATACCAGGTTTGTGGAATTGGCTTGAGGCAGCAAGTTGAAACTGAACAGCTAATTAAAATTCACCAATATCATTGCATTGATGAATAAATTGAAAATGGGTACCTAACACAAGCTCAGGAACTGGATAGCACTGGACGGGCAAATAGATTATGAAAATTAATCATGAACAGCTGGATGAACTTAGCAACATGATGTCAAAGAAAAACTGATGATAATCATGTTGAAAATGCCTGAAGCCGAGCAGCTGGAAGATATGGGGCAAGTGAATGAAACTTTAAAAAAGGCGTCGAAACTGACATTCGTATTCCAGCCGTCTTTCAAAGTGAGAATTCCGGATCATTAATCGCAAGACCAGTTCCCAAAAACGACATATAACTCAAACCACCAAAGAATTGAGAAAATATATAAATACAAAAATTCGGACGCATTCTTGCGAAGAGAAGCAGTGAATAGTTTTCAACGATGACGAAAAGACGCAATGAAGGTTCTAGGCAGATGAATAAAACCAGCTTGGTATCATTGTAGTATGTATGGTGTCAAGTAAATATGTTTCTCAGTTGCTCTATGATTGCAGCTGTTCATATATCCACCGTGGCGATCACACTCAACACAATCAATATACGGCCCTTAGATCCAGGTTAAACGGAATTAGACACACTTGTAAAGTAGAAACCCAGAGATTCTGACCTTTCCGTCGGCCTTTGCCATCAACAGAGGCGTACTCATTGTAAAACATAAGAGTGAAGGCGTGGGTAATGATAATCGATTATAAATAATTGTTTGAATCCATATCCTTGTAGTAGCCTTTTCACAAGAGTGTTTAGTAGATGCAAAAGAGAAACCACTTCTTATTAGTAAACACAAGAGACAATTCTTGTCCAAACATTGTAAGTGGCCAAAGCATCGCCAAAGTCAAATACATACATACCATCTAGACAAATCAGCTTGTTGATATTTGACACAGAAATACATAATGATACTCACAAGGAGCCAATGTCATGGCGTGTTTTGTCTTCGAATTCAAAGGAAATGTTGGTGCGATATATTTACCATTTAACATCCAAATTTACGAAAATCGAAATGATTGTCCACTTATACATAAATGACTTTATCGCGGAGAGTATAACGCACGCAGGGGCAAATTGTGATAGCTGGCAAATGGTCACATGTAATCGTTGAAACACGGGATCCTTGTCAATTTATTTCAGTTAGTGTTTTATTTTAAATGTTCGAGTCAATGTATCCATGGTAACAACTTATACCCCTGCATGGCACCCTGCCTCTTCAACATTCCCTTGCAATCGACTGGACAAACATCGAAGAAAAAGGTTTTTAAGCTCTAGGTATTGATCGCAAATATATGACACATAAACAATTCGGTGGTGAAGGTTGTAGATTTTTAGCGACTGTGTGACATCCAGTCGATGGCGAAGATGAAGTGTGTCATCGGCAGTCCTGTAACAGCCTTCAGCTGAGAAAGATGCGATAAGCGAATGGGTTTAGTACGGGGTACACTTTTCCCAATACAAGCTGCTCATGTGGTGCAAAGGTGTTTTGGAATTTCTCGCCAGTGTGCAGATTTAGGCTTACATGCCAACGATGGAACACTGGAATGGAAAGCTTCAATGAATTCGTTAGGGGTCAGGAAATGTGCGGGTTGACTGCTAAGGTGATCCCATAACAACACTGCCCCAGACAAAAAGCTGATCATCAGTGCAGAAATCAGACACCCTGATCTGTGTGTGCAAACAGACTACACAAGAAATCAAATGTCTTCTTCAACAAATTGAACACAATACATGGTTTCTGTATGAAATCTGAACCCAAATCAAAGATCTTGTAAGTTGAGGCTAGTAGTGAGAAAGCTAAGACATCCCAGGAGAGAATTTAGACACCTTGTGAAATGTGGAGAACAACACCATGTGACAAACCACGGTATACTGTGCAAATATTATGTGATCGTCATATGTGAAGTGCTGGAACTTTCCGGGTATAAAGGTGATTCATTAATGCGTTGGAAATTTCCTCACACCAAACGTGTATGCCTAGCACCTCCTTTGTATACGGCCCTGAGGTAGTTTTTTCTCACTGCACTGGAGAAAAGAACATCTCGCAGCTGAACTTTTTCTTCAGCCGACAGAACAAAACCGTAATCGTGACGCTATCAGTAATTTTTACAGTGGCGATTAAACCCTGACCACGTGCCAAGGCTAGACACATGTCATTGTTGTGGTCAAAAATTTCGAACTATCGCAATAGTGTGCAAAATTGTGCGATAATAAGTTTTAGAACGGATTATATTACTCAGAATTTTTTCATACCAATGTTTTCTCTGTCGCCGTGGTGGGATGTCAAACGTTTCTGCCTCTATCCAGAAATGTGCGGTTTGTTTTGCGAAGCAAAATGGCTGTGCGCAGCACAGGGATTATGGCTCCTTTTTTGAGCGGATGTGTCATTATCTTTACTACATTCTCTGTCGCTAAAGCCCTAAAGAAATCGAAATTAGTAAAATCACGCGCACATATACCGGCAAACCTGGACAGAGGAATAACACAAACGGACCTCGATTACACGTGAAAAGAAAGTCATTTTCCATTATAACTTTTCTGGAAGTTGCTGAAGTATACATTCACTCTCTGGATTAGTTAGTTTTAACCTTCATGTGGATCGCAAAAAGCAACTCGTAAGTGTCATCGTGTACTCCGCCATTTATCCTTCATTTATTTCTCGGTTGAGAAAGCTGTTGTACATGATTTTCTAATGCGAATCCTTTCGTTTGGGTTCGCGCGTTGAGCCTTCAGTAATATCAGATACAGATACCGCTCATAGGGATGGATACTAAATTGAAGAGCGCACGTCGCATTTGTACCAACAAAAAATTAAAAATTTGAGCTATTGACATTTGTCTTAAAGAATGCATGAAATGTAACATTTCATTTTGGGGCATATTTGTCACCTTGTGCCTGCAATGCCTGTTTCTCCATATTTTCCTTCAACTCAAGGAATTTTTCGAAAGTCGTTTCATCGATAATTATAGCAGTAAGTAAAACGTATGGGTTATATTAGATATCTGGCACCCATTTTATTTCATGTAATGATTTCTTTATTCTCCTCACAGAGTAACTTAACATCACTGCGACGACTAGCACGTTGTCACTGGGATCACGGTGAAGGGGCAGGAAGCGATACGAAAAACAAAATATCCCTACATCAGCCTTTGTTTCTTTCATTACTTAATACATGCGATTCTCTTTTTCATCTAAAGTGGCTCAAAACGTGATTGACATGGCTATGTAAAGCAAATTTAGTGATGAATGTTGATCATAGTTTCGCGCGATGGCATCGATTGTGAGGCTAAGACAAGTCAAGCCCACGTGTACTCAGATTAGTCTGGAGGTGACAGTGATGGTGAGCGAGCACAGAGGAAGAGCGCATGCGCTGTGATGTGACATGCTGAACTGAGAGATTTTTTACTCATACAATTCTTGACTATTTCATCGCTAATTGATAATTATGTTGCATCCTTAGACGCGGCAACCTGCTTCCCCAGTGCTCTGCACGGTTTCTTCCCCTCATAATGCGGCAGTGAAATATTCATGAGTACAGCGCAAAACACCAATCAGATAAAAAAAGAAATTCTTAGATACGGCTATGATTTGTATTAAATCCCACTAGCTTATGGCCCACGGCTGGTTGGCCAACTGATTGATGCCTTTATGCAGGCAGCATTCAGGCTATTCGCGCCGTCACTCAACTTCAACAATATTTGACAAATTATGCAGAGATCCATCTGCTAGTAAGCGTATATATGTCATGCTGCAGGCAGCTAGACTAAAAGTTATTTATTTCATTCCCTTGCCAAAATAAGTTAAGTATAAGGTGTTTTTTTGTATTAGCCAAGTTGAAAACTTGTCCAGTTGGTTGTAGGGTGGTTGTAACAGTTCCTGGAGCATTCCATTGGTGCATTAATGAGCAGCGTGTCTAGATGTGGAGATGGCCGAGCACTTAGCGCGTTACCGCAACGCAGTGACTCAGGAGCTTCTCACCGAATTCGAGTCCTTTCGTACATGGGAAGATCTGCCAGCTACATTAAGGTGGTGGCGTATTCCCTCGGGCTCTGCTCGTAGATTTAGTATCCCCGAGGCCTGATCCCTTTGCATTGTTTTCATGTTAATGTGTATACATGTGTTAAATTTCAGGACAACATACCACTTTCATTAATTCTAGACCAGTGACTTCTAATAAATTGCATTTAACGGCACTATTTTTTTTACCTAATTCTGCTTAAGCCATCGTGCTAGGTGACATGTAAGTAATTACTTCTTAAACACGTACATGGACAGTTAGAATAAAACCCTAACTGAGGTAAATTCACAAGAGGCCCTATTTCACCGGTAACCTGTGACCATTTGCTAACTATTACACTGTTGTCGCTGCCCTGTTTTTACTCTCTCTGATGTTGTCTTTTATACTCTGCGTGTTTTCCTTCCACAATAATGCGGGCCGCAGTGGCACAAGTGAAATATTTTTACATCAATAAACGATGTTTATATGAGTCCGTGAATTCCAAGGGATTTAGACCGTGGAGTGCCCTGACGTTGTCATGCTTGGTGAGATTTTCTGTCTTGGATTTACCAATTCTCTCATTACGTGTACAGCCACGATGATTGAAATAAGGCCTTGCATGTGCTTTGTGACAAGCTATGCGCACTTCAGTGATATCAACGTTTCTCTTTCGCTTCTCCGAAGTAGGACCCGTGACTGAATACCATACGTGGGTAGGCCATCCACGTTTTTGTGCAAAAGGGTCCAAATTTATCATCGAAGCATGTCACAAAACTGAAATGGCTTAGGATGGGCCATTATGTCGACATTGCAGTTAAAAGTCCGTGAGAAACAATATCAATCCTGTCACAGATATCCATGGACACGCAACAGTCTGTGCAAAAATGAGCCAAAATTTAAATAAATGAGAGTGAATAGTGTCGAATAAAACCTACATATCACAAGAATGGAATACGAAGAACTTGTAGAGATTGTTGTTACAATTCAATACATACTGTGTCGACAAGGTAACTGTAAACATCAGAGGAATCTCAAAATGGAACCACTGATACCGGTTAGTCGAAGGTCAATGTTGTCTGCCACGGGTTGGGGATAATTTGTATTGCACAGGGAGAGATAATTTGATTATTGCCCCAAACTTCCCCGGTCCCCCTTTAGGCGTTGCTTTCAACATTATTGCGGTCATATCACGCCGATCTCTCCTTTGTAGCAAGCCAGACTCAATATAACATATATACAGTGCTGCCTCAGTGGTACACCATGCTGAAGACACTGGATTCGACACCTCACGTAGTTACATGATATACTGGTGATTTTTATTTGGCCTATTCTTCTTGAGATGAGCTCCAAGCGAGGTGCATGTAGAGGCAAGGGATGACTCGATTCGGGATCGAACCCCGTACCTACCGCATCGCTTTATTGCTTTTTCTTTACAGTTTTCCGCAATAGAGCGGTGAATTACTCTGAGGAGTCGGTTTCTTTAATCTAATAATCTGACATGATAATACAAAACCTCAAGTGCTGCATTAAATATAACAGAAAAGACTACAGCGTGTTCGGTAAAAACCATCGAAGCGATGACAGCGTCGGTAAACGTTCACCAACGGGTAAAATCCAGCCTCTTGTCAGTCCATGGGAGATAAGGTTTCACTCTGGCCAGTCATGTAAAATGATCAACTTTCAACTTGTAAACTATGCCTCCTCCTGCACCATTAAAAAATGAATGAATAAACTGTTCAGAAACTTTGGAAATTGCTTTCAATTTATTGATTGCGGTTTAAGGTAACCACTCCACCAAGACGGCACGCAGATTACTTTGAAAGAAAAGGGCAACAGATCAAATGTAAATATGTATAGATAAGGTATTCCATACAACGATCAGGAAAATGTGCCATTTTATTTTTATGAATAACCGTGATATGGTAGTTCAAAGGGAGCTATAGAGCGCCCTCACTGAAAAATCCAAAGCGCTGCCATGCTATTAGTTTTAGCCAATGAGGAGTGAGTTATCTCCGTAACCCTTAAACGCAACTGTTTCCGCTGACGTCATGCGAACCCCGTTTTGCCTGTCAGTCATATGAGCGTGGAATATAGGTGACGCGATTTTTGTAACAGATCGTATCCCATGGCCCGTTACCATTCCAGGTTAAATGTTGAGTTATCAAGCACGTCATAAAATATGGCCATGGTTTAGGTCTGGTGCCACCCACTTCCAAAAAAACTACTAAGATATTTTTTGTCCTGCTACTAAAATGAGATAACATCGCATTTTTAATTTAAGATGGGATAACTTAAAAACCTTTACACCACACTTAAGCCTCACTTATTTTATGTTTTCATCCTGGTTTGTGACCTCATAAGTTGTACAGGCTTAGTTCTGTTAACGCCTTGAAAGTTGTTTGCTTAATGGAAGGGTTCAAATAAATGCTTTGTTTCTTGCTCTGACGCTGTGGGGCTTGTGCACTGCCTAAGTGTTTTGTGAGCATACATACACCTAAAAGTGTGACGTGCTACCTGGAAAGAACAAAAGAGTACACAGCTTTGGAGCCTTTTGTTAAATACGGGAAGGAGTTTTACGAGCTTCCCACTGTGTTTTGCACACAAATAGGGCCATGTAGACACCTGTTGTGTAGCACTTGCTACCTGTAATGTAATAGTATTACATTACGTGTATCAAGTGCTGCCCATAGTGTAACATAACAACATCATGGGTAGCAAATATCACCTGTAATGTAATAATACTACATTATGGGAAACAATCACCGAGTGGTGTCTGCCCAACATGTAATATGTAATACACTATGGGTAGGCCTCACCCATGTATGTTTCGGAAGATTACATCCAGGTGTCCGTAATGAAACACGTCCGCATTCAGCTGGGATGTCCATGGTCAATAATGACGCCCCTGCTTTAATATCTTTTCACTTCCTTCCCATTCCGTTATCAGGTAGGTCCAGTTGGTAAAAAGTGAAAACACTGTTGTGTTAATTGGTGACGTAACTGAACCAGGCTAGCCTTCAAATTTAAGCTTGAGCAATCCTGAAATTCAAGAACTTTTTATGAACAAAGAAGGGATAATCCTCCGAATATATATTGCAAGAGCTGTCTCGTATTATTTGTGTGTAGGGGTAAGCCCTTGGGAAACTATGTACCTACCTTCGCCAGATACTTTACAGATCCACTGACTTAAAGACCCAATCAAGTGGAGGACACTGAATTCGAGCACAAGACCTTGATCACAGTTTTTGATTATACCTTAGATCAATGAACCAGTGAAAGCCAAACCTACATCTAATGTAACCCCATGTCGATCTAACAGCATATTCTACAATATGTGCAAATGTCATTTTATCTCCAGGCATCATTCTGTTTACACCAGCATATTAGTTTAGAAGAAATTAATTTTGATTACATAATGGGCACAAAGTGGATTATCAATGATTACACAACGGGTAAGACTTGCTTCGTATAATGTAGCAATGCTAGATTACAAGTAGCCATTGCTACCCATATTGTACTAATTATCGATGGCAATTACTACCCATAGTGTAGTAATTGTTACATTATGGGATTTTATTATCCTAATGTAACACATCCAGTTGAAGTGAAAATAATACATATGTATTATGTTAGTTTTAATTACCATATTATTTTGAGGGGATGCTAAATCTGTGTCAGCGATATTTTTAAAGATTTTGCAGCGTTGTTTTGTCCATGAAGGAAAAAATTTGAAAGTCTTGACAAGAGTGAGCCTGCATGCTAACAGGTAGCACTTGATAACCGAGGCCCAGGACAAACAGTGAAAGCTGTGGTTGCTAGGCAGATAGGTACTTCTAGTCTTCTAGTAGGTTTCCATTGTCTAGGTTAACACAAACATCATTAATTAGCTGACCTTCAGAATGGCAATAATTTCTGGTCGGCTGGTCACGTTGACGTCTGGTATTGGATTACACAGTGTTATTGTTCTTCACCGGACCGTTTTTGAGAGTTCCTGTTGGCAAAGGTGTCCAATGGCAACGAAAAAAAAAAAGAAGAAAAGCTGAAACACGCACGAAAGATAAGTAATGGGTCATTTGTTATAAACTGCATTATTCTGTGGGTGCGTCAACTGATAGCATGATGCAAAACAAATATATCGGTGATATCAGATACAATACTAGTTAATGATACACATCAGTAGACATATGTCTGGATCTCATTTGTCTCTTATGAAATGAAAATAAATGTGCTAGGGACGTACCTACCCTTTCATCTCTACATTCACCCTAATGACAGCGACTACCATCATTGAACATTTCCGCTTTGTAAGGCAGTACCTCAGAGCTAGCTGGACAATACCACCATGGGAAGATTTTACGGCTCCGTTATTTTTGATTACCGTTACACATGGCAAGGTAGGTGAATGGCTTAAAGTTTCCGGTAAGCTATCGACCGCCACTGAACAGATCTTTTATCACCTACATAGACAATCTGACAAGCCAACGATTAGCAGTGATTAGTGCTAAGTAACGCCACGGCTGGCGGATATAGGGTCTTGTGTCGAGCACGCCTATCTTGACATTCAACTGAAGTTTAATTTGAGGTATGCTTGTGGGGACAGATTTCCCAGAGGTGGCAGCAGTGCTGTACAATGTTTCACCCATAACAGGACTTCAGTGGATACACACATACCGTTGGTGGCATATGTGTACAGGTCTCTACCACATTTAAGCCATGAGAAAACGTTCCATTTGAAAGATAGGATCTCCGGGTAAATGTTTTCCTTTGGTAGCAAATGTGTACTGTGCTTTTCAGCCATAAGAAAACTAACAGGTGTGAGTACATCTGTTCTATTCGCGACAAAGTGAACAGTGGTGCTCCACATTTCGGCCATGAGAACACGTTTCGTATAGACACTAACACCGGCGGATAATTATTTTCCGTTCGTGACAAATTGAAGAGTCGTGCACCACAGCTCAGCCATGAGAACACGTTTCGCATAGACTTACGCGTACATTCGGAGAGTAATCAATAACAGCAGTAGATACGTCTTTTCCGTAGATGACAAATTCATACAGTTGTATTCCACATTTCAGCTGTAAGGGAACGATTCGTATAATAGCTGACAAGTGTGGATGCATCTCTTTAGTGTTATGCTCCTTCAATGTTTACGCCACTTTTGATGTAAACTATATCCCTGTATTTACAGTTTTCTCCGATGACATGGACTGTCTGTTGAAGACGATGTCACAAAAATCACATTGATCATGGGCCGCTTCACAAAGACGGAAGGCGTTTAGTCGCTTTTTTTGTGAGAGTTATAAACACGCTAGATTGTTTGTTCATGTACAAGCCACTAAAATATTTGTGTGAAGTACTAGCTCAATATCTCAACGCTCAAACAGGAGGATTCCTGCACTATCGTGTTTTCTCTTGCTGAAATCTTTTCTACCTCCCAAACATTTTTATTTTTCCTCTATAGCTAGCCAGGCAGATGTCGGGCCTTTGAAGTGTTCGATATCGATCCCTTTCAGAAGATGGTTTTTCGAAAAAGAAGGCAAAGATAATGCGGGTAGATAAAACAGCAATTTGCCAAAGCTGTTCTCGACTTTGAGCGGATTCTCTCTGATGGCCGTAGGAGACAAAGAGGAAGTAAGTGACTTTATCTTACCTGCACGGCACAATACTTGGGGTAAACTGACAATCAATGGACGACACTCATTCTCCGATTGCAAAGCAGATAGTCTTCCCAAGAAACACGCGTGTTATCTGTGTGACGTTATCTCTAGAGTCACCCGAAGAGCATTCACCCTTTTTTTTTTCCTCTTTTCATATTCCGACCTTGATTGTGATAAGAGGAAGAGATAAACAAAAATCGTTTGAGTTTGATTGGGTGCTTTTTCTGACAATGGACATCGAGCAATGTATTCATCACTGGTATGATGGGTAACAGTTATTACGTAAATTCAGATTTACTAAATAACATAATAGGTTCATTGTTGCTGTGAGTTTGCTAGCTGGGTCAGGCCCAAGCTGAGTTACACACTAAAAAAAGTACCCCAACAACGGCACTGCTACTGGGTCATCTATTGTGTTTTAAATGTGGTCTAGTGAGTGCTGAAATTGTCTGCGGAAGTCAGGTTCATGGAGCAACTGAGGTGCGGGGTGTCATATTCTCAAATGATAACGAACTGGCTGTAAGTAGATCAGTTTGAAAATGGACATTACAACATTGATATCATATTCAACTCTGTGTGTTGTGAAAGGCGTCAGTGTGAAAAAGGCATGCATGGATTAAAACATTGGTGATCTTCCGGATAGTCTGTACTTGTCATGCCTAATGAAGTTCATGGTGCTTCCAATATGAAAACAAGAACTCACGGTATTTGTTAAATATATTTTATCTAGATTCGGGACTGCAATGCCTATAATATTTTGCAACAAGAATTTCTTAATAGAACTTTAAGGTGAAAAGTTCTTGACTTCTCACGAAGACTATTTAATTTCAGGCCAGTGTTATACAAATTAAAATTTTCCAAAAAAAAAAAACAGGATGGAATCCAATGAATCAAACTACAACAGCACCAGGTTACACGGTCTGGAACACACAACGGTGATGATGGCAGCACGCATCACAGTGGTCCTAATTGTATCCGTGACGATAATTTTAAGCAATTTGATTAATTTCATTGTTCTGAGGATGACTAAACAAATGTCTGCTGCCACCAACATTTTCCTGACAAATTTGACAACGGCGGATTTTTGCACTGGACTGATTGCTTGTCTACCGTCCCTAGCTCCGGCGATCACCGGCACTTGGCCATACGGCGCCATCTGGTGTCAGGTAAGCGGCATAGCTCATGGATCATGTTGCGCGGTGTCCATTTGGAGCGTTGGTGTCATCGGTGTTGAACGTTACATCGCCACCCGTCATCCATTGTTCTACAAACATAAACTAACAGCTCGGACTTCATTGTTGATGGTTTGTTCCTTGTGGACGTTGGCTATACTCACTTTCCTAACACCAAACATGACAAAAGTTGATTTCCTGTACTTCCGGTTCCAACCGGAAACCAGTATGTGTGGTTTGTATTGGGAAGCTGAATGGCTGTGCATCGCAACAGGGTTTATGATTCCAGTTCTGAGTGGATCTGTCATAATTTTCACCACAGCATCAGTTGCTAGGGCCCTTAAGCAAGCAACGTTCCTTAAAAATGGTTCAGGGAACTCTGCGAGGACGGGAACAAGATTAACGCGACCTATTTCGACCTCGCGTGAAGAGAAAGCCGTCCGGCTGCTAATCGTGACGACGGTGTTGTATTTCTTGACTTGGGGACCGTATTCAACCATGGCAATCTTGGAAGCTTTTAGTCCTGATCTTCGCTCACCGGGTTGGTTGGCCTTTACCCTTATGTGGATCGCAAACAGCAACTGCTTCGTCAACGTCATCATCTATTCCGTCATTTATCCTTCGTTCAAATCTCACATGAAAAATCTTTTGTATATGTTTTTCTGTTGCGGATGTTTTCGTCCGGGTTCGCGCGTTGAGCCATGGTCAACATCCGCAACTCATACCACGCCAAGAGATCGTTACTAAACTGAATAATGTCCACAAAGGAATAGTACGGGTTTATCCTCACCTGTTGTTATTTGTTAGTCTGTGACAACGAACATCTACCGACTGGTACTCGTCAGGCGTGAGCATCACCTGTAGCCTGTGGTAGCAAAAAACAATCTTACATTTTATTTTCAGAAAAATGGTTGTGGCCCACTAAGAGCACCTGACTCGGCTGATATAGTTGTTAATCACATCCTTTCCAGACGAGAATTAACTTTGTCGTATATTTTTTTTATTTACTTTGATAACATCGAAGGTCTTACTCAAGATTTTTAGCTAATGCGAGATGTTACTTTCTCTCTATGCCTCGGACATCTCTTATAGTACATACACTGCTAATTAGCTAAAGTAAGCGAATGTCTGTGAACATAAATAGAGCCTGTGGTGTTCTTATTGCTGTCTACGTTGTTTGGACCTTAAATATACTGGGGATGAGCCGAAAGTTGTGGACTTTTTTTAAAGCATAGCTTTCCATGTAAGAGAACTTGTTCAAACGTCAGAAAAATGCATTCATATCTTATCGCCCATTGTTTTCAATTTCATCTGGGAAAACCCTAATCTTTGGGATTTCCAAGGTCTTCTTGTTTCTGCCATTCGTGTTTTAAACTATATATTTGACAGATCGAAGTACCAGATAGGAAGCATAATGAAATATCTTTGGAGGGCAATTCGCGGAGGTTCGCATGATAGTACACCTCGTAACACAACTTTAGAGAATGGAGGATTTCATGAAAGTGATCGTAAAGTTGCAACACAATCACTGCCGATGGACAGTTTTCCGAATGTTTTGTCATTGGGGTTTCTTTTGTTCCCGTCCTAAAATCGGACAGGATTGTGGAAAACGACATTGAATAAATACTTTTGGTATCGCCAAGAAATCAGCAACATCATGCAAAAGTTTATAAGAGCATAAAACACCTGTTTGTTTGTGTTAAAGTACGTGTGATATTGATTTTAAAATGCAATGTCGTGTGGGTGTGTTTAACTGTCGCGTGGGTTTGCTTAACTGTAGCGTGGAAGAGGTTGACAGTACGATGCGATTCCCTGCACACTGGGATTTGCAACATCCATCAGCTGTATTTCAGACGTGAAGAGGCTTTATTCTCTTCATCCCCACGCTCAACACGGTGAACATACAGCCCCTAATCCGGGGTTAATCGGAATTAGACACAATTATAAAACACAGTTCGAGAGATTCAGAATATTCCGTCCGTATAAACCAACAAAAGAGGTACACTCATTGTGAAATTGAAGAAACTTAGAGTAAAGGCGTTTGATGGAATATCCTTGACGTACAAGTTTTTGCAGTAGTAACTTGTGACGTTTCTGCTGTAGTTCTGAATGATTTGAGCGAGTGTTTTATCATTCGCTGTTTTGTTGGAGATTTCATTTCTGAGCTTGCATTACTCATTTTCCTTTTGTTGTGTGACATGTCTTTTATCTCAGTTTACACTGAAAGAGAAGAGATCATTTTGTTTCAAGCCTGAGGGCTGAATCTCCCATGTTCGTGCATTTCCACTTACCAGCTCCACGTGTAAGTGTGTTGGCGAGCTGGGGGGGGGGGGGTTGATACTAACCCTCTTCGGCTTGCCGTACATACGACCGAGCTTCACTTGGAAGATTATGATATCCTGCACTTTCTCCACAGGAAACTGTGGATTATCCCATTTCTCTGGACCGAGATTCGCGTTTTAGACGGAACTGTGGTCTGCTGTAACGTCCGTGAGAAACTATACTTTTGTTAGTTTTTGTATTGTTTTTGTATATTGTATGTAAATTGTACTCCTAAGATTATAGTAATCAGTTATATGTATGGAATTTACTTGAGTGTCTATGTGTTTCTTTTGGCGGGGTCTTGTGTAACTCTTATCGCTGTCTGGAAATTCAAATAAATCAATAAATCATTTTCTCCCCGACATGAGGAGGCTTGGGAAGCTCCATTCTGGGACTTGCCGTTGCTTGTATCAACCGAAATTCCGAAAATCGGTTACCGTTGCTAACATGATTTAGTGTACATAAGAAAAATTCTTAAAAAGATTCCTTTGATTGCACTCAGCTTTGCGGAGGTTTCTTTGATTTGTGAGAGATATTACAGGGACGAACAGATCTCCGAACCCTAGCCTTCCAAGCCATGTACTTCAAGGGGAAATGGCACTCTTATGTACGTCGTATATCCCAGATGTACATTCTCTGCTTATTCACAAGTACATCTAAAATTGAAATCCATAAAATTGAGTAACAAACATTGTATACAAATAGTTGTACTTTTTTGTGGTGTTTTGTTTGAGGCAAGTGGCAACCTGTTCAAACGTGACTCGGTCCCTTGTCGGCGGTCCCGCCATGGATACACTGTTTGAGCCTACTCATCTTGCACTCAGGGACAGAAAGGCCCACTCTTGATTCAGACAATGACTATTAAACACATGTGCAATTCTTTTTTACAAAGGTTAAAGTAAAACAGATATAAAAGAATTGCACGTGTGCACAAAGAATTGTACATATGTAACAAACTTTTATTGTATTTTATTGTAATTACGTAAAACTCATTTATACATACGTGAAATGTTTGGTACATATATGCAGAAATCTTTCGAACATATTGCATTAGCAATTAAACGTTTTTTACATTTATGAATGGTTTATACATATGTGTCAATGTTTACACCAGGTTTTTTCGACAAATTCATAAGTGCATGTGTACATAAGAATCGGATATGTGTATAACTGTTTTGCAAGTATGCAAAATTAGAGAGAATAAATAACAAAACGTCTTGTCATACCATTGACTTCAACTTTCAGTGTAAATGAGCTGAGAATTTTCCGGATTTTTATTTTTTCAAAGATACATGTATATCATTATGTGAAGGAATTCTTGTGTTGAGAGAATGTATGGCTTTGATTCGTGGGAATGTATATATAAAAAGGAAATCATTTTTAGACAGTTTTAATAGCTTGCTCGACGGGTCGCTGAAGAGGACCACTGAAGCAGTTTAATTCATTTGCTCGTGTCTATTTATATAGAGAGGATATGTTTTTGTTTCTTTCCATACTAGAGACCCACCGACTCTTAACAAAACAAGCCGGAGAATCACGAAGCTGCATTAGACATAGATCAGACTTTGTCCCAAATACAATTTACCGCGTCAAAACTGCGATTAACTTGAAGGACTTTTATTCTAATACCAGGTGGTGGCCCAGGTGGTTATCGCGCCAATGGCTCAGTTGCCTCTCAAGATTGCGGCCGCTGTGAGTTCAAGTCCACCTCTTGCTGGCGTTATCTCCGGCCGTACTTGGGAAGGTCCGCCAGGAACCTGCGGATGGTAGTGTGTTTCACCCGGGGCTCTACCCGATTGGCTCCCACCATAATGCTAGCCGCCGTAGTATCAGTGAAATATTCTTCAGTATGGCGTAAAACATCACTGAAATAAACAAATAAAATTAATCTAATATCAATAGTTGTCTGGGGCCAGCATGACAAAAATGAAAATTTGCTTTTAATTTCAAATAAAACTTAAAGAATAATACGACCAAATCTTACTAAAGTGAAAGATAGCTTTGTTATCTTGGAGACACGTGCCTTATTCACAAAGCACTGAGATTCAAAGCCTTACTTGCACTTGACCCCATGACAACAAGGGGCTGGTTCTCAAAGGGGATGGCATCACATTCTAACGACATACCGGTATTTGGTATTCGTGATGTTATGGCTTCTTGCCGAAACAGCCCAAGGTAAATTGTTTTGACGTAAGTCTAAGTCGGCTTCGTGATCCAGAGGTTCAACGTAAATAGGTCTCCCAGGCACATGTGCATTCCTGTACATTACATTACGACCCTGGCTGTAAAAATGGCCAACGTCGAATTTCTGTTTATTAACTTATTAATTAATTTATTTGCTTATCTATTTATTTTTTTTATTTATTTATTTACTGTCTAGAGTATGGCGTAAAAATCCAATCAAATAAATAAATAAATATATGTTAAACAGTAGATACGGAGATCAGTCCAGTTATGCATATGACTCAAACAAACGTAGTTAATCTTGGCCCCACCATTCTCGGCACGCGGAATAAGGATACACCAACAGATGACCAAAATAACCTGAAAAGCAGCGATAAAATACCAGCAAGCAAACTAACTATTTCAACCTTTCTTCTGTTATCTTGTCTCTATTCACTCCTTTTTTCTAACCCAGCGTTCACTCGCCAAATGAAAGCGGCAGAGAAAATCACTTTATAGTACTTGACTCAGTCATATCCCGCTCTCCAGCCATGATATAAATAAGTTATTTATTCTGAAGAACTAATCAAAATCGTTCGATTTCTTCAAAAATTGTCAGAATGATAAGTATGCGACTGTTGTTTTAGAAGGGCACGGCTTCGGAATTGATAGAAAAGGTTGACCTCGACAACATGTTTAAGTCTGGTCCTCAGCGTTTCGTTCAGTTCTATCAATGTAGAGGATAAAGGTTGTGGGAGAAGATAGAACAACATTTCCCAGTAACTCTGCATAGCTGAATGGGGTACTATAAAGCTGGCTCCTCTTGAAGCCCGTGAGTGTACAGAGAATAAGTGTTGACTTATCAAACGCGTGTTCCTTATCGATTATTAACAAACAGCATGTTCACTCCCGGAGCAAAATAGAGTGGGGGGAAAGAAAAGTACTTCTGGCCTTTTTCCACTTGCCTTTGGTAGATCCACCAGAAAGGAATTCACTCTCATGTCTCATTTCTTTTTTTTTTTTTTTGAGAAGTCGTGATTATGATTTCCTACCAATTACCCCAAATAAGGCTTTCTTTTTATCTGTTCAGAAAAATGTGTATAAAGCATAAACAATTTACACAACAGGTAGCACAATGGTTTAAGCAGAATTACGTCCGCAGTCGTCTAAGCCGATGTTTTATTGAACGCCATGCACTGGTCCTGAATTACTCAAAAAGCTCTCTTTTAAATCACATTTAACGAAAACGATCACATAAAAAGTAATGCTAGCAGACAGGGTCTTGGGGATGCTGAGTCCACCAACAGCACCCCTTTGTTTAAGTTTTATTTATCGATTGATTGATTTGTTTCATTGGTGTTTTACGCCGTACTGAAGATATTTTACTTATACGACGGCGGCCAACACCACGGTGGGAGGAAACCGGATAGTACCCAGGGAAAACCCACGACCCTCAGCAGGTTGCTGGCAGATCTTCCCACTTTCGGTTGGCGAGGAAGTTAGCTGGACTGAGATGGTTTATAATGACTATCAACATTGCTAACGATTGCGTCACCATACAAAATTGTGGACATGATACCAAAAACAATGGAAACTACTAAATGTGACCGCCACATCCATTTTACGTTTTGACAAGTGGTCTTCATTGAACAGTAGACTGCATAATGGACTGCGCGGGCGCTGTTGACGGCTTATTGTCACCAGAACCACACAAGTACACAGCGCAGTGTAAACCACAATTCATCTATTAAAGGCAAAAGTTTTAACCCACACCTCTTTTACCCTAGCGGCTGACAGGGAAGCTACTGAAACATTCCCAGGCTGCCCGTTTTATCAGTCACGTTGACTGTGACACATGCAATTTTATCTCATTTAGAAGAGGTTTTTGTTTCACTTCCGAATACTGTGATGTATTCCTTATCTCCAAAGCAGGTTATTTTATGCCCCTATTAGGATTGACAGTCATTTATCGTCCGTGAAATTCTTGTGTCTTTGGTGAATGTGGTAAAAGCATAAACAGTTTCATAAAGGATATCCTGCAACGGGTTTATTTCAGATGAGTTTAATCATGTTGAAAGTATCATGTAACAACGTTGGGGCATCAAACAGAAATGATGTAATCAAAAGACAGCAGACAACGGGGAATTACGGACGGACTGGATGCCGGCACGTTGTTACTGTAGTCTGGATGAGGACCTGGAGACAATGTTGACATTTCTAAGCGGCTAGTTAAATTCCCTACTCTAAGCATAACAACCGAGAGAGCTATGTCAACACAGGTTATACTTTCTGATCGAGTAACGTGCGTCAAATACCAATGAATGTGTTTCAACGATAATTCATGATTCACCGCATCATTTAAAACTTGTTTGATAACGGAATGTCTTTGCAGCGATAAATGTGGAAACGGACCCCATGAAGGATAACAGTTTCCATAGATTTAGTCAGACTTTGTCTTAACCTGATATCAGTTTATTATTGTCTTAAATTGTGACTGATCTTAGGAATTTTTATTTCTTGCCAAGAGCGTGTTTCTGCTTTCGTGTCCAAAATTTAAAATATATAATATCTTCAAATATTTTTTGTTCGTTCAAATATCAGCTCACTTGTTCTTCCCGGTCTCTGTATTTTTTGCTCCCATCACAGTTTTTTTAATAGATAAACAAATCAAAGTTCAAGAATAATACCACAAATTAAGTTTATATCTAAGTCTATGAAAACTTTGAGATTCTGGGCCCAGGTCTTGAAGACCACAGAAAAAAGGTATTTGTTTGCTTTGGCTTCATTGTCGCAATGTTTTGTCATGTATGTCACAACGACGTCCTTTTCGTAGAAGGTTGGTCTCTAAACAATGAAAGTTAACGCGTTATGGTGTTTATTGAATATAGACTATGTTTTATTATTAAAGAGATGTGTTTACATTGTATTGGACTACTGGAACCACCTGTACGAAGCCGGTTTAATGTTACGAGCACGTAAATACCGTAGCAACTAGTACTGCAGGCATTACGTCGCCAAGGCAACTACGTGCTCGGAACGTTAAGAGGGCTAATTCGAACAGGTCGGCCGTGGTGTTCATTGAAAATATCCTCCACACTATTTACCATATAAACATTCCACATGCTTACAATCATATACACGTCTCTTTCATTCATCGTTTCCATTGTCTTTAAGAGCAAATATCGCAGGCCGCGTTTATTACGTGTAACGGAAATATGTTAATGTTCCCGTTTACAAAGGAAACATTTATTTTTAGTGTGAATTCTCCTACATGAATAGCTCTGCGTCAGTAAAGTGATATATGCCTCGCATTAAGATTCAAACAACCCACAATGTAGGTAGCTCATGGGCAGTGAGATGTATATTGAGCCGTGTAAACATATCAGGCATATTTTCAACTTTTTCGGTCTCACTTTTATACGTCACGCCCTCATAACTGACAGCATTTACTATTTTGACAAGCCTTTGCCCTCTGCAGGGGCCGTGTTACACCATGTTATGTAATAATGATCATCATCGTGTAATGTAATAATAATTTCCGTGTTATGTGATATCGCCGGGCAGACAAATAAACGGGGAAATTAAATGCAGCCAAGAGACATATGACTAAAGTAAAATAGCAAACGACTGCTTTTGATGCGCACACCCCTATGTCTCGGTTTCAATGCCCGAAAGCAATTTAGCGAATGTCTGATGATTCCGGTACTACCACACGTTCTATAAGAAATAACTATAACAGACACACAGATTCTCTCAGACACTTGAGTAAGCACAGAATAGTGCATATATATGTTGTTGTGCATGTTATCACATTACACCGGAATTTTTATGACAATACCCGGGAACTGGTTTTACTACATATAACACGATAATTTTATTACAGTACGCGGTGATATTACTGTACATAACTCTGATTTTTTATTAACATTAGATGATAAGTGTTACAGTACTCGTGTATTATTACATGACATGGTGTAACAGGACCACAACAATGTCTTAAACTTAACCTTTTTACTTGTGGTATTATTCCTTCATCTCAGATTTGAACATACATGCGGATGGTGATTTTTCTCATCAAGATCTGGGACAACTCTTAGTATTTTGCGTTAAGCCACAATCAATCATTCGTCCATTCAACTCTTAGTATTAAAATACTAAAGTCCTACAGGTCACAGTAAACTGTTTAAGCTTGAATTAAGCCTAAGACAGCTTCGTGATCCTGAGGCCAGGGAATCCAATTGGTCAATATTTCCAATCCCTAAAACAATGGCTTCATTGTCTAGCTAACACCGGACAATTATACACATTCGCAGCGCACGACATGGATGGAATATTGTCAATGTGGCCCGTTAAAAGACAACATGTTATCAGGATCTTCAGGTGGCAATGGAAACGGTTGTTTGTGTGGGCTAATATGAAATTATTTAGAGACCACGCATGCATGTAACTGCCTACAACTAGTATGACATACATAACAGCGTCATTGGTGGAAAAGTTCGTCAGTAAGTTGCCAAATGTCGATCAATCCAGTTTCGCAGTGTATAAGTGAAATATATTGAATTATGGTGTTAAATTCCAAGCTAATACATGAATGTTCGTGTGGAATATAGTAGTAACAGACTCGCGTAACTCTCCGACGATAACCATACTGCGACGATTATGGAAAGCAGAATCCAGGATTGTATTCAAATACAAAAAGCTGTGCGGCTGCGACAGTATGAGACTTGGACACTCATAACCGGTGAAGTAAGGCTTCAGGTCAATTTACCTCATTTAGCATTTTATTCCAACTGTGCATTTAAATGCTTAAATAGTAGTAAGGCATACATCCTCTTACTGCTGATGTCATACATGCGCCAAGTATAGAATGTTAGCACCCTATACGATCAACCACCGTTTGTGACGGCGTTCTTCCAATACGCAGTGTCAAGTATTTCGAATACTGAACTGGATCCCCAGCAAAACATCCGGCAATTGTAAGGTCGATCGGATGAACGATTGTCTAGAAAAATCGACGGCTAGGCATGTAGAGCGATGTTGGAGATGTTGGAAGAAATACGCTTCCAGAAGAACGGGGCATTGGCATCTAGTCACCAAACAGCTATGTGCTTATACCGCCTTTCCTAAGCTGAAAATCCATATATGAACGCGAGACAGTAATTTATAGATACTGTAAAACTGAACTTTATTCATTGTTTGAACTGACCATCACAACTTCGTAATACGAGAATTCCAAGTCATTTGTGAGACTGGCAGTGTTGCTTTCCAGAATAATCTCACAGTGTGTAGCTGTTTCCGAGCGGAAATTGAATCCCACACATGATGGATATAGCAGACACTTACTTCCGCAGTTCATCCGAGATCGTAATGACGTCAAGTTTATCATGTGACTCGATGATGAGATCATTCTTCTGTTGGAATAATTTCTAAAATAAGAAGTTCTGTGTCTTGTACTATCTGGAAAATAAATTAAGATGGCAAAATAAATGACAGATCGATACGTGATCATCAATGAACGTTGTTAAACTGCCAACCTTTTAAAGAAATAAGCTCCTCCGGAAGTAGGATTTATTTATTTATTTATTTTTTATTTTTTTATTTCTTTATTTATTTATTATGTTTCAATTTAGTTATATGGATGGAGGGAATGCCTCTTCGGTTTTACATACAACCTCACAAAATAAAATAAATAAACAAATACACATAAGATACCAAATTAAGCACCCCGCTGGTGCCAACCTTTTAAAGAAATAAGCTCCTCCGGAAGTAGGATTTATTTATTTATTTATTTTTTATTTTTTTATTTCTTTATTTATTTATTATGTTTCAATTTAGTTATATGGATGGAGGGAATGCCTCTTCGGTTTTACATACAACCTCACAAAATAAAATAAATAAACAAATACACATAAGATACCAAATTAAGCACCCCGCTGGTTTATACGGTGGCAATTTTGTACACATGCGAAACCTCCCGATTTCTTGGCCTGCAATGAGCCCCGATCTCAACCCTTTGGAGCATGTGTGTGACATGACTGGTCGTCGTGTGCATGCAAGGGATCCACCTGTGCACCATATGGCCCAAATGGAAGCACACCAAATGAATGGCACCGACTTCCCCTTCAGAGTATCAGGACAGGTGGTATGAGGAGAAGGTTTCGGGTTGTCCTCCAAGCACGCTTAATTAAGTTTTGTGTGTGTATATATATGGAAGTTTAACAACTGTCATATGTAAGTACAATTTTCTCCCAATACCATTTGGACCGGCACTTTAATTTATTTCTAACTGGACAGAAATAGGCACGTGGCATACTCAGCATGGGGAATATTCAGTATCTTTTGATACAGACGAACATTAATCAAATGTGTACAAAATCACCACAGTGACAACCAGAGGAGGGGGGGGGGGTTCTTAATTAAGCTCTTTGTGTATATGTATAATGTTTCACAAATGTCATATGTAAGTACAATTTTTTCCCAATACCAGTTGGACTGGCACTTTAATTTATTTCTAACTGGACAGAAACAAGCATAGGGCATATTCAGTGAACTGTGAAGGCACCAGATCTAACGGCATCTTTACTGTAATCAAAAACATATTAGATGCGTGTCATGTGGAATCGGGGTCGAAATACAAGTGAAGACTCCAATGAAAACCTTTTCACCTCTGTGAAAACGCCCCTCACATTTGTGGAAACCTTTTCACCTCTATGAAAACGCCTCTCACATTTGTGGAAATCTTTCCAACTGGGTGAAAATGTTTTCTCCCATATGATAAGTGTTTTCACCTGGAGGGAACCTCCAGATACAACGAGTCCAAAATGAGAGAAAACAAGATAAAGCATAGAGTGTCACACTGATTATATTTGGTCGTTTGTGTTCAGCTCGTAACGAACATATCCACTGAATGGACTGGAAAACGATGGTTAAGGGTTTAACATCGCCTTAGGAGTGTTTGTTGTGTAACCCGATACCGCTGAACCTTGTTTCGTACCGAGTCAAATGCCGAGACTGCGCAGTATTCGAGGGATTTGACTCTGTATCCTGGGGTTTGATTCTTTATCGAGTTGACCTAGATATTTCAATGACATTGTATCTATGACGTCATGTCTATGACTCCCGAATGTAAAAATGTACTATACATGTATTGTGGCGTCACACCGCTGAGCTCAAATGTTTATTTTTCCGACGTCATGGCATTTGGGTTTGAAGCAGTAAATATGCAATCACAAAAGTAATATGGGTAACACTGCTTTCAAAAATAATTTTTAAATGATTTTTAAGCAAAATTCATTTCCAATATATTCTACAAACACTTAAAAAAATCATCTTTCACTCTAAGTATATGATAAATATATTACCACAAAGGCATCTCAGATTGATTATGTGAAATAACACTTTCATCACTGAAGACAACTCTGATATTTAACCTCTATATAAATTATATAAACAATATCTACCAAGTATACATGTAAAATCCTTTTGATGCGGTATAGAGTTTCGTAGCTTTAGGCCCCGGTCTAAAATTTTATGAATCTGCATTAGTGTGCTTTGACTAGACAAGTGGATTGTTTTTTTCCTAGAAGCTCATATCTGTGTTTGTGATATACTGCAGTAGTGCTAGGCTTCAAAATGTCCTATGCTGAGACGGCAGAAATACGGCTGAGGTAGCTCTGCTGTGGGGTACTGAACATGCCTGACAGAGTGCACAAACAGTTGCTCATTGTTGTTGTTGTAAAGGTTGAACTGTCTTTATGGGAGAATTGATGGAAAACTGGGGAGTCGATCTGTCCGTTTTATGATGTTTTTTTGTGTGCTGACAAGTGAGCATTTGAAAACTGGACATAAAAACAATATGGTGCGAGAGTCGGAACTGGATCAATATTGGACCAAAAGTCACTGTTTGATGCGTATTCTGAAGATTTTAACGCAAAAAGCATTCTTTTTGAAGACTAGCACATGGTTGGAGGCGTGATGTTGAATGAGATTATTGTAACGGTTGGTACAAAAGAACTCAATACACTTAGATGACGCTTCAGTTTCGTGGCATTTAGTGATATACTTTTTGGGTACATTCTGTCGGTACATGCTCTACGTCTAGCACGTCATTGACTGCAATCAAAATAAACAACAACATCTGACAGGTCAGCTTTACATCACACATTCTTCGTTATGACAAGAAAATGTACAATTTACGCTAGTAGAGCTATGTTAATCAATAACGTGGTCAGTTATATATAGTACACATTACAGAAGCTGAGAGGTAAACTAAAAAGGATAAGAGAATACTGAAACCATGGCTCAAAAGATTCGCATTTCACTGTGTACTTTTAACTTTATTATCATCACGTTCAAATCTACCTAAAATAAAGGGGAACAAGTCTGCGCTAAACCATGTCAGCCAGGCTGAAACACAGCGATCGGCTTGTTACGCCGCTCATTGACATAAAATATATGCAGCTTATACACAGAGACATACATGGGGTTACGTGCATGTTACTTTAAGACAATATTAACTGTATATCGTTTTGGGGACTTCATGACGTTCTTCCGTTTTCACGCTGTCTGTGATAGGGCTTCGCCATGTTTTCTTCTAACATTCACAGGCTAAAACAAACTGAACGACACCTAAGGGGTTAGCCTCCCTTAGTCAGCTGAGTGATGATACGTAAAAACATAACATCTCAGTTCAACAAACAAAAAAAGGCGTTATGTCCGTTATAATTATTTTATGCAGTTTAAAGGTATAATTTGGGTGTAGCTGTTCATACGAATGACATGATTAGGACAGATTTCTGTCGTTTTGGGGATATGTGCAACCAGGCAAAGCTGTAGACTGCACCCTTTATTTGCGCATATAAGCATCATAACAGAATATTATTCGGGAAGGTAAACGTACCAGCCGGTATGTTGCGTGACAAACTCGATGCAATCGCATTTTCGCGAGAATTCCTCTGGGCGAGACTAATATAGCACTCGCACGCACTTACGAGCCATTGGCGTATTGATATTTGCCACAAAAATAGGGCAACATTTTTGAAAGCTGCCAGTAAGAAATTCATAATCCTGGATTCACAGGATTCTCATAACTGCACTTGGAACAAAAGTGAACATTGTATCAGCGAACGAAATGAATGTTATTTATATAACGGAGTGCCAACATAGCGCCGCCCACCAGTGTCGCAACGACGTCATATCCAATCGTTACATGATTCTAAATCACATGATGGAGTCCGGTAGAACAAAATGGCTCGTATGTATCTCACAGCTGATATCTCGACCAAGGCTTGACGAAGGAAGTAGGGTTAGTTCTATTTTAGAATGCAACGATGTTGTTTTAAAGGTCATCTCTATTTAATACATATATCTGCACACGGCCCGTTTTTGACAGCGATGTAAAATACATTTCCACTTGGTACAAAAAGGGTTTCCGCCTATCTCAAATGTTTTTCAACTACCCCAGAACTACAATGAATGACCATGAATTTGGAGAAATGTTTTAAAAATGTTGTAAAATATAACTTTCGGTGCTGAAACTTACACTCTTCCAGAAAGATATAACCTACCTCCCAAACAAGCCTCTAAACACCTTTCTAAGAACTAAATAAACTCTCTTAAATTTTATATGCATTTCGATCGATCTGAAAACAATCCTAAACACAACTTGTAGTGCAAAATACATGTACCGGTTTACATTAAGCCATATTCTAAATCAAGAGAACATTTGATCCAGCAAAGGGGCTTAGCTTTGGATTTGTGATTGCCATTTTCTCGGTAGAGAGGAATGGGATATTTCGATGCTTCCTACGCACTGCACACCAAAATTTCCGGACAGGATAATACAAAATCATTCTAACCGCTTATGTCGTTGTCCTTATCTCTCGGAACGTTTTCGTCCATTTCTTTTTTACATTCGCCGCTGCTATGCATCATTGTCCCAAAAACTAAACAAAGGCATTTCCTGGGAAGGAATCACACCAGCCATAAACTGGGTTTCTGAAGATCAGTCCTGTGTCTCCGTAGTTCCTACACCAATCTAAGATATTTCTCGATTTTCCGGAGCAATTTTCTTCTATGTTTGTATCGTTGAAGGATTTTTTTCTGCGCTGTGTTTTGTGATATCGCTGAAGTAAATGATTCTGATACAGAAATTCATGCACGCCCTCCTCTTGCGACAGCTTTTCCATTGTGACACTAGACTTAATGGCATCTTTATGACTCTCCATCGAATCCAACAAAATACATTTTTTTTTAATTGAGTGAAATTTTTGTTTTGTTTTCTCTTAGAATAAACCATGGCATAGCTTCGCACGGAGATGACTCCCTGTAAAGAAGCATTACAGGAAGCTTTCTGAAATACCGGTAGGGTCAACTACTGAAACGCACATATGTTGCAAGATAATTACATAAATACTACGGCCACACGACTCATTTTCATACTGGGTAGAAAGAGAAGAACTCTGCATTTATAGATTAAGCTGTAAACCAAACCAAAGGAAACTTTGGTGCATTTTTGGAAAACTTAAGCATGAACTAAATTTTTCCTTTCATTTGCACATTTCCATTAAGGTTTAGCCCAAGTCACCCGATGATGACTGTTGTTACCACCACGGATCCCTCCACCTCCACCACCACCACCCACGCCTCACCCCCGAAAAAAAGATTACTAAGCTTAAATATGTTATATTCGTATTACCGTGCACGTGTCAATTTAAAGCTATCCGATAGCTGTCACTAAGCTCGTGCCTGGTTTCCAACGCCCAATCTCGATATGGCCGCAAGACTGACGTCATCAAGGCACACGAAAGAGAGATATGGTGCATGATCTCTCATGCATTATCTACATCAACATCTATTAACTATTCATGTCAGCTTCGTACTTAAGCATTACATTCTGTTTTGTTGTGTTATTCGCCTGTCCAATTTGGTTGCAGATAATTGAATGCTGTTTGATGAGAGGTGATAGCCAATCAGACTAGGGCATGGCTGACGCATTAATACAGGATGTGGTGTTGTCAGGAACTACACTGTACATTGTTACAGTACAGTGTTAAATCAGCTGTTTTGTTGCGATTACGAGACAATTCTGATATATTTTAAAAAGCAATTTTCCACGAGAAAGTTATAGTGGAATACATCTGGGGTTATTCCCCAAGGTCTCAACCAGGAGGCCACAGTGTGTGGCCTTCGACTGTAATAATAATGGTTACCGTACTTCTCGCACAAAGGAATGTCTCACCCCTAATACTGAAGAGCGTATGGTAAGGATGACGCGGAATTGTGTTTCCGGCTTCTCTAAAATGGCGTATCCCATAGTCTCGTTATGTTTCCAGGTTAAAAGATGATGTACAGAGTTACCAAGCACGTCATAAAAATGCCTATACCCGTTTAGGTCTGTACTGACCCCTCTCCTAAAATAACTTTAGTCAGATTTTGGTTTTCTTTTCTTTTAACGAGAGATGTATTGACATTAAACCTCTGCCTGCTACACGCATTTATTTACTGAAAAAACCCAATAATTTCCCCACCGTGATGCATCGGCACGGTTTTACCCTCCAATGACCTTCAGGTCGGGATTTTGCGTTTCTTCATATTCAGCCATACAATGAACTCTCATTGATCACTCTGACATGTTTACACGTAACTGGCACTTTTAGTTGTAACCTGAACGGCTTAAATATCTCTTTCCCTATGTCCATGTTTGTATATTCAGATACAACAAATGATGCCGCATTTCCACGGCATTGAGGTAGACTGCTCATGAATAATGATGGATCGTACATCAAATCAACTTCAGCATCATACGTGACGGCCGCCACATTAAAAGCAAGTGGAGCAATTTGCCGAAGAATAAAACTGCTGAAACAGCCTGTTGTTTCCGGTTCCGTGGATCATTCCAAAAAACGGTTACATTCCCATGGAATGGCATCGTCGAAATTTGCCGCATTATTTTAGCATAAGATAAAAAAACAAATGTTCCATGTACGTTTCATGACTTAAAGAAATTACTTTCAAGTAAGCTGGCGTTAACTTTGGAAAATCACAACTTTGTGATTGATTCGTGGTGATTGTTTTCACATGTATATCATAAATTTACACCAAGTACTTGTCTTCCGAAGTGTACAGTGGTCGTTTTTTCTTAATACTTCCTCTTTATCCATCAGATTGGGTTTTTATGCTTTCTATACCCCTGCGGGTAAAAAGCCGAGCACACGGCATATGTGTTGGAACTAACAAGACAAAACTGTTTATTTTGTCTGGCTTTCACATAAGAGGCATAAATACTTTATAATACATTTAACGATATATTTCAAATATATGGAAGAAATTTCACCTTTTTTGTCATCGACGCCCTCTTCGGTTGTGCTGATGGGAGACGACGTGGGTTGATAAGCCAACAGTTTTGTGGACGCAACTATTGAAGGTTCCGTGGACGTAGTCGCTATCGACGTCGTTGTTGTTGTTTCGGATATTGTTGTTGTCGTAGTAGGTTTCTCTGCTGTAGTTGTGAACATTTTAGCCGCCATGAATTGATCACAGCTGTCTTTACTTTCAAAGTTACATCCGGGGACAGACAGAGTCGTGTCGAAGGCTGTCCCTGGCGCACACTGAAGTCGTGTGCGATTGTCCGACCATCCATCAAGGCCGGGACAATTAAAGAAATAATAACAGTTGCTCGGATCAGCGTGTTGCCCGGGAGGTTTCCCGTCGCAAAATGGAACCCTAAAAAACAGAAGGAAGAAATGGATTAATGGAATAATTAAAAAAGTTTATTTAATCATCAAATGCCAATACAGGATTAATGTAGTCACCTACAGAATTGTTTGCCGAATCACGAGTTCTTATATGCGATCTTGTATGAACAGGTCAACAGATGATTGTTTCCTTACTGTGTTTATTAATTTTTTTTTCCTTCTTACGAAGGAATGTATTTTTTCACAAAGCCGGCATTTTTTGTCTATTACAAAGGAAGTTTTACCCTACAGAAGCAAGGCTTGTATATAATGTAACACGCACACACATTTCCAATCGCGGTATATATATATATATATATATGTGTGTTTATCGACCAATATATATATATATATATTCAATATGTTTCTTCTGTGAAAAAAGAAATTTATTACATGAAAAAGGTAATTATCGTTGCGAAGAAAAGTAATTTTTCTGTAAAAGAAAAATAAATTTCTGCCTGAAAGAACCTTCACTATCTGAACAACCGATGGACCAATTTTGTTCTTAAATTATTCTACAAGCGGCTGTGCTCTATCAAATGTATGTAGCAAACATATAAATAAATTCAAAGTAAATTGTACATGGTTGTAACAAGTCACCATACTTAGGATTATGATCTCATGGCCATAGTCGTGGCCTAGCAGTTAGCGTGCTATTGCAGTGCAATGACCCACTAGCCTCTCACCAATGCCGTTTCTGTCAGTTCAAGCCTAGGGCCTATTTGCACCAAGCCCTCTCAACGTTAAGAGCACGTAGCTACCATAGCAACCAACACTACACACATTACGTCAACAGCGTTAATTAATGTTAAGTAAGCATTGTGCAAATGGGCCTTGTTCTGGCTGGCTACCTTTCCAGTAGAACGTGGGAATGTCTGCCAGCAGCCTTTGTTTTCAATCACTTGATGCTCATAATTATTTCGTACATTGATTTGCTTTTCGCAGTTGGTTTTTAACGTCGGAGAGAAGAATTGTTTGACTTATTCGGTGGCGGTGATCAGCTTGCTGGTACGGAAGTTTGTACTTAGTTATATGGCTAATTACCCCAAAGGTTCGTTGGTTCAAAGGTCAGTTGATCTGAAGGCCCTCTGTAAACAGTTGGAAGGGCCGTTCAACGAAAAGTCCACCAGAACAGTCCGAAATTCAGTTAGCCCAAATGCCCAATATAATAGTCCGCATGGCCGTTGGTCCGAAAGTCCACTACAATGGTCCGAAATTCCGTTTGTGCAAAGGCTAATAGTCCGAAATTGGGTTGGTCTAAAATGCGCAATACAATATTCCGAATGTCCTTCGGTCCGAAGCAGTTCTATGAAAGTCCATAGGTCAACTGGTCCAAGGGCTCACTATTATCGTCCAAAGGTGCTTTGGTCTGAAGGAACTCTAAAATGCTCGGAGATTCGGAGATCCGTTGGTCCCTAGGTCCATCGGTTCCTGGGCAATCCACAGTAATTAGCAGCTGCCTCAAACCGATGAAATCCTCTGATTTGGAAAAGTGTAATTTCATTTATGTATTTTTGAATTTATGTTTTACGCCTTACTAAAGAATATTTCACTTATACCACGGGAGCCAGAATTTTGGTGGGAACAAATCGGGCAGAGTCCGGGAGAAACCCACGCCCATTCGCAGTCAGCTGGTTGACCTTCCCACAAAGTCTAATCTGCGATAAAATCCAAATCGTACACAAGACCGGTAAGAGGTATTTCCAAGGATTTCATCGGCTTGAAGCACCGACATTTCGTCATGACGGAAGAAAAGGCTTACGGAGATCTATTCCTTAGCTATTTGGCTTTACTCCATCACCAACTTTATGATGATTTGGGCGATATCGTTGGTGCATGCTGTTGTTGTTCAGAGGTCGACTTTCTTCCCCAGCCTTCGAAGCCATGGATATATGACTCTGAGTCCGAACACACATAATTCACATTGTACAGGACTACACTGCAATATCCGAAAATCTGTCGGTCCGCAACCCACTATAATAGTCAGAAGGCCCGTTGATCCGAAGATAAGGCTCACTGTAATAGTTCGAAGGCCCCTTTGTCCGAAGTCCACTATAATAATCCGAAGGTTCCTTGATCCGAAGCCCTCTATAATAGTCCGAAGATCCGTTGGTTCGAAGGTTCGTTAGTCGATGGCCTACTACACTGGTTTGAAGACTACTTGGTCAATATAGCGATCTAAAGGTCTGTTAGTTTGAAAGCCCCAGCGTCTGTTGGTCCGAAATCCCAATTTACATGTAACAGAAACAAGGTCCGTTGTTTCTCGATCTGATTACAGCATAGAAAGAAACAACAGGCAATGACGACACTGTGATAGTAACTCGTGGCCGGTAAAGGCCCACAGTAATAGCCCGAAGGTCCTCTATGTAATAGTACGTCGGTCTACCGGACCGAAAGCCCATTATAGGCGATCAGGTTAACTTGTGGAGGAGTCCATAGTACATGTTGTAATTGGAAAATTGGCTGAAATCCGTGGCCAATTAAACCCCATTATCAAAGTAAAGCCCAAAAGATTTTATCATTTCATGGATATCACTATAATCCACTCTTTCTGTCTTAGGGATGGAAAATAAATGCGATTCTGGAGAGCCAAAAAAAAACACCCCTCGGAATAGACCTGCAGCCAAATCACCGGGGAAGTGGATCGATTTGAACGAATCTCGTCAGTCATTCCGGCACTTTACCAAAGAACCACAGTGTCGCCGTATAGGTCAAAAAAGTGCGCCAATAAAACAAAATGAAAACAAAAGGAAGCTTGCAATAGCTATATGAGGCACATACACATCCCTCAACCCCCCTCAACCCCTTACCCACGACCCTTGCCCCTGCATGTTGGGTTTCGTGTCTCCTAGCACTCCCGTCTCTCCATAAGTAAATAATCTTTGCTAAAAGATAGCACCATGCCCATGTGTAAAGATAGGATGTAAAAACCTTGACGGACCGACCGATCGAGGGAACGACCAACAGGCTGACTGACATATAGACCTGTTCATAATCGCAGCTTAAAGACTGACCAAGGGCTATGCTGGTCTGAATGGGGTTTTTCATCCCTCTAAAGTAAAAGAAAGAAGTGATACAAGTCATAAAACAGAAGTGCCCTTTACCATATATGGATATCAATGCCAGAAATTTCAAAGAGATAAGAGGTCATCATAAATAATCAAAGCTGCTCCTTAACTGAGACCAGAGAAGCTCATTGGGGAAGGCAAAGTTTTCTCAGTCGTATAGAGCGCATTGTGATCATATATATATATATATAGGCAGGTAACGAAGGAAGGAAATCAAGTAGTTTATGCGCCTAAAAGCAAATTATATATGATCTCTGTGTCACGTCACACCTGAAAACTAAACTAAGAAATCATCTTATCATTTCATTTTTCGAGTAGCTCTACGCCAAGAGCCCTAAAAGAATGTTCGAAGGCACACTGATTAGGCATAGTCAAAAGAATTCACTTTGGACACCACCTTCAATACTAGTTTAAAAGTTATACGCAAGAAATATTTCTGAACGAGAAAAACAGTCAGCACCTTATTTAAGTATTTCGGGAATTTCATAATACATTAAGACAACTTTCCCCCAAAGAAATAAACAAAGTTGAAAGTTGCAACAGCTGTTACATCTCGCAAAAAGCTAATGTGATCTTGCACTTACGCCCTTTGCTACGTGACAAGCCCATATTAAAAACTGGGTGTCAAAATGGACAGACACACAGACAAACTTACAGATTTACAGAGGGGAGATCACTTCCAAAAAGTTTCTTTATCCCGATGTAGCGAGAATTTCAAATCAGATTATCATTTCCAAATTTGTTCCTATTTTCCCTATGTCTCCGAAGTTAACTTTGACAAAATAGCGTGTCTCAAAGAGATTATACTTCCTCAGTTATATTTTCGTAACTCTTCTCGCAAATTACGTTGTCTTTTGGCTATAACCCATTTACCAAAAAAAGAAAAATTTGAAAGGTAAAATATTGTGAAAGCAGCCCAGGTGTACTGGAGTTATGGCTTTAACCATAGAATTACCTCATCTTATATGCCGCTATAACCTATAGGCAAGGTCATTTATGAAAACTTATGAAGAAATGTAGTTTACGAAATTTCAGTGTGTAAAACTTGGAACCAGACTGTCGCCGTTAAAAGTGGACAATGGAGAACAAAACACACGTATACAGACCTGTGTATACCAGAGAGGAAATGGCACATAGTATAGAACGGCAATAGTTTCACTTACCCACCAACCCACCTACACTGCAGTGCAACCAGAAGCACGGAGACGAGGCCACATCCACCCGACATCTCAGCCTTACCAACTGCGTGTGACCAGGTGAACTAGCCATTCCCCTCCTTGACGATACCGAACTCACGTATCGACCGTGAGGGTGAGATACACCGCACTAGAGCGTCTTTGATATCCAGCGCGCATGTGCTTGTCCAGTATTGGGAACTGCTATGTAGAAATAATCGTCCCTAATCACGCGCTGATTGCTCGTAAATGATTAATATCAAATCTTACCGTGTTGTTATGATTCAGTTATAGTTTAGGCGTTGGTAGCTTTTCATCCATGTTGGAGGGGGGCGGGTCAGGGAGTGAGTGGCGGGTCTCCGTGGCAGAGGAAGTTACCGCGTTAGCGCGCCGTATTGACCCAGGAACCTCTCAATGGTGCGGTCGCTGCAAGTTCAAGTCTTGTTCAAGCCAAACACGACCTATCTGGTCTCACGTGGGAAAGCCTGCCAGCATCCTGTGGATGGTCGTGGGTTCCCCCGGGCCTGTCCGCTTTCCTCCGCCCCCCCCCCCCCCCCGCTCGCCAATGGCGTACAGGTGAATTATTCTTGTGTACAGCGTAAAGCACTAATGAAATCAATGATTAAATTTCGCTCAAAAGAGGTACTACTCGTAACTCGTGCTCGAGCGTAACTGGTGAAATCCGAACTCTTGACAGTTTACCTCAGTTAGGGTTTTATTTTGAATGCTTATGTAAATACATAATGACTTAGGCGCCTCTCACCAATACAGTCGCTCTGAGTTCAAGTCCAGCTCATACTCGCTCCCTCTTCGGCCGTACGTGAGAAGGTACGCCAGTATCCTGAGGATGGTCGTGGATTTCCCCCGGGGCTCTGTCCGCTTTTCTCCCACCATACTGCTTACAAGTAAAGCACCGATTAAATCGGTAAATAAACCTCGTCCAAAAGAGTCTCAACTCTTTACCTCAGACGGTGTATGAAAAGCTAACAATGGTAACGACTACGCCTGAATGGCAAACATTCCTGCTTAACGTAAGGATGCCATTACGTTTACAATCCCTAAGAAAGGATCTAAGAGAAAGGATTTAACTAGCCTGGCTATAAGCCCATTGCATGAACGTAATTCATAACGTAGGATTACCGCCTAAAAGAGGAAGGAGACAAACTCCAAAGGAGATTTGCTGAAGCAGCGGAAATGCGTACGCCCTGTCACACCGCGTTATGTAATAATTCACTAGTAATTAAACACCCACCATGTAATGTTATAAGAATTTCAGTGAAATGTAAAATTTCAGTGATATTGCGAATAGAACATCAGAATCATCAGACGTTCTCTAAATTGCTTTCAGACACTGAAATATACCTATTATTAATACCTAATATTTCAATATTACTTTAGTCATGTCCCCCACAGTCTCTTGGATTACCTTCGCCGTTTATAACACGGAAATTATTATAACATTACACCATGGGTATTACATTATTCGCACATTATTACATACCAAGGTGTAACAGGCCCGAAGGTAATACCCATGTTTCCCCGGTTGCGGCTTGATATTATCGGTCAACGGAATCTTGCTTTTGCATTCATTTCAAACTGTGACAGTGAGGAATTTGATTGGTTGATAACCCTTTTAATTTAAAAGACACGTTTTTTTGGACGAAAAGACATGCCGTACCGAATGTATCAAATGTATCAAATCTGCTCCTGCTCCTGGAGACTATGACCTCCAATGTATTGTGTCGCCTCTTTATTACGTCATATGTTGCCGTATGTCGGGAACCAGGCCTGGTTACACATGTTGGGAACCAGGAGTGGTCTCTGTACAACGGGTAGAGGAAACCGGAATGCCCGGAGAGAACCACTGACCTTCGACAGTTACTCGACAAACCTCTTGACTCCAGAGCCGCGGGCGTAACAGCGAAAGCTGGTTCCAACCGCGTGAACTCGCTCACTTGTCAAGGGCTTGATGGTTTAGCTCTATAAATGTCATACATACTTTGTACAATGCATTACTAATTTACGAGTTCATATTTGTATTGCAGTATGACCATTAAATAAACAAGAGCTATTATAACCCACTGAAGTCAGAAGTGAAACTTTGCGGTGAAAGAACGACTGGTACTTGCATGAAAAAAACTCTTATATCTCTACGTTTCTGAAACCGGCTTAAAATCAGCAATAACTTGAAATAGCTTGACTTTAAGACTCTGTGCTTTGGTTTTTTAAATGATTATATTTGAATCATTAATTTCCCTCAAAGATGAAAATTAGCCCTTGAAGTCAAACCTAAGACATGGCGAAGAACATCAGTTCTTCCTAGCCCATACTTAAGCCTTCTTTGTGATTAAGGCTATTGGCATAAAAAAGTGTCGTTGACCTTTTGGCCCTAGCCTCATTCGTGCAACCTGATTGGCAACAGCTCGTAAAGAGGTCCTGGGATTCCTTATAACGATTCCTCCGCCAGAATTCACCGATTGTCAGATTCAAAAGTAGTTAAAATTAATAACATCATAGTATCTCGATTGCGTGTGTACGAAGTTCTGCATAATTTGTATGACAAGCTTTAGCATTTGAAGAGATTTGTACATGTTATGTATTGGGGCTCCGTGGCCGAGGGTAGTAGCACGCTAGCAAGGCGTAATGACCTAGGAATCTCTCACCAATGCAGTCGCTGTGAGTTCAAGTTCAACCCATGCTGTCTTCCTCTCCGGAAGTACGTAGGAAAGTCTGCCAACAACCTGTGGATGGTCGTAGGCTTCCCCTCTGACCGGTTCCCCTCTCACCATAATGTTGGTCGCCGCCGTATAATTGAAATATTCTTGAGTACGGCGTAAAACACCAATCAAATAAGTAAATACATGTCATATAAGTGGTCAGATTCAATGGTTCATGAAAGACACTATGCTGCATCTGGAAGTATGCATGCCACCACAAGACAATGGATATGGACTGATTAAATACGGCTGAAAGAGGAGCTCCAGACAAGACTGGAGCGTGTAAATGAAAGGCGTTATACTCAGGTATAAGGCGCAAAAAGATATTTTCTCCGAACAAGAGGAGGCTGATGCAAATTATTGTCTGAAGGCCTGCAATATGATGATACAGTATTTGAATTCTTGACAAAATGCCTGAATGCTAAACGTAGAGTGTTCAAACACAAGAGGTAAAGCTAACAACAGTTTAGTATTCTGGACACGAAGAAAGAACCACAAACTTCTTTGTCCATAATCATGCGTTGAGTATGTGAAAGACATCCGGGCATGTAGTCTTGTTTAAACAAGCTTACTGGGAAGATTTCAATACTTTTCCTGCATTTTGCAGGGAATTGTATACAATATCACAGTCTTTTGTTAACTTTCAGAAAACTATAGCAGGAATCTGCTCTGAACTTCCGTTTTAACGATACTTAGACGCTGTTGTTTATGTAACAATGGACGATGCAGAGCTTAATGAATTAGACGTTGTATGCTACCGATACCATTGTAAATTTTCCACACTGTGGGAGTTGTCGGCTTTTGAGCTATTTATGTAACAGCGTGAATGCTGCATCGAAAAACTCCACATCATTGATATTAGCGGATTCTCTTGACGGTTGACTAAACATGGCGGAATGCGGGAATTTTTGCCCGAAGCAATGGTCTAAAACAGCCTATATGGCCGTAGCACAAGCGTTTTAAAACCGCTGCGACATGCTATACCCTCGGCTGATCCTAGCTGATTGAGGAACATACAGATTTTAAAGGGTGGACAGCATCTAAATACGGATAGGAAAATGTCCCTCTTTCTTCAAATGAACCTCTCTTTGACGTTGTATCGGTCGCTTACAACGTCTAATTCATTAGGCTAAGCGACGCACTGGTGGCCGCTTGCGCATACTTAATGTTAGGCGAAGGCTACTTGCTCTTCATCAACTCGGCGTGTATACATGTAGATACATCACAAGCCAGGTATTTATTCAATAACTTAACAAAGGTCGGTGGTTTAGCCTTGAATATGGCAATAAACAACAATGAAATCAAATGAAATCGATCCATTGCAAAGAAGTGTAGGCGTGCATGCATATCAATTATGTCATTTTAGCTTAACGACACTAGAAACCCTCATAAAAAGAATTTCACATTTTGCCATGAGCATCCCAAACTTTGGATCAAACATGGCCATATGTATATATGTATATATATATATATATATATATATATATATATATATATATATATATATATATATATATATATATATTCTGAAGGATAAAGGACTGCTGATTGCAAAGAAAAAGCTTTTAATATTTACCTAACCTAATATTTTTTCTAATATTAATCAAAATAAAGAGAAAGTTTGAAAGCAATCAGAGCTGTTTTTCAGAATGCTATTTTTTCTCCAATAGTCATAATTTTCAAATTTTTCTCCTCAATGTGGATTGAGTACTATTTAAACTAAAACCGGTCACACAAATTTTTAATATTCATCTTAGATTGTTCTGGGTGATCACGTAAAGTTAAAACTTTCAAAAATTAAAATAGAAATTGAAACTTTGATGTTCTTGTACTGAAATCTTTAAAACTAGAAAAGGTGTCAAGAATTTGTGGAACCGTTTTCATCTCAGGTTTTTAGCTGTGCCAAAAAACCTGATTTTTTATGCCGTTTCAAAACATTATGTAGACATATAAGAGAGAAGTGAAAGTATTTCATCACACTACAGTCTCAAAAACAGAAATGGAGAAAAACACCAAAAATGTCTGGAGGAGCATTTAATCAAGAATTGTCCTGCCTCCAGTTAAAATATGAACATATCAACCTATTTCAATTTTAAAACTTACCATGATCCATGAAAGCCTAAACTGGTGTTTTATCTTGACAATTCTGAGTAAAACCTGCCAGTTAATAGGTTTGCTTGAGTAGTTTTACGTTTTACCGTCGTGCACCTACAAGTATAAGTTAACAGCATATCGACCGCAAATAAAAAATAACATTTAGAGACAAAGCAGTTTATCATGAGAAAAAGGGAGGTAATTATTCCTCGCCCTGGAAATACCTTTGTTTAAGCATTTAAAACCATCGGGCACAACTTGGTGAAAAATGGAGAACCTGATCGAAAGCTATAACACAGTCAGACGGAAATGTTAATGGCTGCCATTGTATGTGCTGTATGTTTTGGTCACGCATTTATATATGTTTCAACAACCGTTGTCTCTGTTTAAGAACACTTGTGGGTCAACGAAAACAAAAAAGATCAGTAAAAAAGAATCATTGTATTCACCTTTTATTGTTCTCATGCATCGGTGTAACCTATGATAGGTTACACAAAAGATAGCAACCAACAAAAGAGTGCTAATGGAATTTCAGACCATGGCAATCTGATGAGACATAAGAGTGAAAATAAATCAGCTCACGTTAATAAAGCATGTACATGTAGAACTATGACAGGCAGACGTCCATTAGCAAATGCTTATGAGACAAGTGAATAGTTCGTTCGAAACTATAGCGCGGACCACGTTCCATGTTAAACAAAGTGATTACTGATACCACATGAATTTGCGACTGATTTATTTATGTGATTGTTCATGAAGCTTTCATTCATACACTTACATGACTCAGGCCTGGTCTCTCTTAATTGTGAACCGTTTTCACTGTAGTGTTATTGCGAAGAACGCTATATGTGTTAAAGGTACAAACCATGCCTACAACGGAATATGATAAAAAGAATAAAGAGACTTGCAGAGACAAGGAAGTACAGTTAAAATGAAATGTATTGAAAATATATTAAAAGACAGACCTCTTCTTACAGCGTAGATAAATGTATTATTTATTTATTTATTTATTTATTAGACGTCACTGGTCTGAAATTTCTATAAATGCTGCGTTGTTATCCAGTATAATATAGATGTCTGCATTAGAATAAAACAAAGGGAACAGGCCTCAATGATGCTTAGTCCACAAACAGAAATTTGGTTTGTGATGAAATGTACCGTTTCAGCTTTCAGAAATCGACAACAGTCTTAGTAAGCTCCAATTTGCTTCTTTTTTTTTTAGAAACACCAGGATTGGAACAACCTCACGATTTGATAGCTAAAGATCACTCTGTCAGTGCGTGGATTCTGTACGGCACCATTGATCCATATACAAGGTACCTTGAGTTCGGTTTTCCCACTGTGACAGGAGCAGATAGCCTCAACCGCCTTCCGGTGACAGGCAGCTGAATAAACCTTTCCTCAACCCCACCAGTAGGCTTTTTGTACAAGGGTAGACTTCTACCACACATCGATTTATGACCAAAAACAAATATACAAGCGTCAAGTCCGACATCCGCATAGCACGTGTAAACCATGACGAGGCCTGTCGGGTCGATAATCGCATAAGAAAAGTCCACCTCCAAAACAACCTAAAACAACCAATTATGCAGTTGATGAAGCTGATTTTTATGGAAGCCAAATGAGAGCATCTCGGAGTGTACCATCCGCGCAAAAAAGGCAACCCCTCGTCCCGCGTCCCGTCTCCGTGTCGCTGGTCTCGACCTATCAAAGCCTAAATCAGGTCGGCCTATTTGCCAGATCCGTAAGTGGTTCATCAGAGATCTATGTCGATTTCAAGAAAAGGTCGGTGGGTGGTTATGGTCTCTTTATAAGTGGAAGGTAACTATTGCTAGTTCACCTGATAATCAACTGGCAACATCGTTCAGCAGCCCAATTGTACAATGTGTGGAAGGAAAGCCCCAGAAAAGCATGTCAATTTCTGTCCACGGAATGGGCTCTGGATGACCTACTAAATCACCTAACACGTAGACCTACATGACATGAGTTTTGATAGGTTCGCGCCGCGGGACGAGGACGGTACCGTCGTCGTCCCCTTGTCCCCCTTGAGACCCGCAACACGAGGACGGAGCAAATAGCACGCAAATGGTACCGTTCTCGTGATGCGAGTCTCGCCCAGCGAGGCGCGGGACGAGTGGACAAAGATTTTACCATCCGCGCGCGAACGGCGAACCGCGATGCGAAGGACGAGACGTCAAAATCCGGCTTCCATAAGTTTTTCAACTTGGTCTGAGTTTATTCAAAATGAAGCCACCATCATTTTTTTTTCATCGAACTCGAACAATATATTGCAGGCAAACCATCAACCAACGAAAACGTAAATTTATATGCAAAACTTAAGCACTGATCGAGTTGGTTTTCAGGCTCGATTTGACGTTCTACATTGTGGACATAGTGTACAATAAAGATTTCTCGAAAGGGGACAATATTTGAAGCAGCTGTTGTATAGGTGACAAAGGGAAACAGACAGACATAGGGAAGGGTCCAAATTAACATCTCTCGATATCTAGCTTTCGTGAAAACGAGGGGTGAAAACCACACAGCTAGAGACCCGAAACGATTGTCTCGCTGAGTCTGGGAAATAGAAAACGCTGAGAACGGTTTTCGATCACTTCTGAAAGAACAAATCAAAATCTCTCTCCAGCGCTAGTTATCAACAGCTGTCCAACAACTTAGACTAGGATATTGGCCTTGCGCATGAATCAATTAAGGCATGAGACTAAAAACTGAAGCTAACATATTTCCTCCATCCCCCTTATCGACAGAAGCTGACCAAAGCCAGGGTAAGTCCATATTACTAGACAATACAAAAGTCTACAATATAGAGAATGAAACCAGAGCTTCCATGACAGTGTGACTTGTATGCACTTGGCAAATTGTTACACGTAACCGATGAAATCCGGTCTCTTGTCGACTTTCTTCAACTTAGGGTTGCTACTGTAGCTGTTCATGTAACTATGTAGGTGGTACACTGAGGGAAAAGTCTAGACCAACAGACTCAAACATCTGAGTTTTGCAGTAGAGCTAATTCAACTCAGAAACCGAACCATACGACCAAATCGGATGAGTCAGTGAAGACTGTACTGGAAAACTCAGATTTTTAACACCGTTGACCCGGACTTTTCTCTCAGTGTAACAAACGACAAGCCCCCTTATACATGTACACCAAAAAAGCCCATGATACATTCAAAATGCTCCCATTTCCACCACCCATGAAGATAACCCCACAGTCGTCCAGAAGATAAATTTCTTCAGTTCGGCATTAGTCTACACACCGCATAAATAAATTTAATTAATAAATAAAATTAAACTAATAAATAAATTGTGCATTTGGTGGTGGTGGCCACCGTTATTGATTATGATGGTTGTAGACATAGTCGTTTATAGATTTCACGAACCTTGCTATACTGTTTGAAAAGTCTGCGTTTAACTCCAGTATTTCTACGACAGCGCACCGAAAAAATCCACATCATGGATATTACCGATTTACCACTACAGCTACTGTAGTGGTAAACACCTGTAATAGAAAAAATCTGTGTGGAATTCAATTGTTGTTTCACACGATGATATTACGGCCATTATGGCCGTTATTTTACTATGAAAACACTTGGCAGGTTGTCGCCATGCTCTTAACACATAAATTTACAAAAAATTTATAATGGTCTGCATTGCGTATTATTTATGGTCATTATGATTGTGTTTCTGTTGGTACAGGACATAGTAGAACTTTATCATTTACCATTATACAGTAAATGATGGCGGTGACAACCGTCGTTAATGCTGGCGATTATTCATACAATAGTTTTCAGGTTTCATGGCGGTGTTTAATTAAGGTAGCTGACTTTGATTACCCTTGTTAGTCATTAATTTTTTTTATAGCTGTTACAGTTTTATGACCCTAGTCACCATCATTATCCTGCCGCCAATCGTTGTTCTGGACTTACACAGTACATTGGTGGTGGTAGTCACACGAAGCAATTCTGACTACTGTTTTTGTCCATTCAGTTGTGACTGACATTTTTACTTTGATAACCCGATGACAGCCATCAGGGTTTTGGGGGTCTATACTGGGTTTTTCGTATAAAATTACATATTGTCTACATTCACCTATATATATATCTGTAAAATCACCCTCAGTGACAATATCAAAATTGCCTTTCGACAATAGCACGTAACACTATACACGTCCTATCCACCGATTCATTGCCATGGGTGTTCATATTATTGAAAAGACAATCCAGTTAGATAATACTTCTCCCAATTCTTAGTGTCATTTTTTAATAGCTGTGAAGTCAGCGAAGGCAAGCAACTCATGATTTTGAAAACAAGGTATGTGTACTTTAACAATGGGGGCCAAACCAGGGTCTGATTGAGTTCTAGCCTTGGGGATTTCTGGATTTGTCTTTGGGCCTTGGCGATGTCACGGTGTCACTAATCTGCGAGGAAAATCAGTGAACAAATGGCTTGCTCAATTTCCAGAGAGCGTTAAGCCTTAAATGTACAAGACCAAAGAAAGAAACACGGACACGCTCAGACATATTCTCTACACATAACTGAACAACATAATCCGTAGTACAACTTAATACAATAAACAAGTACAAAACAAACAATAAGAAAATTCAGATGGCAGCATACCACAGCTACGGCCGAAACAATGCGAGTCTAAGAGACAAATGCACAGAAACAGGAAAATCTACAGTTCCTGGTGAATTCCTGCAGAGAAAGATATCATTGGTCTCCAACTGACAATCGGTCGCCGGCACGGCAAACCGGAACCTGTTTGTATCAAGCTTCCTTTCTAGCCAAAAATCTTGCCTGGGAGCTGCGTGGCGAAAATTCAAACTAGATGCCGTACTGTCCTCTGGTCTTGACACAAGGGCAATGTCACTTCCACTGGAAATTGAGATAAAACAGTACAAAGAGACAATCAGCAAACAAAGCTCAGAAATAAAGTCTCCAACAAAATAGCCAGCGACGAAACACTCGCTCGAAAATGCGCTCCGTACAGCACAAATTTAGTACAAATTCACGATGTCGAACGACACGTCGACTCAGTAACTCCCGGAACGAAAATTCCAATAAACTATCGTCACAAATGGACTGATGCATGAGTAAAACAACCTGGCCGGCTTTGGGAGCCCCATGCACATTCTAGAAAATTCTGAACATTGTGGTCTTTGTTATGTTAAACCTGTGTACAACATGGATATTTCCCTCAGTAAGGACGGCGCATATATGAATATATAGGCTTTGGAAAACGCCTACAGTGCTGGCTATGACGTAAACACTGCTCCTGGCGCTGAATCGATTGGCATAACAAGGAAAGCTAGAACCTGAAGGTTTAAAAGGAATCTGGTTTTTTCTTAGTGCAATTGCAGGATCATACGGCATAATATGGCCTCAGAATGGTGGGAGTTGTTTCAAATTCTGTTTTGCAAATTCTATGTGAATACAAGCATTCGCGAAACATTCTGAAGCCAATGCAGTTTTCCTGCTGATATGAGTGATCAGAACCATAGCTGGGTCAGTATCTACAACAGGGCTGGCATAATTTCGTTCAAAATGGAGGAAACATACATAAGTTTAGTGAAAGAAAAAAAAAGACAAGGCTCAAACAGCCATAATATGTGTGCCATGAACGAAATGACCAGAAACTCAAAGTTAACCTGAAAGTCATTATGGTAAAGTTGTGCACTTAGTTTCAGTTCAGTGCACTTCTGCGACAGCCTTCTGAATAAAGCCTGCAAAACCTTTCAAGTCCAGATCTGAACAAATACAGCCGTAAATTTGTGTAAACTGAATATAAGGGTCCGAAACTGTAGCTTATCTGTACTTACACCAGCGTATAGTCGTGCTCAAGACGGCAGTCGCTGATAAAGTCTCTAGTTACTATCATCAATATACAAGGAAGCCTGACTCATTTTAGTGTAACCGTTCAATTTTCAATATCGCAACCAATTTTTGAGAAGAAGTCAGGAAACCTGTCCTAGTCCAAAATGGGATAAAAACGACCACAATATTGTCGGAAAATGACGAAGCGGCCCAATACCCGATATTGACCTGTAAGTCACCATGGTAAAATAAATCTGCGCCTGCATAGAAGTGGGGAGTAAGATTTGCCGCCGAATGTTGCCTAGCAGACGGACTGTCATGAACTTACATATACGTGCGCAATGAGATAACGTAGTTTGATCTAAACTCCGAATCGATGTGTACATGTATGTGCAGGCTTGTTTTTTATTCTCTTTCGTGTTTGTTTTTGTTACCTATAGGTCTACCTTTTCAGTAAAACCATCACAACACAGCATTTCCGCTTTCTGGTGGTGGTGGTAGTAATAGATTATATGGCGTTTTCCATTCCCCGACGGATGGATTCACTCTGCACAGCCAGGTTGGAGACTCAATTTAAATAGCAAAGAATACTGTCATAGCTGCCACCAATCACCCGATTAACCCCTTACGCTATTCAGATTGTTTGTAAAGAACATACTGCACAGAGAGAGAGAGAGAGAAAGAGAGAGAGACAGAGGGAGAGAGGGAGAGATCTGTGAGAAGACAAATTATATATTAGCCGGATTGTCTTATGTTCACATTTATTTTGTTTGTCATGGTTAAACAATAATGTATGTCGTTCTGGTCAAGCTTCCGCGATAGTTTTTTCGATTATTTCTTAAAACCTTTCATGTTGTTTCCAAGTTCAATACAATTATGATTTAGCCTAGATTCAGTTCAGTTCCCCAAACTACACATAATGAATGCTATTCTTAGATCATTTCAGCCAACACTGACAAGGTAAGTGTACGATGAGTGTATGTACTGAAGGAAAAAGCCTTTTCTTCTTGCTCCAACGAGTGTAAACTTGCAAAGCTGAGCCTAGTTTCGCTGAATCTGAGCTGAAGGTTGTGTTCCGGGATCTTTGACTTACGGAGAAGGACAAAAATCCTTAGCATCGAGCCGAATTTAGCGGGTAGGTCGGGTTAACCCGCAACAAACACTCATTTTAATATTCACCTGACCGAGTCACTGGAAATGCTGACATATTGTATCAACGGAGCAAAAGAGTGCCAGCAGGCAAGACCCAAATGATATTGCCAGAAAATAATTTGAGTCGCCGTTCGTCACTTAGATACGCCGTTCTACACAATGATAATGCCCTAATCGACCTTACATGCCCAAATGTAATGCTAAAACAGCGGGGTGGTACACTCTAAATGTGGGTCTACTACGGTAAATCGGTGACAGTTTTCACCACCTCCGAAATGCCCTCATAGGACTTTGTCCACTTCGCTACCAAATCCCCAAAATACAATGTTTTAAAGACAGTGTCACAACAGGTGACCATAAACCAGCGACCACACTCGTGTCGCCCTTTGGACAGTCACTCATCAAGTTTCTACGCATTATATGTGGGAAAGTTTGTCAGTATTTTGCCCTAGGTCCATGGTTTACACCAGGCACTCTGGTTCCCTCTACCCATAAAACCAACATCGTATAGGTGAAAAAATATTTAGTAGGGCAAGTGAAAATGTTAAGAAGTGTTTAAATAGCTCAGAATCGATAGATGACTTGTCGGTCAAGTTTATAAGTGGCCTTTCTTTTCGCTTGCAATAACAGCACGTACAATCATTACAGAATACAGTCAGCTTCCGATAATGTACCACTGAGAAACTAGACCAGAAACATGTGATCGAACCCAACAGATACCGTGACATGAAGGACAAACACGGTGCGTTGTATGCGCGTTTTAACTGCTAGTAAAGCTCGACATACTCGGGAGCTATAGACCCAACTGAAAGCTCAACAATCAAGAGATCTTAAAGCCCAACTTATAGCTCGGCAAACACAAAGTCTTAAGTCCCATCTTAAAGCTCGTCAAACACGAGATCTCGGCAAACACGAGAACTTATGGCCCAACTTATAGCTCGGCAAACACGAGAGCTTAAGAAGGAACTCAATTGACTTAAGGGTCCACTCGCTGACAATGAATTGACCGGATTACACGTAACGACTGGAGTACAACTCCAGCTTAGTCCCGTCGTTGTTCCGCACACACGAGCACTAACGATCCGATGCAACAGAAGAGCCGAGTTGAGCTGAATCTTAAGATCTCGTGTTTGCTAAGCCTTATTCAACACGACTGTTGCGTCGTGAACTAAGCGCTCGTGTATGCGAACTGTCGACACGACTCTAACGGAGTTTTACTTTAGTCACACGCCTGGGACCAATCTGACTGAGTGGAGTCACGTCTAAAGCTCAGGGTCGGGTCCTAAGGGCTTGTATGCGGAATAACGACGCGCCCCAACTAGAATTGAGCTTCAGTCGTTACGTGTATGTCGGTCAGTTTCAAAATCTTGTCTAAAGCTGGACATACACGAGAGCCTTAAGATCGGCATACATGAGAGCTTCAGACGCAACTCAATTCAACTGAACTGGTCGCACGGAGTTGGCGCCAGTCTCCAACTGACGTACGACTATAACTGACCAGCATACACTTGAGGACTCGGGAACAACACCGGTGCAGTCGCGTCTTCTTCGTGCATACACGAGTGTTTAGGGCCCAACTGAACAGACAAGTTGAGTAAAGTTGGGTCTTAATCTCTCGTGTATGCCGAGCTTAAGGCCCAACTGGACTCGACTCGACCGTTTTCTTGGGTCCTGTGCGCTCGTGAATGCGAAATAACGGCATGACTCCAATGGAGTTGTTAAGCGTAGGCTACGTTAATGTAAGTTTCGGCACCAAAAGTAATATTTTATCACTTTTACCTGCGTTTAAACATGCGCGTTTTGGCCACAGTTTCGATAATTTACATTACGCTTTCCGGTCTACCTTGTGTACATTGAGCGATCAAAAGGGTTCCAATAAAACATGAACACGTTTCATGTTTTATGCATGATTTTTGCGGGTTGAAAGCACCAGTCCAGACACTATATAATACAACGGCGGTCAGTTTGATGGGTTGAGGAAAAGGAAATTCCCGGAGTAAACAACGGATTTGGTATTTCGCTGACAGTTCTCCACATGTAACGTACCGGTGTTTGTCACACTGGTGGATTGCGCGTAACCCCAATCAAGCAATCTGGCAGACCATCTTACTGGACACATCACGACCCGCCACTATCCTACACCTCCTGTGTGTGTGCCAGCCATTGAAATGCAGCCACTCGTTAATGACATGTCCCTTCAATACAATCCATGGTCTCCTTTAGCCTGCCGATTTGTAATATATCATTGAGCAGAATTACTTCATTTCATGGATGTTTCACAGCACAATTGACGTGAATGACGGTTATACGTTTATAGGAAGTTTTCTTGTTTTCATGATGTCTTTTACGTTTCGTGTCTAGTCTGGATGTATTTCTGCATAAATGTACGACTATGGTGGTACAAAGGGAAATTGGGTGAGAAACATTTTGAAGTGACCAGATCGCCACAGATAAACAGCAACCTGGAAGCAAAGAAACATCTATCTGCTTCGTGTTTATAAGACATCTAACTTCCACGAACAAGGTTCGCCATTTGTCGTCTTGGTCACTCCTGGGCGACCTGGAGACAGGGTAGGGGGAGACGGGTGGAAATCGCGAGCAGTCTATCAAATTTCACATATTTACTGAGACCAGTTAAGGCGTTCACAGATAAATACAAATGCGGTTGAAACAAATTAACACCAAGACCAAAACTTCTCAAGTCTGACAAACTTTACTCCTCATACACCAACGTGGCAAAGGCATAAATGCAACAACTTCAAACCATAAGTACATTTTGCTTCAGATACAAGCACATCATCCTCATTTTCTTTCTCGTTCATGTTTATTCATTATTTGTGTGTGTGTCTGTGTGTGTGTTTCAAGTTGCTCTACTAATATGTATAACACTTACACGCATTCGTATTTCAGTACCACAATGGCCTATAATCTTTTTCATTGTGTTCCTCTTTGAAATGCATAATTTGAATCAAAAACAAAACTTGTCTGAAGTGACTTCACTCTTAGAAGTAAATCGTGGACGGAATCTCTTGTCACACACAAATGACACATCACAGTGATGAGAACAACATTATTTACGACATAGGATCCAATCAAGTGGAAATAATGGTACACTTGAGCGATTACCCTCCCTCTATCAAAATATGTCTGCAGTTCCTCGCTATCACAACGTCTAAGCATGGGGGTAAAATACGTATAATGGACGGTATTTAAACAGATCAAACTCTCAGTGGAATGCACTAAAGATTCAATTTGGATGTGACCTATTCAGCACAAATCAACACAGTTCAACAATGCAGTGTGGAAAGAACATTCTTTGTGGCAGATAAACGCCAAATACAGATACTGATAATGGATAGACAAACTATAACAGAGCCTACAGATAACGTGGACAGTTGTGGGTCAAAAGACAATGCTGACAGAATGGGTTCTATATATATAAAGTAGACAGATTAGGGCCTACAGATAATGTATACAAAGTCTAACGACAATGTAGGTGTACAAAAAACAGAGGCCACAGATAAGGAATGCCAGATATGGCTTACAGATACATGTAATGTGGTCAGACAGAACACAGACATTGTCAACTCAATAGGCTCTACTAATAATGCGGACAAAACTGGGCTTAGAAATGTAGATGGGAAAATCTAGAGGAAACAGAGTCCTAAGCGTTTAAAACTTTAGTGTTATTCCAAGCCCTTAAAGCTTCATACAGACTTGTACACCAGGTTTTTGTCCACAACTATCTCAGTCCAGACAACTGGAACTAGAGCCCACTAAAGCACCAGCCTGTCCTCTTCTTGCATAGACGGGGCAGGGAGTTCTCCATAGGTCAAGCCCGCCCCATCCATGCCTCCGCCAGCCCGCGCCTGGTCAAAACACTTCCTCTTGCAGGCCATGAGACTCTCAAAGTCTCGCCACATCTTCATCTGCTTCATATTCGGCCCGTGTTGTTCCCGCACAGTTTTCTGCTTCTCTCTCAATCCCTTCCCTAAATTTTCTTGCTCCTGTATTTTTTTGGTGTACATTTCTCTACAAAAGGAGATCAAGGTTTTTCAATGAATGCTCACATGAGTTCACATCAGGTCACACATTTTCTTTCATGGGTGTTATGGACAATTGTGAGACTTTGATGGATTGGTAATAAATTTTGTGGATAACAGCATCATTAGCTATAGGACATTCGGGGAATCAAGAGTATACAATCGCTAAAGAAAATGTTTTTCAAGAACCTTCAAAGATATAATAACATGTGTCTTCCTATACTTTTATGGACCATTCAGTTAAAGCACGAACTTTCATGAACGATACTAATTTGGTAACTTACCGTAAATGACCTAAAATTTCAACCATGACAAAGTTGATCATTTTTCCTGATTCTAAGAGTCCTATTGCTTGCAGGAAGGTATTTTAGGGTTTGTTGGAAGGTAGAATCATATCCTACCAGAAAACATGTAGATTTCAGAACCAAATATAATGTTTTATAACATTTATTTAGCTGTAAAAATGCACTTTTTTTATTTTTGTGTGAAATTTTAGGTCATTTACAGAAATTATTTTTTCAACACAGTGAAGTATGACACTTAACATTAAAAGACCAAGTACTTTGAAGGATTTCTTTGTTTTTCCTCTCCAAAAATTCTTTTTAACAGATATTCAAGATCTTGAACAACTTTCAACACAATTACTTCTATACCCTTTCAGATTCATAAAGATGAAGGCCTTAAAATTATGCCAGTTTCTTCTGACATGAAGTATGTGGGAAGGTCTTCCACCAGCCTGATGATGGTCATGGGTTTCCCCTGAGCTCTGCCCGGTTTCCAGGCACCATAACGCTGGCTGCCATCGCATGAGTGAAATATTCTTGAGTACAGTCTAAAATACCAAGCAAATATAAAAATAAATCTGATGAAAATGAATACAGTCCTTTCAAGGCTTTCACAGAGCGGCGGGAACACTTGAAATCAACACACAAAAGATTCCCACCTGAAGGTTCGCCGTTTCTCCTGAGGGTCAGAGGAAGTGTAGGCCTTCATCTCATCCTCGATCTTCTGTTTCTGGATCTTTATCATCGCCATCATAGAGTTTAGGTAATGGTAGCGTGACTCCTCAGCAGACACCTCCTCCTGGAGAGTGCGCACTTCCTGAAGGTCAAAGGTCCAATACTAAGTTACTCAAGAAGAAAACATTATTCTTTGAAGATCACCGGTATCTGGTACATGTAGCTGACAACTAATTTTTCTTCAGTCATGCACAAATCAGTTGTTTTTTTATTCAAGTACAATTAAACCACAAAATTTTGAAATTCAGTACAAAACATCACACATTTCTTTTCTGACTTAAATGGATTTTCTCTAATTCTGCCAAACAATCTTCAATACTGATCTATTCCACCTCGGAGCTGTTAATCTCTAGCAGAACCAGCAAACCCCAATATTTTGAAATTCAGTACAAAACTTCACAGGAAGAGGTACATGTACTATCTAGCCATGCCAAACCACTTGCTCAGAACCAGTTGAACCAGTTAATCTGCCCTACTCCAAGTTGGAGTGATTCATTTCTTGTCCAACAGAAAAAAATCTGATCTGGTCCAGCATGTCCTGTTATTCTCTAGTCCAGTAGTGTTCCATCCAGCTTGCAGTAATATCTCTTTAGTTCATCAGAACCAGACAATACTGACCTGTTCCATCCAGCTTGGAGCAGCAACTCTCTAGTCCAGAAGAACCAACCAATCCACCTGTTCCGTCCAGCTTGGAGTGGTAACTCTCTAGTTCATCAGAACCAGCCAATACTCACCTGTTCCATCCAGCTTGGAGCAGTAACTCTCTAGTCCTTCAGAACCAGCTAAATCTGACCTGTTCCAGCTTGACGTGTTATTGTCTAGTCCAGCAGAACCAGCTGTTCCATCCAGCTTGGAGCAGTAACTCTCAAGCCAATACTGATCTCTTCCAGCTTGAAGTGGTTACTCTCTACTCCAGCAAAACCCTGCAATACTGACCTGTTCCAGTTTGGAGTGGTAACTCTCTAGTCCTTTAGAACCAGCGAACACTGTCCTGTTTCAGTTTGGGAGTGGTTACTCTCTAGTGCTTCACAACCAGCCAACACTGACCCGTTCCCCTCTGCAGTGGTTACTCTCTAGTCCACAAGAACTAGTTAATACTGTCCTATTTCACTTTGAAGCTGTTACTCTCTGGTCCATCAGAACAAGCCAGTATTGACCTATTCTAGTTTTGAGTGGTCACTCTCTTGTCCATCAGAACCAGCCAATACTGACCAATTTCAGTTTGGCGCGGTAACTCTCTAGTCCAGTAAAACCAGGTTATACTGACCTGTTCCAGTTTGGAACGGTTACTCTCTAGTCCCGCAGCACACGTGTCATATGCTGCCTTTTTGTCTTCATACAGAACAGTCAGCTCCTGCCAAACAACAACCGTAAACATGAAAAAAATAAATATAAATATATAAACATAGCTGAAACAAAAACAGGTAAAACATTTGTGCTCCCCATGTAAAAAACTGAATGCCAAACATAAACTGTCATCATGCTGAAAACTATTAACTGCTTCCTGGTTTGAACATGTTTTCAACACGATATGGCTCAGATACTGTCACATGACATTGAGCCATAATCATTCATTCATTAAACAAACTACAGACCTTTGGCAAGCTAATGATGAACTTTCTGTGTGAAAAGGAGTTATGACCACCATATTGGTCAAAGACAAGTGGCCTTAAACAACTTTAGACCACACAAAGGGTCTTCAATCGCTTAATGTCACGTATGCCCCAAGACCTACCAACAGAGCAGAGAAATCCACAAACTGCCTGTCCACAAACGGGATTGAACCCTCACGCTGGGACATTCTGTGATTAAAAAGTAAGCGTCTTAACTACCAGGACCCTCTCCATGCATTATGGAGAGTTGTACTGAAACACTTGACTTTGGTTGTTTTTCAAATGAAACAAACAGGCCCCTAGGTTAGATTTCCATGAACTTTTTGTCAGAAAATCCCACCACAATAGACATGTTTCCACTCACCTGACATCTCTGCCTCATGGGCCTCAGTTCTTTAATCACGGGTGCTAGGGCACCCTTCTTGCGGGCGATGTTGGCATTGAGCTGCCGTACCATGTCTGACATGTCCTCTAAGGTCTTGCCTTTCATGTCGTCATATTCACTCTTCACGGAGGACACTTTCTCCAGCTCCTCCTGGGTCTCCCTGTAACCAGATACACCCTTCTTCTTCTCCAGCACACCCTGAAAGGTCAAAGGTTGGAAACAGCGTCTTGACGGAATATTGCATGTATTCATAAAGTAAGACTGGTTCCAATGATGAATATTGCAACTGCTCACTCTTGCTTTTAAGATAAGAGCCGTGTTCCCCACCGTAAGCTCAAAGTTTTGTATCATAACATACACAAATTGAGCAGGGTTAAAGTCAAAGAAAACAAGAAAGCAAATTAGAGATTGCAAAAATGTATGCCCCCCCTCACCTCTAGAGGAACATATCTACAGCACATGAGTCATTGCACAGTATTAATATATTTTTAAGACACTGAGTGCAATTGTGTGTAAATACACAACCTGCATAAGACGCAAATGAGAGAAAGCAAAGAAAACATATACTTCACAGAGGTATGGATTCAATAATAACATGGACAAATGGACAAACGTCTGCGCACTAATTTTAGCAATATACGCATGGGCAGACAACTCCTAAAATATATCGCAATGTGAAAAAAACAACCTCACAGCACATAAGTTTAGGTCATTTTGCACACTTCATGTGAGTTTGAGAATCCTATGCTTAAAAGTTGCCGAGATATGCTCTGCACATACTTGAGAAATATGGTCAAGGGCAGACAACTCCTAAAAAAGATCAAAACACACAATAATAAACTCACAGTGCACAACTTTGGGTCATATTGCACACTTTGTGTGACTTTGGGAATCCTATGCCTAATAGTTGCCGAGATATGCTCTATACAAAGTTGCGAAATATGCACAAGGGCAGTCAACTCCTAAAATAAACTGAAATGCGAAAAAAGTCCTGCTTCACACAAAGCTGAGCGGGACTGTTCGACAGACGGACAGACGGTCCAAAAAAGCCATCGCTATATGTCCTCCCTCATTAAGAGGGGGACATAATAAAAATGGAAGTGAACATCAGTGGAAATACCAATAAAAAAGTACATGTGTATCAAAACTACCTTTTGAGACATCCCCACCTGCATTTGCATAGTAGGGGATCTCTACATATAGGAAAGAACACAACCCGTTCAGGGGGGATAACTCACCAGTTGTTGGTTGATAGTGTTCTCCTGCTGTTTGAGAACCTCCTCTGTCCGTGACAAAACGCCAGTCTCCGCACGTACCTCTGCCAGTTCCTGTCTTTTCTTCTTGTAGATAGTGCTCTTACCTCGCAGCTTGTTCACATAACGCTTGAACTGATGAGAAAAAGAAACGTAATCTGAATTTCATGTGGACAACTGGATTGTGATATATGATGACATACCAAGGTTGGATCTATGAATTTGAAGATGTCTGTATTGGACAACAGTAGACCCTAGACCCTCCTCCTGATTAGTTTTTAGGAGCGTCTAGATTGACAAAAGAATGTATTTCTTTATCTGATTGTTGTTTAACACCATACTCTCAAATATTTCACTTCTATAATAGCATCCAGTTTTACGGGTGGAGGAAAACTTGAGTGCCATGTATAAAACAACTGGCCTTCTGCATATTACACAAACTTTCCCACATGTCACCTAAGCAACGATGCTGAGAGTGTAACAGGTGGCTAAGCACCACATCCAAATACAATGGGCAACACATGTACGTCTACCACTAAGGCAGGAATGTTACTGGAATGTTAGAAGCCTGCCGCGAGTGTGCTTGTAGTGAGCTAGCAGCATCCTACTAAGAACCTAATGGCCTCCTTATTACTGAAATCTTGCCTGAACAAAATAACTCACATCATCCCCTTTGAGGACCTCTCCCCCATCCACATCCTTGACGAGCTCCCGTTTCTCTTCCGCTTCCTGTAGAGCCTTGTTGTACTCTTCCCGGGCCTCACGGAGTGACACGGCAGCCGCCTCCTTCTTGTGGCTAATGATCGCTGCCTGGAAATCATGCAAGTTGACAAAGCAACAATGATCACATGTACTCACTTTTTGGTTAATCTCTTTAAATATTTTTTTCATGACCAAAATAAGCATGTCGAAAATTAACATGCATTCATGTCCAAAATAAGCATGTCAAAAATTAACATGCATTTCTTTGAAGCATGCTAAGTGAAGAACATTACACATTAGTAAAACCAAAACAGAAACTTAAAATACATGTACTTTACATGTAGCAATTCAGATGGACAAGAACAGGGTAACAGGATTCCCTCATGACTATTTCTCAGGCATTTCAACAGAACAGTCCTACATCATGCCAGCTTTTCCTTTCAGCATCATGAGAGTCCCAGGGCTCACTTTTCATCACATTTGTACATTTGTCTCAAAGAAATTCATGGAAATCCCAGTTTTAATTCCTCCACATTCAAGTTGTTCCTTAATTCCTTTTGTCCAGGCAAATATTAATGTAAATGAAGTCAATGGTAAGTGGTATGAGAGATAAATCTTCAATCCAGACGACTACTACAACTGCAATTAAGCCGAAAAAATAGAATGTTTTTTAGTCTGCGATGACATTCACACTGCCTAGCAAAGACAGAACTGATTCTACTTTCTTATCCACTATGTTCCTGTATTCGGCAGTGGAGACAATACACTAAGTCTTGCAAGGTAGTTGCAGTTGTGGTTGTCTCCTGCAGTCAGACTGATACAGGTCTTTAACACCGATTACTTAATTAATATTTTTTTCTCAACTGTTTCCTTACGGGAATCCATCCAGATATTTCTGTAACTTTGATTTACAGAAATATTGTGGGTTTATGCTTTCTATCAAAAACATGAGAACTAAAGCTCCAAGTCACATATACACTGATTTAGGGTCAGAAAAAAACTACACGGTTTTAATATTTACTGCTTTCTTTATTTCATTGGAGTGTTAACCTGTACTCAAGAATATTTCATTTCTACGACAGCGGCCAGCATTATGGTGGGAGGAAACCTAACAGAGACCAGGGGAAACCCACGACCATTCGCAGGCTGCTGGCGAACCTTCCTACATACGACCAGAGAGGAGGCCAGCATGAGCTGGACTTGAACTCGCAGTGATGGCATTTTCAACTTTTAAGAAGAGTGTACGTGGAGCTAAACCAGAGGTTTGCTTACCTGTTGTCTGAAGAGAGAGAGTTTGTCATCTATTGGGTCATTACTGCGCATTCGCTTCTCGATCAACTGATTGGTCTCCACATTTAGCTGGTCAATCTGAAGGAGTGAAAAGGGGACATACGCATCTGAAACAATTCTGCTACACGAAGAAAATGGAATGTTACATACAATTACATAAAACGGTCAACAGGGATATAAGGTCAGAAATTTGGGACTCAAACTTCTAAATCATTCTTATTCTGTATTATCTACATAAAAACAGTGAGAAACTAATAGCTTTTCAAATGAAAAGAATTCCCAAACTATCAATCTCATCGTCATATGACTGATAAAATTGTTGAGCACAACGTTAAACCCCCAGTATAGATACATGAGTACCTTATCATGGAGGTTGTCCAGGTCAGACTGCCCCATGGCAGGCACCATCACCACCCTCTGTAACTCCTGAATTGTCTTCCTCTTACTCTCTATCTCCTTAGGGAGCTTCTCCTTCACGATGTAACTGTTAGCCCGGGTCTCTTCCTCCAGACGCTGTAATAATCCTGGGCACAAAATGGAGGATTAAATATACCAGAGGTCACAGTTTAATACATTTTGTAAGCGAAGGGGCAATCACCCCTGACAAAAGCAGAGAAAATTTCAATCACAACTCTTTGTATAAACACACAAGAAGTCAAGAAATAGGCTACCTGCAGAGCTCGTAAAACATACTGTCACTTGGATAAGAAAAAAGTACATGTACATATAGACACATGTATATCTGTAATGAGAGGACAAAATTTTAAGACAGGCCACATGTAGGTGAAGTAAATTTGAGGAAAACAATAACAGACACACAGAGGTTGTCTTTGCATTAAACTGACTATAATGAAAAAAGTACTCAGAATGAAATAGGAATAGTATCAGTACTTGGTTGGAAGACAGTTTAGAATTCTTAGCTTAAGAATTGCCTCAGAATTTTTCACTTATTCAATGAGGGCTAATTTTAGGGCTGGGTCAAACCAGTCAACCTTGTTAGGGTTAAACTGATGAACTTCCCCACATCTGAGGTAGTGACTTGAACGCCATATATATCAGTTGGAGAAAAACAATGGTCAATGAACTGTTCAAACAGTCCCAAGAACACATATGACTGCATATTGTCACCCAGAACTGGAAATAAAACCACCTTACGCATGTAATAAGTGTAATACATCAAGAGACTGAAAGAAGAAGTTACCTTCAGGGGTGGCTCCCACACTGGCCTGTCTAATGTCCCTCAGTTGTTGTTGTAGTCGCTGAATTCTCTGTTCACAGTGCTGAATCTGAACACCAGGATAAACAGTTCAAACTGTAACTGCAGTGTCTTCAACACAGAGAAGACACGTTTAAGAGAAAGAGGATAAAGGGCAGTGAAGCTGGAATCTATAAAGTTTTATCTGAATACATGTACCTACATAAAACAAACTAAGGTGTGAGCAAGAGGTCAATGCAGCCACAGTTTCATAAACTGTAATCAACTGATTAAGTCAAATAACGCTCTTATCAAATATTGGCTCTAAAACTTACGACAATCAGAACTCAGGTAAACTGAATGTGTTGCTCATGGATGAAAGTTTAGATACTGTATTTATTTCTTTATTTGAATGGTTTTTAATGTAAAAACTGTGAAATTTATCATTCATACCATGGCAGTCTGCTTTATGCAGGAAGAAAACCAAAGTGGCCAACTTAACCACCCCTCTCCATCAGGTAACTGATAATGCACCTTAGTTAAAGCCGCAGCCAAACTAGTGGGGGCTGGGTTTGAGCCTATGACATCATAGTTTTAGCCATATGAGTCAACAAGGGCCGTATTGTATTTTCATCATTGCACATATTGTACTAGTTCACAAGTGTTTGAATTATCACTTATACAGCACTGACCACATCAAAGTGAAAAGTGGGTAAAAGCCAGAATAGTGTTCCCATAATTCCAGTTAAAACAACTGCATTCTTGAATAATAGAAATAACTTAAGTCTGATTGGTTAAAATTTATAACATGCATGGGCCACACTTCCAGTTTTCTCAATATGCTTCGATGTATGTATGTGGGATACTTCATAGATGCAGATTTATACATTTGGTCTAGACTTGTCTTTTCTTTTAAACTGTAAAACTAGCAAAGTCTTCAACTGTTTACAAGGTACATATAGGCTTGTCTAACATGAAGCTGTTTGTGTGAGTCCCACTGTACCAGATTTTTCTGTTCCTGTCTCTGAGCAGCCAGCTTCGTATCGCGGTCTCTCTCCTTTCTCAGGTTCTTGGCCACATTCATCATGGACTGGGAGTTGGGGTGACTCTCCACCTGTTACAGGTAAACACACCACATCTCTATAAATATTCAAATTAGGAGAAAAAAAATAATTTATTTACGAGGACTGTTTGATCGATGATTCACATTTAAACATTATTTCAGTAATCTCATGGCTGTGAGGCATTTGGGTTAAGGAAACTGAGACTGAGCCCTGATAATCCAGAATTCCTGGCAAGGAATTTGGACATCACAAACAATCCGAGTCAAAGCTTGTCCAACTGCAAAGAGCGAGATTCCCAACCTCAGCTGTATGACTGCGCACAGTTAAGCAGCAGCAAGAGTGAAGCCTCCAGGCCCAAGGATCATGAAACTGTCCCAGACTTATGTCAAACTTTGTCTTAATTTCAGTCTCAAGTCAACAGATTACCGTGCTAATATTGTGACACATCTGAAGAATGTTTACTTAAATACCAAGAATTGCCATTGATCTCCATGATGAAAATAACATCAGCAGTTAAATTCTAATCTAAGTTAAGGGGAACTATTAAATTAAGCCTAACATGTTGAAGACAACTTTGTAATGCTGGAGTCTTATCAGCAAAGACTCTCAGAAGTGTACTTGCAGACTTGACAAACCTCTTTAACCATACACCAGAGCTGAATTCCAACACTGGACTAGACATTAGTCAATGGTTTGTGGTTTTATTTTAAACAACATGTGTGAAGCCAAAAAGTTCTCAAAATTCAGTGTGTTTTCTGGAAAAAAAAAAGAACTACATTTATCACAAACAGGGGGCATAACTCTCTTAATTTTAAATCCTTGCAAGGCTTCTGCTCTGGTGGTACAGGCCAAAAGTTAGCAAATTTCTGTAACGCAAAATGATTCTGTTGATTTAATAGTAGTGTCAAGTCTACACATAGACAGAGGTGCCACTGACGATGGGCGGATAAAAACAGTTACAACATTACTTACCTTGCGTTTTAGTCGCTCTATCCTCTTCATCAACTGATCTTTCTCCTCCTCCATATTAGAGATGTCCTTGCGGATCTCAGTGGTGTTCAGTCCTGTACTTCTCAGATTCTCATGTTGCTTGTGAAGATCTTTGAACTGAGTGATCAACTCTTCATACTGTCAAGAGCAAGATGTAAGATGATCAGCCAGCAGGGAAAGGTTTCATTAAATGGCCGTATATACAATATAGAGAAATTTCGTGCATTTGGCTACTTTGTACATGTACTATGATTGTAATATTCGGAGCAACCAGAAAGTAAGTACTGGACTCACCTGTGCATATATATCATTGACTTGGTCGTCCTGCATTATGTCAGGTGGCACCTCCACCTTAACAAGGAATTTTGCCAGGTAAGCCCTCTTCTTCAGTTCTTCCTTCTTCTGTAAGAGCCACTCCATGATGGGGTAGATCACTGGCTTGTCTGCCTGCACCAGACCAGTTCTGAAAGTGCTCCTATAATGACAAACACAGGTATGACAGAATTACAGGAATAAAGATACAGTAATTGTTCAGTCTTTTCACATGTTTGCAAGATGTTTATTCAGGCATATCTTAAAGGGCATTACTCTGAGCAGACTCAGAAATGATACTTTAAATGAAATTATACTTTTTGATAGGCCATAAAACTGTCTAACTCACGTGATGCAGTTTTGTCTCCAAACTCTAACCTAAAAGGCGAACAAATTACACTAAAAGTTGCTCTTTCATACATGAAAGGGTAGATGAATTCGGCTAAGTGTACAACTTTTAGACTGGCCAAATCTAAACAACAATTAGACACCTAACTAGATTATCTTCTGACTGAACAAAATGTTCACAGTACTCAGCTTGAGGTTCACTGCATCATAGATGGAATTGGACACAACACTGTAAAGCTGATACAATAGTTAGTTTTGTTTTTCGTGCACACTTTGAGGGTTGTCCGAATTTTCTACACACGAAGGTAAATATTCAGGCATGCACAACGATGCCTATATACACCCTATATTTTTTAATCTTGGACAGTGGAGGGAACTGAAATGCTTCCGGTAAACACCAACCATTGGCAAATTTTCGATTAACTTTCCATTAAGCACACAATTTATATGATCAAATTGCTCATTAAGCTGGGGTCACGAAGTGCTGATTTTTTACCAATGCCTCTGGTTTAAAAACAATGACAGATGGGAAAATGAGTAAACATGTAATGTGACTGTACCAATATCTGGTACTTCCATGCTAAATGATGAATGTATTACAAAATTGTATCTGTGTATTATATGTACCCGAAAAAACCAAGATTGCCCAAGTGGTACAAGTCTGAAAGATCATACAATTTATATTGGGACTTCAGTCAAATGGATTACTGTACAATTTTAAAGCACATATATTAAAATAAAACAGTTCCAAAAACCCTTGCTTACAGGTTTTCTGTGCTTGGCTTGTACTTCAGGATTCTCAGGCAGCTAAACATCCTCACAGCCGTCTGATCCGGTGATTCCTCACGAATGTCAACTTTTTGCTACCAAAACAAAACCAACAGGAACAAGGTAGGTACAATAATATAAAGCCACACACAAAATCATAATAATTCAACCTCTTCATATATTAAAATGCATATTCAGAAATTATTCATACACAATTTTTTTTGTAATTTCGTTTTTCACATGAAGTCTAATGTCCTGGGCTCTGACATGCTTCAGCAGTTCAGCCAACATCTACCTTGAAACTAGTTATGGATAAATTTCTGTGACTGCATTCAACCTTAGACCCTTGAAATTAACACTGGTGTGCTGCTGTGAGCCCAGTGGAATTGTGGGCTGGTCTCACTGACCTGTGACTTATCACCACTTAATTCAGTTACCAGTGCCGTCCTTTGAAACATTCTTTGCTGAACGTCACACGACCATGCCAGAAAAATTGGGCCCGTCGCTAGGAAATCATTTTTGCTTTATTCTCGTAAATGACAAAGATATGGACTTAAATATATTAAAGTGAAAGACAGCGCATGTTTTAAGTTAAGTCTGCCAAAAGGTTGGACAATATTATGTTTATTTCGGTTAAGTATTTTTTCTAACAGCTACTACAACAGTGTAAATTGATATTTGACCGTGCCTCTTTGGTATGAAACGCAGCCATTCTGTCTGGGCTGTGAAGTAAATCTTTCGCGCAGAAAGAACAACGTTGTCGTCTGAGACTGTAGTAAGCTGCTGGGGATGCGGTTGAAACTTACATAGGTAAATTTACAACAGGCATCATCAAGAAACTTACTCCCTCCACAACACAATGGTCTGGAAATACTTTGTAGTGTTGTTCACAGATGAACTTAATATAATTAAAACATATAACATTAAAACAGTGTCTTGTCCCTATGTTATTACATGTTACATTGACAGTCAACTCAGGAGATTTACAGCTTATAAACAGCTGATATCTCCGAACTTTCTGATTGGTCAGTCTCTCATAAGCTTAAAAGCATGGTCGCCTTCAGATCCCCAGAATTCATACAAATTCAAACAGGTTTTTACATTCTAGAGAGAATTTTATAATCTTTTTAATGAACAGTGCCACTGTCATGAGCTGTCTTTTACTTTAAGGTTGCAAGAGCAATAAAAAAAAGTTTTCAAAATCCCAATAAAAGCTTAAGAGTAGGACACTTCAGACCCAATGACCATATATATGAAATCAAAAACATCCAACAAATAATTGACAAATACTGTAACACCATTCTGAATGATATAAATGTATACCTTAAATGCTGACTGCCAATAAAGGTGGAAGGTACTCTGCAAGAACACGTGCTCAGTTTTGAGCTTAGAAACTGAACCTAGGCTTCTGCAATATATACTCACATACAAAAGAAATGCAAGTTTTATTTTTTCTTGTGAAATCAAACATGCAGGAATTGTCACGAACTTTAGTGGGTATAAAACTGTGGCAAATATTGGGCCTTTCACTCCTTGTACAACAATGCCACGCTTAATTCAAATTCAGAGAAACCAGGCTATCGGACGTTTGAAAGCTGTAGAGTCTGTTCAAGAAGTTACCCATCATTTCAACGTACACATAACCACAATTTACCGTCTCCAGCATGGATACAATGCCACATAGTCCACAAATGACCTTCCTTGGAGCGGTCATCCTGGGGTCACTTCACCTCGACAAGATTGGCAGATTATCCGTTGCCACCATAGAGACCACTGGAATACACAATCGACGCATTAACCAGGACACTGTAATCCGACGCCTCACAAGTCGCCGAACAGTACATTGTCCCCTTCTCCTAGCCAAGGCATCAACAAGCACGATTTCAGTGGGCACAGGGTCATCAAAATTGAGGTGATCGTTTCACCGACAGAAACATTTGGGAAACAGATCCATGGGGTGAACCTGGCGTCATGATAAGGGCTGGGATTGGATTTAACATGATTTTTGGACCCATGTGCTTCCAGAATGTTGGTAAAGGTCGGGGACATGGCGTCATAGCTCAGCGTTACATTGACTAAGTGATAACACCTCATGTGGTTCCATTTTTTGCACACCAACAACAACACATTTTCCAGCAGGACGACTGCTCATCCCCATACTGCCACATCTACCATGGCCTCTCTCCAAAAGCACAACATCCGTCTTCTACTGTCGCCAGCCCTCCGCCCTAATCTGAACCCCATCGAACACTTGTGGGATGATACCAGTCCCATCAACTACCCATGAACTACGCACAGCCTCTCTGGAGGTGTGCAGGTGGATCCCTAGGGCCTTCACAAATCATCTGATCAACTCAGTGTGTCGCAGTAATCAATGCTGATGGTGGTCACACTAGGTGCTGACTGACATACTGGGTACTGACAAGAAACTGTGTGACTCCTTAACCTTTAGGAAAAATAATGATGTCATCTGTGTTTCCATCCATTAAAATGTCTTCAGTCAAATTTTTTTCAATCTCACCCTACTTGTAATTCTTGTCTTTACTGTTGAAAATAAATAACATTTATACTTGATACTCAACTTGCATTTCTTTTGAGTGTGAGTATACAGTTCAAGTCTTATGTGGATAATACATTGGTCTAGCATGAAAAAATTTCAAAACAATCTAATATTTTCTTGAGGTACATGCATTTCGTCTTTTTTTTTTTTTAACTCTATTGCCTCTGCAAATGTACTTACCCTAGGGTCAATAACCCCCAAAATGTCTGTGAGGACCTGGAGAAGAGCTAAGGGTTCTAACTGATCAAAACTGATCAAGTTAAAGCCCTTATTGAATGGCTCCTTGTTCAACTCCTGGATGATAAATTTCACCTGCTCACTCATGATGATAAATAACCTTTCCTCAGCAACTGACTGTAAAGGAACATAAATATAATTAGCAACCATGACTTACGGATGGACAGGAAAATAGAAAACAAGTCAAAGCACATTTCCAATAAAAACACTCGTGTTGTCCATAAGACAGAATAATTGCTCAATTTCATAAATAGATTTTACATAAAAACTGCAATGTCCAGAAAACATAAGATTATAATGATAATAAAAAAAAAAAAAAAGAAAGAAATTTATAAATAGTGCTTAGCCTATCTAAATAGATGTCCTTTATTTTTCCAGACCAGTTCTCCCATATCTATAACAACATATCTGGGAAATTTTATATGCAGCCTACCAGTTTGTCAAACAGTAACCCATGAGACACAAACTTCTGCAAAGGCCTGCTCTCAAGCATTAAAGCTTGAATGCTAATTTTTGTCCGATTTCATATTAACATTATTTTCTATCTTTTACTATCCCCAGTCATAACTGACACTAATGTGACTGAGAAGATTACTGCACGTATCTTCCATAAATGCAGGGAAATATTTCAATGCTTAAATATGTGTTCAGGCCTCTGTTACAGCACTTGTGGTAAAAGCGTTCATTTTGTCATGAAATAATGCAAAATTTTGCAGTAAATTTGATATATTGTTAAATGTAACTTTTCATTTGTCTTATAAGTATGCTTCATTTTAAAGACAAACACAAAGAAGTATACAAATGGTTTCATTGCTGAAGTGTTCCATTTATATGTTCTCAGTGCAGTGAGGTTACATTTTCACTTTTTTTCAAAAGTACCAAGAGGAGTTACTTGCCCTTAAAAGCCAATCAAAGCAGTGTCCCAAAGGCTAAATTTTTTTGTTGATTTCACTATGTTGTGAATAATAAAATATATAGCGGATATTGCATAGTGAAGGCTGAATACCATAAATATTGTTAGAGTGAGGGGTGGAAATAATAACCCACGAGATGCTTCAAGTCTCATGGGTTATCATTTCGTGCCTCAGGGGTTATCATTCCACCTCTAATGAAAAGCATTAAGTGGGTTATCATTTCCATCTCTCACAACAACAATATTTATGGCATTCAACCTTCCCTGTGCAATATTCTATTTATTATTTATAGCTTAACAGTATCATGATTTTGTGTACTTTAAAGAGTTTTCGGCACTTTTTCTAGCCCTATGCTGTCACAGATATGCATTGAGCATGAGGTTGTGTACATGACGTGTTATATGACGTCGTGTCTTCTTATGTGACGTGATAATGCAGCAGTTGACTAAACTTGCATTATGACATCATATCGCAGAGAGCAGATTGGAGCTTTATAAAATAAAATGTTTCTTTTTTGACATCATGACGTCTGGGTGTGAAATATCAGAATACTGGGATTTCACTAATTATAGTTTTTATATATAAATGTCAGATTTTACTTTCATGTGGGAACACCACATTAAGTGAATGTGGCTAGAGAGTTGTAAAGAATTGAGAGATTGAAAGAATGACTGGGCCTATGACAGTCATTTCCTTCCTTGTTTGTCATCAGAATATTTTGAAAAATCGGTGAGGGTGGCAGAACAATTTTTATTATCACCATTCGCCTAAATTTTGTGATAATCATATCTTTGATGACAATTTCAGGCCACAAAAATGAAATAACGCATTCCCACACATGGAGTAAAATGGCATGCAGGTGGTAACTGGAAACAAGGAATTGTGAATCACCTCAGGGCCTATGGCATTTTTGCCATATTGCAACCACAATCATGACAATACTGAATATTGTGCCTGTACTGACGTCTACCACGTCACCACCCAATTTTAGCCCCCTGCCCCCTCCCAGGGAAGTATGAGTTTGAAACTTGGCTTGAAGAAAATCGATGGATGAATATGGGCATCATATATACTAAATGGCCGGATTCATGATCAAGGAAACGTCCCAAATCGCTCGAACAGACTTCCCACCTACATGAGTAGAAGAATAATCTCTTCCAAAGTGTACCTTGAAATAAAACTGTTAGAATTTTGAAGGTAAGCTAAAACAAATGTAATGAAGAAAACCCAACAAAACTAAACATAAGGCCAATGAAACTTGATTGCCACTTTCCCGTCACCGCCATTTTCACTACCCACATCATTTTGTCATCATATCTGAATTTTTTCCATTATTCACCCGTTTCTTAGCTTCATTCACTGAATAGGTTGTGGAACTTTGGTCTTTTTAACCCATGCGCCTTGGAGCCTTTACATAGGAAATAATCCATCTATTTGAACTCTGGGTTTTATTCTGACATTGACATTCTGATTCATTGTAACATCGTGTCCATCACCCAAACTCAACAAAATCGGCGCAGATATCTCCAAACTGGAAGTCAATGGCCATTACTGACACTCCACTCTAAACGGTTCACCGTTGGCAGCCGTTTTGAAAAATCTCGTCACCTACTTTTGGTCCTGATCGAAGTGTAATAGAGTTCTGGCTTTGAAAATATCTCGAAAACTATAACATTTTCATTGTCGTTTGTATGCTCTACTTCAACCTTCACAACAAAAAAAAGAGGAAGGGCATAAAAAAAATTTTGTTTCTGGAAATATGAGTTTGCGTGACACCAGTGCAGACCTCCTCCAGAGCAGTTCCATCAACTTTGAGTTCAGAGGTCGGCGATTTTATTCAGTTTGGGTAATGACTCACGGTTGCAATGAATGTCAGAATTTTAAAATAACATCCTGTGCTCACTTTGCTCGGCCAAGGTCTAGAACTTGTTTGGGCACATAACTGTAACACTAAATTAGTTAATACATGAAGGGAGATAATTTCATGGAGTTGGTGGTTAGAAAAAGTTATGAAAAACCATGCTGTTTCAGAGATTTTAGTCTGTATCATTACAAATAAAACGTGGAATAATTCCTTTTAATTCAGACTGTAATGGGTAAATTCATGACTTTGAACATCCTTCCTTGTAGCATTATAATTAAAAGTCTGTTCCACACATCGACACTAGTATATAAATAATGAATAATGAAAACTGGGACCCTGTCTGCATCCTCGTGAAAAATTCTCATGACGGGACACAAGCAATCATGTTTCATTAGTCCAAGCAGACGACAATGTCTCAGGGCACGGTGCAACTAAGGACGCTCATTTGGTTGCTACGCATTTCTTCAATTAATGGTTTAAAGTGAACATTCTGATTTCTACAAACCTACCTTCTTGCTTGTCTTACGCTTAAGCAAAACCAAACATATACTCTAATAAGTGTGACACTTACACAATATTTGATTCAAAACTGCACTTTTCCTACACTTTTCTTGATCGTCTTGCAGATTGGAATTTTACCGGAAGTGTATGTACAGCCTCTAACTCAAACATAGATATAAAGTGTTGCATTAATCATCACTTCTATTTATTATTTACAGTATATGAGTGTATTTATTATAAACCACAACATAAAATTACCTTTATCTTTCATAAAAACGTTAAAGATTATTAATTACTGTGGCAAACGTTTTTCTCGTGTTTAGCAGACGTGTACTTCCGGAAAACATGGCGTCGAACAGAACTTCCGCAGCCACGGGGTCTCAAGTAAATTCCATATTTTGCTCTGTTACGCACTTTTGAGGGTGTTAATGCCTGTGATCAAATGTAAACTGTCGTCTGGTATTGTCAGCTATTGTTGTATGTTACAAAACTAGGCAATGCAGTGAATAACTGTAAGTGAAACAACAGCATGTTTTGTAGCCAGTCCCTTAGCACAGCTAGCTGGTCGCCTACGTACGTTACCGTAGCGCCCAGCACCGGACCCATAGAAGTCCTTGTTGAAAATTTCACAACAAATAACAGCTGGAACCCTACCTTACATTTGATATGAGCAGATTCCTTTAGTCAGCTGGTTTGAAAAAATAGCAAAGCCACCGCCGGTAAACCGTCTTTCAAAAGAAATCCAGGTCGTTAAATTTTTGAACCAGGCTTTTCGGGCCAACATCCGCCATGTGTGAACTGTCATTACATGCCCACTATGTGTATCGAGAATGCAGTGCGCAAGAACTCTGGACTTTCTACAAGATTTTGCAGAGCTAACCCCTGTAGCTCTGTGCTCTTAACGTTACGTTTAAAAGCTTCGGAGCTACCTGTAACTAAGCCGAGCCTTAGAGTAGATCAAAGATCGCGTGGTCATTTTCCCAGCTTAGTTTCCATATTATTTCTGACAACTTCGCTCGGATAAATGAAAGCTATCTCAAATCTAGTTCATACTATGTCTCATCTCAATGTCTGTCCAAGCCTAATTGCGAATATGTAACTCTAAGTGGCACAGCCATGGCAGGGCTCGAATTACAATGTGAAACGTTTCTAGTTTGCTGTACTGGCAAAAGGAGGATATTTTCCACCCGATGTCTTCAAATTAAAGTAATGGCTGCATCCACGTTCATCACTGATAGTAGTACAATGCATTTGAGCACTTATTTCTGAGAGAAATCCTACCGACAAGCTCACAATTTGCATTACAGTATCTCCTTTTTGAAAACAATTACTTACTGTGTTTACAGTAGAAAAAGTTTTATGCAAGATAGCAGAATGAAATAAAACTCATCTGTGCAGAAACGCAGCAAAATATCCTCCAACGCGTGAGAAACCGTTCCTCAGTAACGAATAGGGAAAAGCCTGGGTAAACACTTTTTCCTCATACTGTCTTACCGCCTGACAGCTTGGCTTGTTTTGATCAGAGTTCTGTGCATTTAAAACCTTGAGCATTTAAGGGAGATATATTTTGGCAAACACATGTTTGACAGTTACAGAAATACGACGAGTTGAGCAGAGGGGCTCAGATTGTCAGCATGAAGCTAACAGATGTTACTTGCCGAGGCGAAGAGGATGGTTACTCTTTTGATCTCAGTTCAACAGCAGGGTCACAGTTTAGTTGATATGACTATTTTTGACAGAAGTCCATTTCTTTTCAGAACCCTGAAGAAGAGAATGAAACTCCGATTAAAGTAGATAAATGGGATGGATCGGCGCTGAAAAATGCCCTTGATGATGGGGCTAAAAAGGTAATGGGCTTGTTGTCCTACTCCTCTGTTATGCATTAACATTGTCTGAAGTTGAACATAAATTCTTGAAATATTTTAATGCATAAAACCAGTGACAGTGACACTTAAAAAAATGAGTCTGTGTTTCGTAATGTTGGCTTGAAAGAGTCACAAGGGTATGTCTTTTATACGTTGGTGAAAAGTACCTACCTCTCAACATCAATAGCATGCATCCAGAATATTGTCCAAACGACAGTAAATTTGTGGTCAGAGGAAAGCCAAATAAACAAGTCAACGATACCCTTCATTCTTTGTCAGAAACTATCACGCTATCACAGTGTCCGTGCATTCAACTGAGCAGTCTAGAAATAGCCACTTTCAATGATGTGATCGCAATAGGAATTAAATATTTTCATACACAGATTTAAGATTTCATTTACAGGTGATTCCATGCCTGCCAGTACAAAGTCGTTAATTTTGACGATAAAATCATGCATCTCACACTTATTTCTTCTTGATTATGTTGTCAGGTCATTGTGGAAAAGAATGGATGTGTTGAGTCTCACAAGTTGATCGATGGCCGCTTGCTCATCTGCTCCATCGCAGTCGGCTTTGCTCTCTTCGCTCTAGTCTGGGATTACACAAAACCATTCCCCGAGTCTCGGCCTGTCCTCATCATATGTGTAGTCTCGTATCCTTTCAGCGTTTGTTTATTTAATTATTTATTTGATTTTTCAATGCCTTACCCAAGAGTTCCTGTGGCCAGTAACCTTTGGCAAGTTACTGGCAAAATATAGCCATCATTAAAGTAACAGACAGCTCATGACGGAGGTACTGTTCATTAAAAAGATTATGAAATCCTAGGAGGGCTAGGAGATGTCAGGTATATGTAAGCTGTGATGTAAATGTTTTGAGGTGTCTGTCAATGTGACATGTAATAACTTAGGGACAGCACACTGTTGTGATGTTATATGTTTTAATTATATTAAGTACATGTGTGAACAACACTGCTAAGTATTTCCAGATCATTGTGTTGTGGCAGGAGTAAGCTGCCTCGTCATTTCATGTTATAAATTTACAAATATACTTGACTTTCAACCACAACCCTAGCAGCTTACTACAGTCTCAGGTGACAAGAATGTTCATCGTCACAGCCCACACAAAATGGCTACGTTTCATGCTAGCTCACTGAGCATGATCAAATGTCAGTTTCCAGAAGTAGTAGTGGAAAAGCCGCTTCGCAGAAATAAACATAATATTGTCCAATCTTTTCGGCAAACTCAACTTAGAACGTCTGCAGTCTTTCACTTAAATGTATAGACTTACACACCAAATTTGTAGAAAAGTCTTTAACAAATGTGGGACTATGCAGATGTTTCAGTAATTGCTGTCTACACTTTATTGTTAACAGCATCCCACCAACAGTGGGCATGAAGAGATCTACAAAATCTCTGTCAAAGGCAAGATGTGAATTGGCCACTGAAGATTATTCAGTTATCAGTCCTCATTTTACACAATGCTTGAAATAGATCAGTTTTTAAGGTTCTTCTCCCTGAAATGGCATAACACCAGAAACAAGTCTGCTGTGGGTAATGTGTTTCTCTCTTGATTTACAAGAAGGAAAGAATAAAATATATTAATTTTGTTAGAGTTTTCTCCCTTGACTGCTCAGTTATTTTGTTCTGATGGGCATTTTAACATTATACACCTCGTACAAGGAGAAAGGGGTTTTCCTGGTGGCCCTGGAAAAGGATAAAGCGGGTGTCGACCCTGATAATATCTGGACTTTGTCCTCTCACCTGAAAAGGTAAGCCATGAGAGTTTCGGGAGTAAACGGGTATGTGTACACCTTGAAGCTCAACCAAGAGTTTATTCACAGGTTTTTATAGTAGGTCTTTTATGCAGTACATAAGATCATTAGACGATCTTCCCAAAATTTTTTTATTGGCATATTTGATTGGTGTTTTATGCCGTACTCAAGAACATTTCACTTATATGACGGCGGCCAGCATTATGGTGGGGGACCTTGCTCTAAAAAGTCTTCTTAAAAAGTGTGTGTTCAGAGGGAAATAAGTGAAAATCATAAAATATAAGTTTTGTCGCTGAAACAGACATTTTTCCAGTAGGATATTATGATGACAAAGCTCTGAAGAATGTCAGTAGAATTTTGAGATTGAGGCAGAAAAGGTAATCTAATCTAGGATGAATTTCTTGCAAGGAACCCAACCATGTACCACTGTGAGGGTAAACTGTAGCAGGCCTGACAGGAGCTGGAACACACAACATGAGGGAATCTAGGGTCCATGATCTGAGGCATTCGTGATCAACTGACTCAGCCACAGGGGACTGCCAAACAACAAAACAGAAAAGAAAAAAAAACACCCTAAACCCCCAAACCCATAGAGCCTAAATGGTTTAAGGGAGATAACCAAAGTAAATTTTATTGGCTATCCTGGGTTTTATCAAAAAGCAAGGGGTTTCAATCTGTCAGTCTCTCATGCTTTGGTTTCCTGCAGTAACTTGTTATTTTGTGATTCTGATTGATTGTTGGAACCTCCCACCAATTTTAAACATCAAGCTGATAGCTGGATAAGTTTACCATAGGTCTACTCAATGTACTGTCAGAGTATTTTATGGCTTATTTGATTCCAATTGGTCGTTGGTTTCCACAGATAACTGCTTTAGATATTGCCTGATGGTGATGAAAGGTTGCTTTCAGATGAATGGCCTTGCTACACTAGTTTCATTCACCTTTTGTAAACGTTATCCCACTTACATGAAATTTTCGCGAACCAGTGTTTCATAACTTATCTTGTAAATCTTGTTTACCTTTTGGCACTCTTAACTTAAGCAGTGCCGTTTACAAAAGAAATCACCAGAATATTATTTTGCAAAGTTTTGTAAAAGTTTGCCCTGACTGCTATCATAAAAGTGAAAAATTCCTGACTGTAGTGTGAAACACCAGTAAAATTAGTAAATAAACTTTGGGTAACCAAGGAAAGAAATGAGCAAGCAATTTTTTTTTTCCAGATACGATGACATCTATAATCTGACTGTAGCCTTCACTGACGGCAAAACTAAACAGAGGCGGGAAACTAAAATGGCAAGATCTGTGGCCAATTTCTTCAACGAGGAAGGAACGTTGTGTCTAGAGATGTTTGAGCCTGAAATCAGGAAGTTACAGTCAAGTTTGATATCCATCAAGAAGGACAAATAAAGTCTGGGAAATACAAACAAAAAAACACTTTAACAGAGACTTCTGAGTAGACTTGAAAATGTCTTTACTCTCATCATTGAATGTTTGATATACGTGCTTATGTAAAAATAAGGAACTTTGTTGATGTATGTGTATGTATCATGTGATTCATTTATAGCACCCCCTGTGTATTAAAGTGTCTTGTTTGAATATGGGAGTATAAACGACTGTCAGATAAACATATACATGAATGCTGACTTTGCTGGTGGAGGAATGGCTGTCGAGGCTGCCATTAATATTGTCTTTCAAAAGTAAAGTGTATGTCGTATTTCTACCAAAACTTTGTTTGAAGGGTTGTTCAGAGGCTGTTGGCAGATAGCTATGCGATACCTCCTGTAACCTTTGTTCAGCAGCCTTGCCCGAGGGTCACGGTGTGGGCTTAGACCTCAGTCAGATTTTGTGGTAACATGCTGATATAATTGCTAATCTCAGATTTCAACTTTAACTCGAATTTTCAGTTTTGTCATAAAAATTCTCAGTCAACTTGATGTCCTGAAAATAAAAATTCTTCCGGTATGTCACAAGGCCGGCACAGTAAGCTGTTTCGAAGTTAACACTAAGTTTGACTAAGGTTAAGACAGTTTGGTGATCCTGGGACCTGATGCAGTGTTAAATTTCACCCATAGATGGATGGTTGGAGACGGCAGTTACTTACATTTCTCTTATTTTAAACTATTTAGGACTTATGTCGCAGCAAATGTCGGTTGTCCAAAGACATTGAAGTGTACAACCGTCCACCTTAGCAAAAACGCACAAATTCCCGCGATTACTGCAGACAGACTGAGAAAAGTACCGTAATTTACAGTTTTGTCCTATCTCTTACTTGTGCAGGATCCTATGAAGAAATTCTGGATCATCCTGAAATTTAATGGATTGGTGTGAGCTCAAGATTAACAACTAGAAGTGCCCAAAATTTCGTCTTGATGTGTGCATAAGCTTTTCCGTAAAGTTACCGACGGGCAAATAAACAAAAGATACTTTTGGCGGAGGCAATGGAAATTTTGTTTAAATGCAAACGGGCGGGAGTTTAGAGACAACCTGGCTTTAAACGTAATAATTTGGAAGCCTTGCGGTACATACGAATGAGGTTGACTCGATTTGTGTTTTGCTGGAATATAAATTGAATGTATATCTAGCTTTTGCCCACTCGACTTGAGCCCGCCCTCGTCCAGAAGCCCCGGCAAGCCTTCTGAACTCAAGCTGGAATAAATATGGAAAGGTTTTCCCCAAAACTTTTGAACTCGTCCTGCCTCAAGAAGACAAACTGTATGCACACACCAAAACCACCTCTGATCATGTGACTGGAAAGTACCGCGGTAAATCCCTAGCACTCACTCACTCACTCCTGAAAACTTGCTTTTAATGCAAGAAGCTACAATCCAGTCGGCCTGTTAAGCTTAAACCGCACCATGCACCTCTCAAGCGGCTATAGCCGAAATGGTGCTATTTATTTGTTTATTTGATTAATGTTTTGTGCCAGACTCACGAATATTTCACTTATACGACGGCGGCCAGCATTATGGTGGGTTGAAACAGGGCAGGGCCTTGGGGAAACCCACAGCCGTCCGCAGGTTGCTGGCAGACCTTCCCACGGAGAGGAAGCCAGCATGAGCTGGACATGAACTCACAGGGATCGCGTTGGTGAGAGGCATTTGGGTCATTACGCCGCGCTGGCGAGCTCATCCTCTCGGCCACGGAGGCCCCCCGAAATGTTGCTATACGGCGGGAATAATTCATTTATTCATCACCGGGGACAGATAGAACATATTTCGAACAGGTTCGCTCCGCATTCAGTTGCTGACTGTCATGGGCGCCCGGAAATGTGAAACGAACACGTCCCGAAAACATTTAAAGGAGACTCCTGGGGAAGTAGAACGTAAAGTGTAGTGAAGAGTAAAGTTTGAGGATGTAAAAAACAAAATTGTAATCGATAATTGTTTAGATCGTCTGTAAGAAACATATGCTTCGTCGCCGTGAGCTCATGTAGATGCCAGAAGATGGAGACATTTTACCGACCGCTGGCTGATAGACGTGAATCTGGCCGTTCTCTCTTCACTGATATTATGTCAAGCCAGACTCCCTCCCGCCTATATTCGACGTGCTCTTTTGTGCAGCCAAAGTCTGTACACAGTGGTATCCTGCCAGCTCTTCGTTCATATCTGTGCACTGGCAAAACAAGGAACAGCAGTCAACCACCCGTAATCAGTTGAATTCGCATCCGTGTGTGGGTAGCGTTATGAACATTTAAAGGACAGAATGGTAAAGATTTAAGGGCCCCTTACATGTCATATCTGCTAATCGGGCTTTGCATAATCCTGTTTCGGATTGATCAAACTTATTTTCACAGTTACGTCCGTTTTTACATGGAGTTAATTAGTATTCGCCATTGAGTGTATGTTACGACTTAACATAAAAGGACCGTGCGGTAAGGCGGGTAATCGGCCTCACTAAGGAGCTGTGCACCTCTTGAAGCGAAACTGTAAGTGCCTGTCCCTTTGCCTGGCATTCCACACACCTGGAATGACTTTTGGGACACGTCATGACAACCAATGAAACAGACGCTTTTGGACGCATTTCATTCTCAAGGCGGTTTTTTTGTTTTTTTTTTTTGTTTGTTTTTTTTTTCTTTTTTTCTTCTCTTTTCCTCAGGTCTCTCTTGCCATTCGTAGATATCTGTGAGTAACGGTACTGCTGACTACGGGGACTACATATGAATTTTCCCTCACATCTCAACTGACCTTTTGACCATAGGTATTGATCAACAGATAATTTTCTCATGTGGCCTTTTTGTCCCCATTTACCACAGCGGACACACTGCGGCAAGATAATGGCGACTGCAGTGTTACATTTATATCACAGGACGAAATGACAGCAGTTCCCACTTCACACACATAAATCTTGAAATTAGTTTGCAAGTGTCAGTGTCAATGAAATGATCCCTCACCGAGTGTGTTAGTGACAAATGAGCTCACTTGCTCTCAGGCAGGATTCATGTGTAATTTCGCAACAACTGCCAATGGGTAATTTCGCAACAATATATATATATACATATATATATACTTACAAAAAAGTATATTTCCAACCATACAAAAAATAACTACCACTCGGATTCAAAATTCTTCAAGAGCTGCGTGAACTCAGAATAAGGAAATAAGGAATTTAAACCACCCAAAGAGAGGCAAAAAATTTTCGCACCATAACGTTTATGTTTTACATACGAAGACAGACGTGAACCAAAACAAGACTTTGACAAAATGCAGAAATACATATGTGAAAGTTTCAGTAAAAATATTTTCCTGGTTAACGTCGATCTTCATGTTGAAAATAAAAAGCACAGCGCCTTATTTCAGTGGAAAATTACTAGTATCATTTTTGATCACGAGTGCCCTTTCGGCGGGTTATTACTAAGCAGCCATCTCTGTTATGGCCATAAAATTTGTATATCCGCTACGACCAAGCTTTATACATCTGATTTGGAAATTTACAGAATTGTGATGGATTTTGAAATTTGCACTTTCTGATCGTCCCTCCCTGGGCCCGATTCCCCGCCTTAACCAACCAAATCCTTTGCAATGGTTGCATGGGCTAAACTAAGTTTGTGTCAAACTGTCCTGTTTAACCCAGAGCCTGGCACTACTTCGTCATCTGCCCATGCACATATATGTACATGGTAATTTCGCACGACGGCGGTCAGCATTATGGTGCATGGAAAGCGGGCATAGTCTGCAACCATCCGCAGGTTGCTGCCGCACCTTCCTACGTACGACTGGAGAGGAAGCCAGCATGAGCTGGGCTTGAACTTACAACGACCGCATTTGTGAGAGGCACCTGGGCTGTTAGGCCACACTGGCGTGTTAAACCCTTCGTCCACGGAGGCCTCGACCTAATTAACTGGGAGTTGACCACGTCTACATGCACTATACATGTCTGGAGGACACTTATCAATCAGGTTTACTCTACAATATCACATGTACAAACATATCTTTACCATGTGGTGTAACTGTGACGATTCAACATAGCCATTTCTGAACTAGGTCAGAATCTGAAATACGTTTTTAAGGCTTATTTTCATTCTAACAGTGTGGTATATAAACGCTATCTACCTCCGCACTGGTGGGAATTCAGTCTAGTGGTAAGGGCGTAAACTCAAAACCCGGAGATCGCTGGATGAAATCAGATAAAAACTGAGCACTTTACCTTGCGATAAATCAAGGTACTGTTTTTCGACATCATTGAATGTTTGTTTTTACATAAATGCACCTTGATTTCTTAGTTTACAGTAGCTTTAGCTCATTGGTAGTTTGTCTTAAATATTGTTTTGGTATTTATTGTTGTCTATTTTTTTATTTTTTTATTTATTTATTTTTATTCATTATTTATATATTTTTATTTATTTTTTATTTTTTTATTTTAATTTATTTATTTTGCTGGCGGACCTTCCCACGTACGGCCGCCGAGGAATATTGGTGTTTCTCAAAAATGCTTCATTTGTACGACGGCGTCCAGAATTGTTGTGGGAGGAAATCTGGCAGAGTTCGGAAGACGCCATCCGTAGGCTGCTGATAGAACTTCACATGTGCCATGCACTGCGTAGGAAGCTAGCCTGAGCCGGACTTGAACTCGCAGCGACCGTATTGGTGAGGGGCTCGGGAGTCATTAAGCTTCGCTAGCATGCTTAACACCGGGGAAGGCTGTTTTGGAATTTGGTCTTTCGATTTTTGACGTAGAAGGCCCACCATTTGCAAGATCTCTAAGTGACGAATATCCCAATTTAAGCAACTCGGTACTTATCATTTCATGCACCATTCGATGTACGTGATCTAGATAAGCATATTTACCCCATTTCTGTTCACGGTAGAAGACAACATAAACTGTGAAAAGAGTAAGGTTTGAAGTTCAGATAGCTGTCAGAAGACGCAGACATTTTACCGAATATCAAGTCAGGCTCGTTCCCGTCTGTATTCGACCTGCTGTTTTTGCAGCCAAAATCTATACACACTCTGTGCAATCCTGCCAGCACTTCGTTCTTCCCTGTGCACTGACAAAACAAGGGCAACAGCCAACCGTCCCTAATCGGGTTGAATTTCCATCTGTATACGCGTAGCATTATGTATATTCCAAAGATAGAATGGTAATGATTTAAGAGCCCTTTTCATTTCATACACCATAATCAGTCTTCACTTAATCCTGTGTTCGGTTTGATCAAAATTATTTTCACAGTTACGTCCCGTTCTGCTTGGAGGTATTTATTATTCGCCACTGGGTGTGTGTTATGACTTGCGCTAAAATTTGTTGCTTCTGAACTAGAAAAGAAAATTGATGTTCATTTATAAATCTTCCAACCACAGGCTACTCCTTTACCACAAATTGCACAATACTTCCCCGGTCGTCTCCTTTAAACTATCTCGCTACGAGTGGGAGTTGGGGCTTAAGTTGTTACTTCTTAAACACATAATTAGACCTAATTAGAGCAAAACCCTAACTGAGGTAAACTGACAAGAGTATCAAACAAGTAGACCGCTTATGCTTATACCCTACCCTAACTCCAGATAAAGTGATAGGCTTATTGTTCATGAGCACAACTTGAAGCCCCAAGTGGTCAGATCCTACACTGCTTGTATATATATATATTTGTATGGTGTGCACACTTAAATCCAGATCAGTAGGTATATCAGCCTATACGCAACCTGCAATGTTCGGATGGTTATGGGTTTCCCCCGGGTTCCGCCCGGTTTCTTCCCACCAAAATGCTGGCCGCCGTCGTAAAAGTGAAATATTCTCTGGCTTCCTCTCCGACCGCACGTGGGAAGGTCTGCCAGCAAAATTGTGCCTTTGATGATAGAAGCATGAAACTTGGCACACGGTTGGAATATACCTCAACTTACGTAGGCCGTCCTGAATTCGCCCCGTGGCTGCCATTTTCTAAAATGGCCATCTTTGGTAATGGTAGTGCCAGTTTGCTTAGTGTTGGCATCTATATTGTTTTACCGTCCTGTACAAGAAGATCGTTTTCATGGAACCAATGATCTCTATGCTTCTGGATATGGCTTCTGTAGTAGTGGTGGCAACCACTGAGTTATCGAAGTCTCTGTCAAGCCAGTCTTCCTGCGAGCAAATACATGTACCATGTATAGTCGCAAAGCATCAGAGTTACCAGTTAGAGCCACAGCTGCGCCAGCATGATTATGATGGCCAATTGAAATCGAAGAGAACATTGGCTTTGAATTCTTCGCTACGAATTTTCCAGGGAGAAAATCATAGATACCCGGATGACTCTGGTTGTGTGAAAGCATGTGTGGATATGGTATTCACCTGGAGTAGTGGTTTGGAAGTAGACAAATTTTTAAAAATCTAAAATATGTCACACAGATATGGAACTTCTTCTGTGAGATCATACACCAGAAATGAACTTGATAAAGCGCCTTTCGTTGCACTCTGTGCTGTGCCATATACGTCTTTTGCAGCAAGGTATTTAAACTACTGTATGTCACTCTAGTCCGTCCGGTGCGTGCCTCAGAGCATGCTTTCAGAAACTAATGGTTCCAGGTGTGGCATCACTGCTTTAAATAACAGGAACTGCTCATCCACTGTGATACAGATGGTTACCAAGCACACAATGACTGTTGTTTCAGTGTTTTACATGGATGTAATCCACAACTGGATGTTTGGCTGCATCTGAATATTTATTTATTTGAAGTGTTCTTTAGCTCCATATTCAAAGCCATTTCACTTTTGAAATGTCCGTCAGTTTTAAGGTACATGAATCCGGCTCAATTAAGAGCAGCAATTCCAAGGTCTTAAGTGCAACAATAACAGCAACATTGTAGTTTTTTAGTATATTCACTAATTAACACTAATTAAGGCAATTTTGCCGACTGTTGTCAAGAGGACCATTAAAGTAAAATACAGACCATGACTGAGGCACTGTTCGTTAAAAAGATTACAAAATTCTTTTTTGCATGCAAAAACCTGTTTGAACTTGTATGAATTCATTGTTGAATTATCTTTGTTTGAAGCGTGGAGTGTTCTGCTGTCGTCTGAGGATCTGAAGCACCAATGCTTTGATTTCATGAGAGATTGACCAATCAGAGAGCTAGGAGATATCAACTGTTTATAAGCTGTGACGTAAATCATTCCCACTTGACTGCCAATGTAACATGTAATAACATAAGGACAAGACACTGTTTTAATATTGTATATTTCAATTATAACAAATTCAAGCATGTACAACACTGCAAGGTGTTCCCGGACCTATGTATTGTGGTAGGAGTAAGTTTCTTGATGATTTCATATCATGAATTTACATATATACTTTTGTTTCAAGCACAACCCTAGCATCTTGCTACAGTCTCAGAAGACAGGATTGTTACGCACTTGGACAATGACGTCACAGCCCAGACAGAATGGCTGCGTTTCATGCTAGTCGAGGGAGCACGGTTAAATGGCAATTTCCACTGTCGTAGTAGCTGTTAGAAAAAATACTTAACCGAAATAAACATAATATTGTCCCGCCTTTTTGACAAACTTAACTTTGACCATGAGCTGTCTTTCACTTCAAAACTGAACCCCTGGCGCAATTAGGCCAACTTGAGACAGTAATGGTAAACATTTGAATATGACGAACATTTTTTCAAACTGGCAGATATTTTTCAGCATGGGACCAAACTCATATGAACATTGCGACCTCGATGTCTTCGTTTTCGTTAACTATGTAATTCGCATTTACTACGCAGCAGCCAGGTGAATTTTATTAAATGTAGAGGCATGCAAACCATATACAAAATTTCCATACGTATTGTTGGCAACCATCTTGCAAAATGGCTGCCATTATTGTTACGGGGAAAAACCTGAGATTGGTCCCACTTTCAAAAGTCTTCCCCGTACCATAATCTACTAGTGTGCAAAATGTCGCGCTTCATTCATCAAAGGCACAATTGTCCCATGTATGTCACATACCTGCTATACCACCAGTTTCCGCCTACCATAATGCTAGCCGCCGCCGTGTAGGGCCTAAGTGAAATATTCTTGAGTACGGCGTAAACACCAGTGAAATAAACAAACGTAAGGAATGCAAGTGCTTCGGGCTACCTGGAGAGAGCCCTACTCTATACCTTATGAAAAGGCTGCAAACGCCGGCTCGCCTACCCCCTCCTCGACCAAGCCCAAATAAAGCGCGAAATATAGGCTTTCTTCAGGCAATTCTGACAAAAATCTCTTCTACCGGATGTTATCCAACATTTTCTGTCGTTTATACGAGTCCACACTTATTTTTTCCGTGAAAGACAAATTTCAGCTAAACACGGAGATTAAACCACTTAAGTTTTACATCAGAACGATCAGGAAATAGCGATCAGAGAATACGAAAATAAGAAAACTTTGACTTGAAGTTCATTTTGTGACACTTGCATTCCGACAGTATCATAAAATCAGAGTGCGAAAACGCGAGAATATGAAAACGGGAAATTAAGGGTAGACTGGGAGTATAAACGACAGAGCATATTGGATAGCATCCAGTCGAGAAGATCTATGTCAGTATTGGTTGCGGAAAGCTTTATTTCGCGCATATTGGGTTTGAAAGTAGGAGTAGTTGGGCTGGAGTTTTCAGACTTATAGCATGGTATAGCATAAGCGATCTACCAGTTCGATACAAGGGCCCGTGGTTTAAAGATCCATTCAGCAACTGTATTCATATTCGTGTATGTTGGCCTATGTGGTTAGCCTGTAAGCATTTTGAATGCAGGCGTCTACTGGCAGTCTGAGTGCGTTATGTGACAAAAATCTGATGTGACATCACTGATCACGATAATTCCAGAAAGGTCACCGTAAAAAATCTAATTATGTGTAAACTCCGCTGAAAAAAATGTCTGGCAAAAAGTAAATCGAAAAATATTCTTGGAAAGTATTTTATGCTTTTAGATTTGTGTTTTTAGTTTCTTTGCCTGTATCCTATAGCAAATAAATAGAATCATTAAATTAATTGGAGTTGTACATACGTGCAAACTTACTTAAACATCGAGATTTAGAGAATTATAACAGTTATCCTGGAAGTAGTGTTTTACATAGTACAGGCCAATATCCTTGTACGTTAGGCCACAGTTTGACGGACAAATGAGATGCAGACAACATGAATCCGCAACATCACGTGAGAAGGAACACGAGACCTGGTCAACACCGCGGGCAGCAAAGTAAGGGAAGGATGTCTTCTCGAATAAAGGCCATCAGGTGACTTATTTGACAAAAAGTAATTAAAGGTGTTAGTTGAAGATGATAACGTTTTGCCCATTACATGTAAACGTCACACCACATGTATGTGTAGATAACGGGGCTCATTATCAGCGGACGGATGCTTGGGAAAAGCGTCATACATTATCGCGCTGCCCCCTTGTTAGTTTCCACGAGCCTTTAGAGACCAGTAGGCTACCAGTTGACAGCGTGCTAGCCCGCTAATGGGCTTTCGCACGGGCGAGGGATGACGGTTTGAAGTTAAAGGGCATGTAATTATCGCACATCTATCTTCAGTACCTCTATATTATTTATTCCCTATATAGGCTAGGCGTATAAAACCATGGATAACCAAGTCTGGTTATTTAAACAACGCGAAACTCTCTGGCATGGCAGTGCTAATGTGACAGATGTTGATATATAGGCCTGTGTGCATAGTGCATACGTCATCGAGAAGAACCTCAAAAACGAATACTATATAGTACATGAGAGAGGCCGTATCGACTGTTCAGGCCTATATTTTTGAGAAGTTATAAACAAGCTGATCTCGGTTGCAAGCTACAAGAGGCGAATTCGAACTGCGCCCGGATGACGACCACGGTCGACACGTTCGAGGGGGTATGGGTGGTTTGTGGAATGCTGAGTATCTGTGCCCTGGGTGTGGTACTAAACGCCATAGTCATCCTTGTGGTCATTCTTACCCCCGCGATGAGACACAGTACTGACCTGTTCATCGTGAATCTATCGGTCAGTAGCATCCTGTTGGGCGGACTGTCTCTACCCCTGAAGATCGCCTCGGTTTTTTACAACCAGATTGATCTGTATGCCAGTAAGTATTACTTCCAGTTTTTGTAGGGCCCTCATTATTTAATGTCATCAGTTTAAATTACGTTTAGCAAGTTGCTTACACTTGCTCTTTGGTCAAGCTCCCTTGTTTTAGGGATACAGCCAAAAAAAAAATTAAAACCGAAAGAAAAAATTTAATAATATTAATTACATGGATCATTTATTTCCTGAATTTACAGTGTTTTTTTTTATATAAAGTGGCCCTGTCTACCTGCATCACATAAGGGCGAATAATTAGGCATTGATGATTTATTTGCTGAATTTACGATGTTTTGTAATCTGGTCCAGTCTACCTGCATTATATAAGGGGGAATGCAGGTAGACTGGACCAGTTTACAAAACATAGTACAAAACATAGTACCAGAGGGCTATGGCGTTAAAACACAAATACATCTTGCGGCTTTGACAGTCACATAGGCTTACAACATGCTGGAGTTGTAGCAAATACGAAACGATTATAGATGGAGGGGGTTACTTTACAAAACTGGAAAATTTACTGAAAGAACATGCTTCAAAATATAGGCAATGAAATGTAAAGATCATTGATCTACTACTTTTAAACAATTCTACTTTTTAGACATTCCTTCAAATAAAACGACGTCTAATGCATTTATAAATACTGTTTAGTGTATATTTTAGACCAGCGAAAGTTTCAGTGACGTCAGAAATGTGTTTTCATTACTTTTTCATTATAAGGTGTGTATTTAATGTTTGAATACTCTCTTTTTGGCCAGGACTAGACTTGACACCCGTACGCGTCACCAGAACGTTTTCAAAGGTGAAACTGAAAGTATGAAAGTTCGGTTTCCATCCCATAACAGACATCCAACAGTCATATCATCAGTATATGGTAGATACAACCCAACATACAATTCTGGCATTTATAACTATGTTAGCCAAAATAAAGAAATAAAAGCATAGTTCTGGATACAGCTTAATGGGAGACTCTGACGGGTCACACGAAAGGGTCTAAATCACAGACAACCACATCATTGTCTGCTGTGACGCTCCAGTGTACTGGCTAAGTGCTCTGGCTAAGCGCTTTCTGAGCACACATGCACCTAAGTGTGACGTTATCCAAGTAAGAACAAGAGAGCACACGGCTTTGGACCCCTTTCTGAAAAGCGGGAAGGCGTTTTACGAGATTCCCAGTGCTTTTAGTTTTTTCCATGGACGCTCACTTACACTAGCGTGGTGGGTGTGGGGGATATAGCTCTTGATTTTACAGATTTGAATCTATTAATGTGCAAAATCTTGCCAAAAAAGTTGACGTTTAAAACAGGCGTGCCGTTAAAACTGTGTGGCCTTTGACTCTTTTCCACGGTGGCTGATAGCTTCCATTTTTGACCGCATCATACTTTTCTGCAATACGTCGCCATTTCTTTTCTGTACAGATGTAAGGCACTGATATTAAAGCAAAGTGGTAATATAGTTCACGAGCACTGCAGTGTAACAGCAGATAACGATGTGTTTTTACATGGCTTGTGATCGACTTGTGTAGGGGAACATGTTGAGCCATCACGCACATTGACTTCTGTGGATGTAACAGTTAAAGTTAATACATGCATGTGGGGCCTCCATATCTTAGTGGTCATGGCCTGCGAGCGCAGTGCAATGACCCAGTAGCCTCTCACCTATGCGGTCGCTTTGAGTCCAACAATGGCTGGATTTCTTTCTGGTCGTACGTGGGAAGGTCTGCCCTCAACCGACAGATCTATGGTCGTGGGTCACTCTCCCCACCCTACCCCCTCCCACTAAGACAAATATTTTGAAGTACGCGGTGTAAAACACCGATCAAAGGAATAAGTAAAGTATAGTACATGCATCTCCTATGATCAATTTAATGCCATAGTCGCCCTCCATTCATGAGGTAGAACACTTTCACAGAAAGACGTGTCGGTATCTCAACATCCAGCACCAAAAACTAAGTATATATTGAACAGCTTTTAAATTTTTACGAACACGTATTCTATGTCAGAAATGGCTTGGTGCATGGGTATCGGTCCCAGCTCTTAAATGTGTGCCAGAAATGATTGCGAAATTAAAAGTTACACTTAATACATAGATTGAATGATTAAGGTTGAACGACAATGGCAATATTTCAGCCATATAATGTGGTGAAAATTGTATACCTGGTGATCTATATGTACTCAGGAAAGAACCGCATCCAGACAGGTGAATGATATACACACTGTAAGTTAAGTTTACGAATGCCACGTTAAAGTATTGTACCGTTATATGTGCATATGTATAAACGCAGAGAGTAATGAGGATCAACTGGCATTTTCAGACACATAAGATAGTTTAATTAATCTCCGGGCAGGAAACAGCTGCTAAAACCCACCGTGGTTGTTAAAACCACACAGTCAGAAGTGTCACAAACCCGACAAAATAGAACTAGCATGCGCTGAGAAGATTTAACCTCTAATCACCTTATCTAGGCTAACGCATACTCTATACAGTTTACATGAACCGATCATACTGGTGTCAAATATGATTACAAATAATGTATTTTGAACAGAAAAAAAAATGGGCCTCTGAGCGCCTTTCTGTAAACGAATTATGGCAGCTCTGTCATAAGTGTGTAACTTTACAACTGCTTCATTATAGTTGCGGTGTACATGTATATATAAGCTAACATTGTAGTGCGTGGTAAGGTCTGCCAGCAACTTGCGGATGGTCGTGAGTTTCCCCCTCTGTCCGGTTTCCTTCCACCATAATGGCACCCGCTCGGATAGCGCAGTTGGTACAGCGTCCGCTTTCGGACGGGGAGATCTGGGTTCAAACCTGGGTCGGGTCATACCAAAGACTTTAGGCACTAGGCGCTCAGCAATAAGTGGTGTCAGTATAATGTGACTGGGTGAGGGGGCTTGTTGGCTGTCTTGGGCAAGTCGTATCGGTGAGGCAGCACCTGATAAAAGATACGGTGGAAATCCTGCCCCAATCCTGCCCCAAGGAGACACCGCCTTCGTATAAGTGAAATATTCTTCTAGTAGGGCGTTAAACAATAAGCATTCATTCATTCCTCTATAATGCTGGCCGCCACCGTATAGGTGAAATATTCTTGAGTACGGCGTAAAACACCAATCAAATAAATAAATAGATTAACATTGAACGTTTGAGGCACAACATCGCTTGATGATTCTTAATACCCATCTGCCACACTGCCGCAAAGGTAAACACATTATGTAAATATCTATTTATGGGAAATAGTTGCATGTATAATTCGACATGTCAGTACTGTAAACCTCGACAGCAGGTATTATATAAATATACAAACGTCACTGTACAAATTCCTGAAGTATTGATCTATACTCAATTCATCTTTATCAAGTTTTTACAGTATACTTTTTACTTGTCATAAATTACAGCAAAATATTTATCTGCATATATTTAGCCACTTTGCACTGTGTATATAACATATAATATATATACATATATAGATATATACCATTCAGAGGAGTCTCTGACTTCATCTCCGGCCGTATGTGTGAAGGTCTTCCAGCAACCTGTGGATGGTCTTAGGCGTCCCCCGGGCTCTGCCCGGTTTCGTCCCGCCATTATGCTGACCGCCGTCGTAGATGTGAAATATTCTTGAGTACGTCGTAAAACACCAATCACATAAATAATTAAATATACCATTCAGAATATCATGTTTACGATAGTAGTGTGCATATGGCGTGCTAAACTGAACCCTACTGAATGGGTTCCACATGAAACTTCACAGGGTGCCACCACTAAGGCAAGATAGGGAACCCGTAAAAGTTCAATGGCTGCATCTTCTTTTCTAAATGTGTAGACATTACTGTTTATTCTTGCCATTTTGGCCAGTATTTACCGAGTGATGCACTGACAATACAGTAAAAACAGTGTTTTGTAGTCGGTATCTCACAACAGGGTATAAAAACGTCACTGGTGGAAGGCAACTCTTCCCGATCATTTGCTAGCATGCACTTACGTGACATGGTAGGTGCAGTTCGACGGACTAGTGGTTCAATAAAATATGAGCCATTGCGGGCTTTACACTTACCAATTAATGACACCGTTTATGAGACACGGCGTTCATAAAATTAACTGCATATAAATCAGCACTAGACTACTAATATGACATACCGTTTTTCTAGACTGGAGCTGAGTTAACGGAGCACACAAAGAATTACACCATGTTACCACGTGACTATCATAACACTACACAGTAGTATCCCTTGAATCAATGAGTGAAAACAGAAATTCACCTTTGAACGTGGCGAATGTACATACGAACAGTGCAAAGGGATTAGGCACGTGCATCCTATCCATGAGTATATATTTTTCTGCAAGAACTGTTTGACTCCGTGTTCTGACTCAGAGTCACATATCCATGGCTTCGAAGGCTGGCTAAGAATACCTGCCTTCAACAACAAGTTGAGTAAAGTAAAATAATCAAGAAATCAATCCCCGTAAGCCTTTTTTTCCGTCATAACGAAACGCCGCTGATTCAAGCCGACGAAATCGGAAAAGCCTAATTTGCGATTAATTCCAAATCGAGCACCACGCTGGTTAGAGACTTTTCCAAAAGGACTTCATTGGCTTGAATGGTAGAAACTGACGGGCTAAACAGAAGGGTCCAAATCGCAGTAAAAACGCTTTGTTTCCTGCTGTGGCGCTGTGGTTCTTGTGCACTACGAAAGTGCTTTATGAGCCTACATATACCTAGTGTTGTGACGTAATACAGGGCACACAGCTTTGGACCCTTTCGTTTAAGGCGGGAAGAAGTTTTACGAGCTCCCCATTAAGCAGCGGCGTTTCGTCATGACGGAAGAAAAGGCTTACGGGGATCGATTCCGATTAAATTCTTTTGGTTCGGAAAAGCCTCTAACTGGCGTGGTGTGTTATTTTAGATATAATCGCAAATTATACTTTCCCGAAACAAAGGATTTCATCAGCTTTCTATCTGCCTTTCGTCATGACAGAAGAAAAGCCTTAGCCAACAAGAAGCGACTTCTATCGCTAACTGGCTTTACTCCATGTAGCACCATCCATGATGGTTTCCTCGTCCTATATATATATATGTGATAGTGATAGTGACATGTATACCAGCGTAGGCCTAGTCATTTGTAGTGCATATGTATGTATGTCTAGGCCTATCGCATATGAATAAACAATATCAACAAATGTTTCTGTTGATTCGTAACTAATATGCATGCCGTTGGCGTGGTAAACAAATGTTGCCACTCAGCAAGCTACATGTGCATGTATAAGCCGATATATATACGGGCAAATCGGGTGTTGGTTGTCGATCAGCTGTAGTTCCATAGGCCGACATGTGTTGAGAGGTGCTATACGTCAGGAGGCGAGCATTTGCTCACCCATGATTTATTTGCACGGGGGACTACATAAATATCAGGCATCCTTTTGTTTGGTCGAACAATTGAATCAATGGTTATGGCTCAACTTCTATTTTCTATTTTTTCTATTTTTCTATTTTCCTATGTGTGATGATAAAATGTCACTATTACCGACCATTTTGTACATGGTCTTAATATATCGATGCATTATCCACCTTTGTTGTGTTATATAGTCGGGTGACGTAGGCTGAAAGATAGACTTGACAACGAGAGGTTCATGCGGGAGACAGACATTCTATTCTGGATTGATCATGTGACCTGGTGATGTATGACATAAACAAAAGCATGCGCAGCGCACACGCTGGTAACGTTACATTACAACCATAACCCAGATCCTCATTAACCTCAACGCAGTTTCTTCCATATCGGCCTACCTGTGTTATTAAAGATACATAAATTACTGATTAAAAATGGAAGAACACCCTTTCACATGGATATTATAAATATGCATATGCCACACCCACACGGTCAGTAGATGCCAAACAACTTTCATTGAGAATAGGCACCTCGTGTCTTAAACATACTACAGAGGAAGTTTGCATCACCTATATATTTGCCCATATTAACAGGTTTCCAGTTTGGCTACTGCTGTAACAATTCAGCCCTGCTGACGTCATGACTTGAACCATTATAGTAAAAATTATGAGAAAAAAGTAACTTTCAGAAGACTTAATCATTTTATCTGTACTTTCAGGCGACCTCGCATGCAAAATCACCCAGTTCGTGCCCCTTCTGACAATAATGTCGGCCATATCTACGATGACCGCCATTTCTTTTGAGCGGTACTTCGCCATTGCACGTCAGAAGAACTTTACCCTGCGGACCACACTGGTCGTCATTCTCAGTATCTGGGTTGTCTCCTTGGCAACTTCCGCCCCGCAGCTCTACGAGTACTCCGCCAGGCTGGTTCCGGACGAAGACGGCAACGGCACTCACCTTTCCTGCGGCTCTCACGACATGCCGGAAAGCTTCGAAACAATCTACGCTAGCGTCATTTTGGCCGTCTCCTACGTTATCCCTCTGGTGTTGATCTCGACGAACTATTTTCGCTTGGTGGCCTTTTTGCACCGCTTGAGTAAGAGGAACAAGGGAGCTAATCCTGGCCAGGGCGGCTACACCGTCTGCCGAAGCAAAGTCATAGTTCTGCGCATGACCATTTTATTGACGTCGGTCTTCGCTGTCCTTTGGCTAAGTTATTTTGTTCTCTTTACTGTTGAGGTAAGTACACGTCTGGATTTCCTTGTCCATTTATTTCAGTGGAAATCCATTTTACATATTTCTTCACCTTTGAAAACTTAAATGCTACAATTAAAACGGAGATCGTCAGTGTCTACTAATGGTGGGGTGGAGATCGTCATTGTGTACTAATGATTGGGTGGAGATCGTCAGTGTCTGTAAATGGTTGGGTGAAGATCGTCATTATCCGCTAATGGCTGATCGGAAAACACACAGATTCAAAGGTCAGGGGAGACTTTAACTGTCTACTTTTTGCTGCCTGGAGACCCTTGGCGTCTGCTAATGATTAGGTGAAGATCATTATTGCCTATTTATGGATCTGTTGTGATTGGGTGCGTTGGGTGGAGATTGTCATTTTCTACTTATGGCTGGATGGAAATCCCTTGAGTCTCCGGTTATTTTGGCGAAAAGGTATTGCCTGCTGTAAATTCGCTTCAATCCATAGGAAAATAACTTAATGACTTAATGTCTTAATGTCTATGAACAATCCGTTCTCCGATCGAGTGCCCTCTTCCACGGCTGGTACTTGGTATGCAATAGTGAACATCTCATTTTACCAGTTGGATGTTTAACTTCAGTAATTTTTGTTTTGTCTTTTTTTTTTGGATTGATTGCAGGAAATCACAGACACCGACAATAGCAGACATGCCTCCTCGGGAGCTCACACGGCCAAACATGTGATGATGGCCTTGAGCACCGTATCCAATCCAGCCCTGTACGCTGCATTCACCAAGACGTTTCAGAGAAGGCTGACAGGATGCTGTCGTCACTGCAAAAGGGTTGCCACAGAAGAAACTTTCCTGCCTAACGGTGACGATTCCAAACCCAGTGGATCCCTTAACGGTTATGATTCTACAGTCAACATTTTTTCAGATCATGACACCAACGGGGTGGGAGACGGTGCCCAGGGATGGGTAAATAAGGGGAAAAGCGTCCCCCAGGAAATGGTTAAGGAGAGGGAAAGAGTTCTCCGGGAACGGGTAGACGAGAGGGAAACCAGTCCCCAGGAAGGAAATGATGCGAGGGAAAACTGTCATCAGAACAAGGAAAACAAATGGGAAAACGGTCACCTGGAAGACGGTAGCGAGAGGAAAGGTGGTCCACAGGAGGTGGAAAACAAGATGGAAAGTGGTCACCAGGACGGAGAAAGTGAAACGGAAAGCGGTCAGCGGGAAGGCAAAAGTCGGTGGGGAAGCAATCACCAGGAAGGGGAAAGCGAGTCAGAAAGCGGTAACCAGGAAGGGAAAACCGAGTCGAAAAGCGGTCATCAGAAATGGGAAAGTAAGAACGAGTATTGTAATCGGGAGGGAGAAAGTAGGCGGGAAAGCGGTTGCCGGGAAATGAAAAGTGATACGGAAAGCGGCCTCCATGAAGGAGAAAGCAAGAGTGAAAGCGGTCACCACGAAGTAAAGGGTGAAAAGGAAAACAATCACCAGGAAGGAAAAGCTGAAAAGGAAAACGGTAACCAGGAAGGAAAAACTGTAAAGGAAAGCGGTCACCAGGAAGGAAAAGCTGAAAAGGAAAGCTATCACCAGGATAGGCAGAGCCAGAGGGAAACCAGTCGGGAGCAAGGTGAGAGTGACAGGGAAAACTGTCGCCAGAAACGAGAAATCAGGGGACAAAGCAGTCGTCTGAAATGGCAAAGCCAGGGGGAAAGCGATCACGAAGAGAACTGCAAAACGGAATGGAATAGCACCGAAAGAGCCAAGCAGACGGGAAAGTATTGCGAAGAAACCGACGGCAGAAACGAACAATATATACATGGTATATGGTGCCCAGGTTGGGAGAACCATGTTTTCGACCCTGAGGATGAAGACGTGCAAAACACAGTGTATAAGCTTCACAGTCGGCAGGCGCAAGCATGTCCCATGGCGAAGGAACCCAGAAAACTCTAGGTGTTGAAGTTACTGGTTGTCTGATTGATGCTTAACGCCGCGCTCATGAATTGTTCCCTCGTATATCATGACGGTCATGTTTATTGGTGGAGTGAAAACTTCATGAAACAATCAGCCTTAGCCAGACATCTAGCAGACCTCTTGACTCAAAACCGCAACCGAAACCTCCGAGAGCTGGATTCGAACAAGCGACATCAGTGAGAAGACAACCCTTATACGTCCACAAAGAAGTCCTTAATTGTAAAAGTTGCATAGTGAAATACGCGAAATTTAATATATTTTTAAATTCGACTGACACCATCTGGTACTTCATTACCTGATTCTGGTATAAAAACAACATTTGCATATTTTTCTTTTCTTCAATTTTTAGCGTGGTTTTCTGTCGTTCTGTACTATATCATGATAAAAAATAAAGTTTTCATGCTTGTGTTATGGTATCAAAAGAAATCTACTTGTATGGGCTAAAACGCTAAAAGTTCCCGTCACCCAAAGCGAAAGTCAAATATCATCAAAAGGGCCAACAAAATAGCACTACGCATATCACGAAGCGGGAACTGGAAAGCTACCTGCATATATAGGTATTTGTTTGTTTTGGGTTGTAACGTCCCTTTCATCGTTGCATCGGTCATATCACGATGCAATTTCCTAGTATAGCAGTGCCGCCATATTTATAGTGCTGCTCCGCTGATGGAACGCCATCCTAAGGACAAAAGACACCTCGCCCCATTATACGGACACCGTGCTTACCACTATACTGGTTTATTTCTTCTCACGCTGAGATGGTAACAACTGATGGGAAAAATAGCGTCTTTAACAGATGGTTTTTCAAAAGAAGATATTTTGAAAGTAGATGTTAGGCAAGACACATAACATACTATTTATTCATTTAATTATTTACTTACATGTATATATATATTTGCGTCTTGCCTTTAACGCTATCTATAAAACTTGTAATCACGGCAACTGTTTAACATATATATAAACTTCGTTTCTTAGCATTCACATCAAAAATAAGCTTCATAAGCTGAAATAAAGGGATAATAGGATAAGAACATATTTAACTAAGTTGTAAAGGTTACAAAAAAGTACATGAGTTAAGCTTTCATAGTTTCCTATACTCGACTTTCTCGCGTAATACGACAGCATTCGGTTTTGTGGGTGGAGGCAAATCGAGCACCGAGGGTAAACCAGCCACTTTTGGCACGTTTGTGAACGAACGCTAAGACCCACTAACAACGGGGGCAGCGAAAATGTACAGATTGATTCCTTGTTGTGGATACTAAGATTCACGACAATGCTGAGCCACCGTTGTCTTCAACTGTTTATTACAGTCACGTTAAACAATACAAAGTCACGTGATAAGGCAAACATTGCATCGCATAACATCTGTGTCTCCATGGTAAAACAGCAGATAAGCACTAGTGACCTCTGTACTCCTTAGTACATTCACTGGCTTCAGTAGCATCAGTGACCTCAGTGGCTTCAGATTGATTGTAAAACACATAAAATTAACTAATATTCAGTGTACAGAAAGTATCGCTTTACAGACACATAACAGTTACAAAAATGTTTCACAATTATCAATTATTAGCTTGACAGATGAAACCTCTTTACGTACATTAAATTATATGAAGAGTTTACACGAGTATTTACGGTCCATATCGAAAGCACATGGTTCATTTACTGACAGACATGCAAGTACAAAACTTCGTATTCTTGCTGAAATTAGCTTGTACTACTTGGACAACTCGATGAAACAACTGACTAATTACTTTACACATCATATGAGATCAATTCTGATAAACATACCGTTTTATAGACCTTGTATTCCACAGAGTTTAGAGAGCTGCTAATCGTCATGGTTCGACGTGTTGAAAGCTGCCGTGACCACACCCTAACTTGTTACAACAAAACTGACTAAACTGACTGGTTGTGTTATCTCCCTTGCATTATATTCAAACAAAGGTTTGACAGATACACTTGTCCAAAGGCCAGTTTGAACCCGCGGCCGCATGCTTCCTATAGCGATTGCTAGGCAAACCCTTTAACGCGCCTAATTAAGACTGTTAATCCCAAAATAGGACATATACAATTTGAATAACAGCGTCCTACTTCAAACGGTTTACACCCAATATGTATCTTTCTGGTGGAAATAAAGTTACCCCTACGAGCATATGTACAACAGTTTACATCCACCATGCATTTTTTCTGATGGGAATAAAGCTATCCCTACATGCGTGTGTACATTTAATTTTATAGCCCGGGTTGATGGTAAAACTACAGCTTGTCTGGAGCACGAGCGAGTGAAGTCATGCCGTCATGCAGTGGTCAAGTCGTCATGCGGTGGTCAAGTCGTCATGCGGTGGTCAAGTCGTCATGCGGTGGTCAAGTCATCTAATACATTACATCTAACATCACTGCAATTTTTTGTTTACCTAATTCTGCTTAAATCATGGCGCTTTTGGTATTACTATGTTGTTAAACACTTACAGGAACAGTTAGAATAAAACCCTAACCAAGGTAAATTGACTGGGGGCCTGATTTCATCGGTATCGTGTGACCCATTTGCCAACTATCACTTTGTCGTCGCTGCTTTGGTTTTACTCTCTATAGGTAGATTTTTATATAAACTTCAAAACGATTTACTCTGCTAAACTTTTATTCCACATAAGGAATTTTGATTTTAATACTTACTGTTGCCCTAGACGTTCATAATCTAACGGAAAATATGCATGTAAGTCAAAAACTAAGTTCATGAATAGAACCGTAAGTTAAGACTGACTTAAGTCTTAGACAGACTCGTGACCCTGGAATCTGGTCACATCTTCGTTCACACGGCTCGTATTTCGTTTACCTTGCTGAATTCGACTACATACAACATTTTATGAAAATTGGGCAATATGTGGAGCCGCTCCATGGAAAACAACGGCAAATCAGAATTAAAGATTTCTTGATTCAAGAATGCCAAGAGTACAATTATTTTAACTGGTATGTTCACGAAATGAACAAATATGGGTAGGATATAGGATGACACGTTTATTCTGACTTACCATCATAACATGCAGAAATTGCACGAAACTTTTTTCCGCTGATTGCAATGGCTAGAGCGGCCTAGGCGGCCCCTGACTCTCACTTTTTGGAGTGGAATATAGTAGGATTGTACTTTTAACACCACGTCAAAATGTTTTGATTCTCCTCTGAAAAGAGAAATATGCAAGGATTTTTTCGGTGTTTTATCAAAATCTTAGTCAGCAAAAGATCCTTCAAAGTGTGTCTCCGACTGTATAAAGGCCAGAGTTTCCGGGGACTTGGTCGCCTTTGAACCTGTGCCTATTTGCCTGCGACAATAGTTCCACTGCTTCTGCAACCCCAAATTATATGACATCCCCCCACCTTAAAAGGTCAGTTAATATCAATTTCAGTTGCCCCAAATCGCCTAAAATGTCCTGTTATTTAAATTTAAAAGCCAGAGCTTCCGAGGCCTACAAGCGGCCCCTAGACCATGGCCCTATTGGGCGGGGCTAGTATTTCCTCTGCTTGAGCCGTCTCTCACTCCACGACGTTCTACTTCCCCACAGTTGTATAGAATGGGGGTCAGAAATATCTTAATAGCTAATCAACTTGAACAGTGGAGAATTGAAATCATTACGCTTAACTGAATGCTTAAGACAAATGGACGTCTTTGTGGGCCAACGAGAAAGCGGCTTGAGTAGTATTCGAACCAGCGGATAGCCAAACTGGTTTATTTACAGGCCCCGTTTCGCTGTTTGCATTGTAGTCCATGCAAAAGATAAGCCTTTCTGGGCTAAATCCACCTGAAAAACCCTTAAAAATAATTTGGAAATATTTATCGTAATTTTTGTTGCCACAATCGCCCCAAATGTGTTTACGACTATCTAAAAAGCCAGAGCTTCCGGGGTCTATTAGTAACCCCTGGATCCTCGCCTATTGAGCTGATATAGGATTTTCACTGCTTGGGGCACCCTACATTTCACCACGTTAACTGTAGACTTAATCCACCTTGAAATACCCGTATGAACTCGACACAATGCACTTTATAATTTACTGCCTTTACTACCAACTAATGTTTACCAGCTTATCCATTATAACATAATAATTCAAGTTCTTAATTCAGGCTCGTCTTTCGGGATCACTTGAAGTATTTATAAAACTATTAACACAAACCTGTCACGTGTCACCTTACTTATTCAACCACTTGAGTCTTTTAAAAATTTATGACTATGTTGAAATGAAAAAGGAAAGAAAGAAATGTTATTATTTGGGAGTAGGGGGTATAGGACGGTACGCTCCACATAGATATACCGCTGCCGCATTCGCCAAATACGCTTGCAAGACAAGCTAGGCATCCCCGACAAACCCCAAGCTGTCGTAGCATGCTGATATCGGCGCGACAAAATATGCTTGGATTGTTTTTCATGTCGGGAGCTATACATTACACGAAATGTGCCTTTGTGTATGGTTTCTGCAAGGTCGGGAGTAAAGGGCGTGGGCTGACCACAGGAGCTCGGGTACTTAGGGGTGAGGCTAGATTAGTGGGTATATTGTCTGCCAACTGGAGGCATTGTTCAAAACCACGGTGCGTAAAATCTGTCAGTTACACACAGCTGGGAGGGATAATACTTTCCGCTGCTTACTGATTCTAAAGTACCATCTGTTAGTTGAAAAAGGAAAAAAATTCCCCACAAGAGCTTATGACGTGTTACGTAACTCAATGAATAAGTACATGGCACTCCTGAACAAATAACATTAGCGATGTACCCAGATCTTCTAGATCGTATAGGTCTACATGTAAAACACCAGACAATATGCAGACGAGAACTTGACGGCCGATGACCGTGCACGTGCGCGGAGTTCTTCGTGCGTTGTTCCACAAGGATTTTCTACAGCATGGAGCTCTTCCAACAAAAGCTTGTGGATCAAGAAAACCGTTATTACACGGCATGTGACCAAGTTCGTTTTCTGGATGCTAAACTGAACGAACTTTTCCGAAGATACGAACTCGCCAATACGAGAGGGAAACGAACGTCTCGGAACAGTCTTCGACTTCAGATGTCCGTGGCCAAAAACCTAAGGACCTTGTATTACGAGTATGCACTGACCAAAGCAGAACTAATCAACCAACTTCGGCGACATATTTACGGTAACTTTGCTACTGACATTCTCGACGAGTCGGAGAGCAGCGAATCGGAGCCGGAGAGTGACGAGAGTTAACGATTGGCCTTGACCCAGGTTGTGATTCACCGCGAGAGCTCAATTGCACTTCCCCTGTAAAGGGAAGTTACGCACTCCATGGAAGGTAAAACAATGGGAATTTGTGCAGCAGTGACTTGAATCCCTATAACCTATGTTTCGTCGTGGCAATCACATCCGACATAACTTACACCTTGTTTGTAAATTGGGCCCCAGCCATTATGATTGACTACGCAAAGCATTCAACCGCCGTCATATGTTGCATCGGAAAATCAGACGAACATGTCAGCATGGACACAGTTCCCTTACATGAAGGTTTCTTAAGCTGATCTTATTCTAAGCTTGCTTCGTGAAATCGGATATTACCTTAATATTTCACTGTAACAGAACGATACGAATTCCCTTATACTCAGGTGGCTTTGTGCAAGTGGGCTCTGTTTGCATGTTACAGATGGATTAACTTAGTGTGGCGTAACCTTCAACAGTTCGTGCTCCCTACTGGAGAACTATTATCATCAGACGATATATCTGTTTTCTCTCTATTAAAGATGACTACAATTGGTAGACGCGTGCAATGTATTCCTACATGATACAGGCCCAGAGGTAACAATTTTTATTACATACTGGCTGCATAATATTGTAGCCTATGGAATTATTTTCGACATACTATAAGCTAACGGCATTGTGATGTGTATTGGCCCTGGTTGAGCTGTAAATGTAAACTCGTAATCTGCGTCGGTCTTTTTTGAATGAGCGACATGGAATGGATTAAATTGTGCGTTCACCTGAATCCTGTATGCGAGGAAACAATGAAATGGTACATTCTACATATACCTCGCAAACCTTGGGTCACCAAATGTTAACGGGGCACGTCCTAGAGGTTTTTCTCACGCACGTTTCATGTTTTAAATGTAGGTTAACATGACGTTTTACAGAAAAATCCAGACTTATCGGCGAAACCTTATCACTCAGTCGTTATCGTTTTGGGTGTATGTATATCCACGCATGGCGTTTTAAAACCACTATCAGTTTACATGAAGGTCAGCGAGTTACTCTGACGGATTAAAAACTTCCTTTATACAGCATTCAGCATACCGTGATAACGTAGTGGATACGCTAAATATACAAACTCAGGTTTACAAAGGGATATAGCTGGTGTAGTATTATACATATATATATATATATATATATATATATATGTACATCAGGATCCAGGGTCATGAGTCTTAACTTCATAAGTTTATACCGCGCTAAAATTGTGAGCTACCTTAAAGATTAAAAGACATCGTAAATCGTTCATATAAGAATAAGCCGAATCGGAATTGCAAAAGCCTCGCGAGATCACGCTGGTTTTGGACGAGAGGCTCTCGCGAACTACCGAGATTTCAAGGAGGCTGACAATGCTATTGCCCTTGGGCCCACCCTCTCGTTCAAAACCACCGTGATTTCGAGGGACTTCTGCAATGCGGAGTCGACCTATAGAAAATCAGCGCTTAAGTCCAAATATTAGTTCGGCAATAAGGTCACAAGACTGAGACTGACTTTAAGAAAGCAGCCTAATTCCGATTCGGTTATACTGTAGTCTTGCAAAGGCCAGAGGTCCAATTCACGGGGTATTTTCTTTTTACCAGCACAATCCAAGCCTTGACGAATCGGAGGTGTCCAACCGACCCAAGTGCGTATCATATTTTACTTCTTCCATGTAAATACTGTAATGTAGGGGCATATGACAAATAATGTATACGTCTTTGTGTAAGTACACGTTTATTCTCGATTTGACGAAGGCATCGTCAAGCAGATCACGGTATACATGATATATGCATCCACAACACGATGACATGACCGATTTGAATCAATCTGCTGAATGAGTTAAACAAGAATGCACTTTACAGATATTTTCAGAACTTCGAACTGTTGCACTGCAAGATGGATAACATGTACATGTTAATGGAATCATTTAACTCTGAGATCTGATGTTATGCCAATTGTATAAACTTCAACAGCTTGGGCAGTGTGATTTATTTTATTTCCTGCATTGGTGTTCTATGTCATACTCAAGAATATCTCACTTGTATGAGAAAAGATTTGCAGGGGAGAGAACACTGGGTGAGGGAGAGCGTTCAAAACTCTACTGAAATTTACTTATATTTGATTGCTAGCATTTTTCATTTGATTGCTGTTGAATGTCAGGCTGGTACTCTACAACATTTCACTTACACAATGGTAGTCACACAAACAGAGAATTGTCCCCTCTGTAAAATGGGCCAAAACAGAGTGGCAGAGAATTGTCCCCTCCTGTAAAATGGATCGAAAGACAGACAGAGAATTGTCAGCTAAGCTGAATTACAGGTGTTTCTCAGCATTTGATGAAAGAGGATCAATACAATTACAAGTGTCCCACACACTGGTTACAAACGCCCAATGGCTTACACCGGGAATGAAATGAAAAATAATGCCATCACAAGAAGGGGTGGTGGGGCATACAATGTGCTGGAACCATTAAGTAGACTTCTACATATACATCAATGCAAATGTATGACAACTCACTTAAGTCGTTTGGGTTGAAAAATCCAGTGTTTCAAGTCTGTTATAAGCCAGTAAACAGTTCATTTTCCTTTCAGGTCATACAACCGTTCACTCTTACTTCTGTAAAAATCTGAACCAATTTCCACTCCGCTGAAACTCATACAACATAAAATCAGTGAAAATGCCCTTTAAAAGTGTATTGAACAAAGATGCATGCAGATGTATCACATATTCACCATTGACTCGATTAGAATTTAAAATCGGGAGATTACTACCAAGGGAGATAATCACTGAAGTTTTTCAGGACTAAATTAAAAATCTCTTCCCCTGACATCTTCTTGACACTGGTAAGCTACAGTCTCTGGTGGGTAATACTGTTAAACAGTTCACTGTGGCCCTGTTCGGCTGGAACCTAGCTTCACCATCTTTGATCACTTTTCTTCTTTCCCATTCAAGACTGAAAAAAAAAAAAAAAACAAACAAAAAAAAAACATGTCATATAATATGCCAGTGTGAGCTTTCCATAAATCGGGTGCAAACAAGTTGATGTTCATTTCATCAAATAAGCATCAGAACGAGATTTACGGGTTATCAGATGGGCTTGTGTTCACGTCAGTGCTATCACTTTAAAGTAAATTCAAGTTGAGAAGCGGGATTTCGCATTACATGAGCTGTGTCTCTCATATACTGCCTAAACCGTGCGAATGGTCAGCCCCACCGCCAATGAAAGGGGCATGGATTCAAGCTGGGATTGATTTATTTATTTTATTGGTGTTTTACGTCGTACTGAAGAATATTTCACTTATACGACGGCGGCCAGCATTAAGGTGGGTGGAAACCGGGCAGAATTCGGCGGAAACCCACGACCATCCGCAGGCTGGTCCTGGTATGCCTGGGGTTGACTGCTTAGGTTTTACGTCGTACTATTAATGACCATTTATTCTGTCATACACGTATGATGCCGAGAAGAATGTATATATAATGTACCTTCTGGTGACAGCGCGATTCCCTGCTGCCAGTGCTGCCGCCACGACACCCCCACACAGTCACATTATACTGACACCGGGAAGACCAATCGTGTTTCCTAGCTCTAACCTCTCAGTGCTGAGTGACAAGGAAAACAGCAACAAGCACCATTTTTCAAGCCTTTGGTTTCACGCGACTTGGGATTGATCCCGGATCTCCCTAACTTCAAGGGGGGTGATCTAACCACCATCCCACAGAGGCGGTCATCCCAGAGATTGACCCTACAACTCATGTGCCTTGTGATTCACCTTACCGATGGGCTTCACACTGCTCCCTTCTCATAAATACAAATGGTTGGTCCATACCTTATAGAGCTGGAGCTTAAGTCTGGCCTGTCAGTGGCCGATGTACCATGAGTCGTCTCCCCTTCATCTGTATCTGTAAAAAGGGACAGGCCAAGAAGTTGAAGTCAAGTCAAAAAGGAACCTCATTTAACAAACGGCCCCAAGCCAGGCTAGAGGAGGGGGCTATGCTGACCATGAAGAAATCAAGAACACATGTTACTCACTAACAGCACAGCATACACCCTTCTTTCAATGAGTTTGTAACCTCATTGAAAAAGCTGTTAATCATCAGCAATAACACGCAAATACTACACTGCAAAAGGTGATCATACTCGTTTTCCAAATATGACAATTTCTTTTAATGTGGACACTGTTGAGTGTATTTGTTGCAACAAAGGTAACAGTTTGTTTACACCTGGCAATTAGCAGTAGCTACTCATCAAATTTGACTTGATGAAAGAAAACCGGACAAAGATGATTTCATGCAACAGGAATCTCGTAAAACTCCTTCGCGCCTTTAACAAAGGGTTCCAAATCCGTGAGTTCCTTTGTTCTTTCTTGGATTATGTCACACTTCTATGTGTATGTGTGTTCAGAAAACACTTAGGTACTACACAACCACTGCAGCGTCACAGCAGAAAACGATGTCTTTCCCGGAGATTTGGACCCTTCTGTGTAGCACGTCAAAGTCTCCCATTGACATAATTCGCACCATATGAACGTGCCTTAAGAAAACTTGTCCTAGATTTTCAGACCAGTCATACTTGACTGTATCATACTCGCATTCAAGACACGGCCAAGGCTGAGTGTAATTGTTGTACTAAGGACAAAACCATATTCATCCTATGCACGTTTGTCATCTCCTTGAAAAAGTTCAACTGCACAAGCAAAAAAGCAGACAAATGGTATTTCATACAATTCATAGAATTCAGAGTGTGAATGCAGTTTAAGAAACATCACGTTCTATTTTCTTTGTACTACAATTCTTCAACCCTTTCGCCTGTTTGCATCTTTAGTTAAACATATTTTGAGGGTGTTATACTGTGTAGACTGATAACATAACACATTTTGTGAAGCCTCGTGAATGACTAATGCAACTAATGTTGTTTTTGTCTCCAAAACGGAATTGAAAGAATGCATACATAGCTCAGGAAGTTGCTCTTTCACCTGTAAAAAGGTTGAAGAATTAAATCGCTGAATTCGATTACATTGTAGTTAAGGCGTATCGCCTGGTGTGAACGAATTTGATTACATTGTAGTTCAGGCGTATTGCCTGGTGTGAACAGGACTCTAGCCTCAATTACCGCATCTATACAGGGCCAAATGAGATCACAAAACATAGCTATGGTTTGGGTCTAGAAGACTGCTCTACAGTGTCAATGTCTCAGGTCTAAACATAAAAAATGAAGACGTTTTCAATGTGGTATTGACTTAGGCCTGCTCAATGACAACTTCAAACTGAATCTGAATTCTCTATTGCCAGATTGGAAGAAATAATTATATTCAGTCCCAGTCTATTCGCTGTTTGTTCAGCTTAATATGAATGTTTCGAGTTATGACAGAACAACATCGTGGTGAAGTCCCTTTGTGACGAGACGTTATAGCTTTACGGTCCAGTGGGGTCAATCAGAGCATTTTAACATGGGTGGGAAAATACAATAATGAAAATTACTAACAATATTAATTATTGTATATACCCATCCAAAGTAAAATGCACTGACTGGTCGACCATGCTGCAAACAATGTCACTTAAAGAGACATAACCATCATGATGTGTTAATCAGAAAGGGTGTTTCATCAGATCTGACTGGATACAAGTCAGAATAATTAATCTATCTGGTGTTTTTAACACTGGGCTCAAGAATTTTTCACATTAATGGTAGTGGTCAGGTTCATGGGTGGGGCAAGAGAAAAGTAAGCCATTGACCTTCGCAGGTCCCTTGCTGAAGCCACTCAGAATCAGCGAGCACTGGATTTGAACATGCAACTTCACGGGTGAAGAGCCTGGCAGGGAGGGAAAGAAGCCCTTGTGGCAGGGAGGGAAAGACACCCTCAACCATCGAACCACTCTGGTCCCCATTAAGTCGGTATGAATTAGATCTGACTTGAATTTATCTGACTGTTGCTTAACGCCATACTCAAAAAGTTTTAACGCTACTGGTCAGTTTTATGGGAAAACCAGAGTGCTTGGCATAAACCACCGACCTTTGGCAAGCTACTGATAAACTTTTCCATATCTGATGTACAGACAGGGACAGCACATTGGTGGAAGACAAAATGTTTAACTGCACAAATAATGGTACAGGTGTTGTTAGGTGCTCATTGTGATCAACGCTCCAGGAACAGTAAGAATCTATCATTCCACTGCGTCCCCGCCCAAGGCCAGGCTTGAACATGCACACTGTGGAATTGGTCGTAAGTGGGCTGATTTGTGTATGCACATGTACACAGAAATGGCTTGCGTTTAACTGTGGTAGCGGACAACTTCATTTATTTATTTATTTATTTGATTGGGGATTTATGCCATACTCAGGAATATTTCACTCATACAGTAGCCAGCATTATAGTGGGAGGAAACCGGGAACGTTGGGAAGGTCTGCCAGCATGAGAAATCGCATTGGTGAGAGGCACCTGGGTCATTACGCCTTGCTGGTGCGCTAACCCTCTCAACCATGGAGGCTCCCGGTAGGGGACAATGACAGTGGTGAAGCGATGTAGACCACTTCATGAAAATGCTCAATCCCAGTATGGAGAATAAACATATCAAGACTTGTTTCACATCTCACACACGAGCTCACTCAGTGAAGACAGACGTGCAATACACTATCACTGGCCAATAAAATACCGTGAAGCTGAATCCCATCCAAGGGATGCTATCCGAACAAGCAGCATTGGACTCCCAAGGAAATCTCAGCAGAGAAAATTTGCAAGAAGTAGTAATGGTTTTTAGGCACGTTTGTCACTTGACCAGGCTTTGCATGGAATATCAGTATTATTATTTTAATATTTTGATGCTTATCTTGGTTAAATCAAGAAATCTAAGAGTAAAGTGACAGGTCTTCCCATCACCAGATCCTATAGTTCTCCTGAGAATTCCATGGAAGTCAAATACAGTTTGTCACGTTGAAATAATATTATGTTTGTATCCTTGGGTTTTACGTTGTACTCAACAATTTTTCAGTCATACAACAACGAAGGAGTCTTTAGAATGTAGATATGTTGTGTCTCCTTGTGCCAGGGCGAGTCCATGCTGACGAAGTGCTGTCGCCACAGAAAAATCATGCCGAAGACACCAGACTGGACACCCCACCCAGCCACATTATACTGACACCTGGCCGACCAGTGCTGTTTCCTTGCTCTATCCTCTCAGTGCCGAGCGCCGAGCGCCAAGTGAGGCGGCAATGAGTACCATTTTTAAAGTCTGGAATGACATGACCCCGGATTAATCCCAGATCTCCTGACCTTCAGGCCGATGCTCTAACCGCCAGGCCAGTCAAATAATATTATGAAAAAAAAAAAATTAAAAAAAATACCGATGCCAATTTGAGCACACCAATTCTTGACCAGTATGATTGGACTTACAACTGCTTTCACTGTGTTATAGTAACATGTAGCCATAGGACCTCCCACTTCAGAACATTGGACACGATTACAAATATTGCACAGAGAAAAAAGAAAAACTTTGTCAAGTGGCAAAGTTATGAAAGTGTGAGGTCAAATATTTCAGGAACGCATCTCTGTGTGTCATACGCACTCGGTAATGTGCAAGCGAATCATTGCCACAAATATAACCACAGAATACACTGCTGGCACAAAATGCAGAATTCTCCAATGGCAACAAAGGTCAGCATCATATCCCATAATAATACATGTAGGTCACCACAAGCAAAGAAACCAACCAGCTGTCAAAGAACAGGTCACCTGACTAGGTGGTTGTCACATGACACAGGCCCCCTGGTGGTCAAACAATAGGTCAGGGGTCATATCTTACTTTATCCAATCTGCACAACTGCCTGCGAATATCCAAGTCACGACGGGCGCAGAGTGCGCGCCTGAAGCTCCCAATGTTTCTGAACAGATTCACTCGCTCCTTCAGTTTGCACATGGATGATGCATGGAATGCTGCAGTGTCGTGATGCAGTTTGAACTCAGGGGAGGAGTCCTTGGGCTCTACCACATCTGCCGCTCCAGTTTCTTCTTTCTCTTCTCCAGTTTCTCGAGGTTCTGACAATTGGTACATAGGGACATCTTAATATATATATATATACATACATGGTTGGCAGCGTCAATTATATTTATTTATTTATAGTAATTTTATAAGAATGAATGAATGATTATGGATTAACACCTGTTTGGCAACTTTTCTTCGCTATTAAGGCAAGAAGCAGTTTAAATCAGGAATCAGTGAATAGCTTGGGACGTGATTAGAGCATCCATACACAAATAGACGTATGTATTTTTATTTCGCGCAGCACTCACAAATACCATATTTTATATTACGGTCAGCATTACTTGCACAGTGGGAGGAAACCGGCCTCAGATGAAACCCATTATTTGATTTTAACACAGAGCTCTGCATATGTAGTGTGTAACAATTCTGTTTTCAGGCAAATTTTCAATTCACTGAGAAATGTCTCAATGCTACTTTGTGCTCTGGTCAGAAGATAACCCACCCTTTGGAGCCTCGTCCTTCTCTAACTCTGCCTGGCAAAGGCTCTTCAGTTTGGAGAACAGCTCTTCCCCGGCATACACTCTCTCAATGCCAATACGCTGGAAGACGCGGGCAGGTTTGAAGCGCTGAAGGGCGGAGTCTGTCTTTGGAGAGGGACGTTGGTCCTGAGTCAGACTTGACCAATCAATATGAAGTGCCGACACAACACCTACGGCAGCAAAAATAATCAATGATGATGATCTTGATTGGGCAGACATCAGATCAGGCTATGAGGAAAATAATAAAGATACCCAAACCCCACCTCAAATAATCTCCTCACTTTTACGAAAATTTTTACGTCTTTTTTTCCATTTTTTAAATTCTGATAAAAAAAACAAATAAACAACAAAACACAAACTGAAAGAAGTCTTTAGTCTGAAGATTATTATGCCTGATTTGGGTGTGACGAAGTCATAGACTGTCGCATTTATTTGTCCCTCTGAAAATGTTGCGCGATTATTTCATGCACTCCTTATTCTGGCGAACTCTGACCTTTACTATCTCCGTCCTCCTCGACTCCGATATCCCCGTCATCGGAGATCGTTTCGTAATCCATGGACGTGCCGGGTATCTCGCTTTTGTCATAGCCATCTTCTTCCTCTGACATACAAAATTACATTGGTCATACACAAAGGTGAAACACAAAATAATACTAGTAGAAATACTAGAGGTCTAGCAATTCTGCTCAAAGTCGGGGCTGAGCTCATGACTTGTATGCCAACAACCGAAAGATGCACAGACATCCTCACCACTAATCCATTTATTTTAATTTATTTTTTTTTGATTGGTGCTTTACGATATATTCAAGAATATTTCACTTAAACGACGACGTCCAGCATTATTTTGGGAGGAAACCGAGCAGAGCCCGGGGGAAACCCAAGGCCATCCACATGTAGCTGGTGGACCTTCCCACTTACAACTGGACAGGAAGCCAGTATGAGCTGGGCTTGAACTCAAAGCGATTCCACTGGTTAGAGGCACCTGGGTCATTACGCTGAACCAGCGCACTAACCCACTCAGCCATGGTGGCCCCCATCACCCCTGAGCTACAAAGCTGTGTTATCCAAATACTAAGAAAAAACAAACCTAGCTGTATTTTATTTATGGTTGTTTAACACACTCAGGACTTTTCACTTTGTTCGACGACTGTCAGACTTATGGGAGAAAGAAAACGCTGTGTCCTGGGTATACCACGGTGACACCTACACTGTTCCTGAAATGACCTGGGCACACTGAAGACTTTACTGGGAATTGAAAAGCCAAAGTTCTAAAATCTTTACACTTGACTTAAATACTCTCTAAATCAAACACGCATAAGACACACAAGTAAACTTTAAACTTTTTTTCACATAATTGTTTGCACATTTTGTTTGGTTCTCATTGATTCTAAAGCCTTAAAGGGCCACTTAACAGTTATATTTTGGTGAAGCTGGATTAATTTATCAGAAAACCTTAATTGTTGTCATCAAAAGTATCATTGTAAGGCCTTTATGTGCTCATTACAGGCCAAATATCAGGTGAAATCCAGTTCTCATTTGTCATTTTTGACAGCATTTCAGTGATTTACCTGGCTGTAAACTTTGTGCTTTACTTCCATCTGACTGGCTGATATTAGGCTTGGCATCTCCCCTGTCCCCGACCTGGGATGTGGTAGGTTCTGTGGACCCGTATCTTCTTCTGACGATGAACAGTGATATATTTATTTATTTGATACATTTATTTACGTAATCAAATAAATAATAAACTAAATTAATTAATGAAATAATATACAATTTTCACTAACATATTGGCTGCTATTTTTTATGGCTGGAAGAAATTGAAATGCCTGGAGTAAACGAAGAACTCTGGGCAGGTTACTGATCAACTTTCTGACAAGAAGAAAAGCACATTTTTGTTTGGACAGTGAGCTGTTACCAAGTCCACTCCAAAATCAACACCATAACTATGTTCCAAAACATATAGGATGTGGTATTAATCTTCCAATCTGTTCATTTGGAACAAAGACAGGAAGAACAGGAATAAAATGTCTGTTTTACATTCCAAACATGACAGGACATTTAACAAACCGTGCAACTGATAAAAACCAATATGGAAAAACTAAACTTGTCTGCAAACTAAAAAAAAAGAGAAGAAGAGAGATTGTAAATCTGTAAAACCTACTTAAAAAATGCGTCAAAAATAAACCGTAGAAAATGCATTGTTTTCCCTACTTTTTGTTTTCCCTTTCCACAAATTTTGTTTTCCCTTTCCACAAATTTTGTTTTTTTTTTCACATGTAAATGTACATGAGCCCTGCATGCCCTGTCTCTTGACTTCAAGGCGGTAATATAACTAGTACACACCTGTCATCTCTGCGAGGGTCATAACTGGAGTGTCTACTGGAGTGTCGACTGGAAGGCCTAGAGCGATGTCCTCTGTCATCCTGTGCCCTCTCCTCGCGGCTACAGGAACGACCTCTGTCACCATCGAGGCCCCGTTCATGGCGACTTCCATGACTACTCCTACTCGCACTGCGTCGTCGCCTATCCTGGATCGAGCGCGTTGATTGGCTGTCACCGTTGCCCATATTCTTAGTGCCACTTGTGAATGGGACAGCCTGAAAAATATTAAATCACAAATTATTTACTGTTCCTAAATTCTTGACTCACCTTTATTCATATACTCAAAACTTTTAAGGATTAAGATCGATCCTTTTACAATGTATTCAGGACCAAATTCAGACATTTTATTAACTGCATCTCATTAGTTCGATGGTACATGGAATTGACAAACTTCCAACTTTGTTGTTGCAAAGCCTGCTGAGCTGGATTTGAACAAATAACCTCACTGGCCACAGTCACAGTGCTACTAGTAGACAAACCAACTCTGCAAGTCTATCTGGCAATGCGACAGTAGACAGAACTGTAGAGAAGGACTTCCAGAGAGATGTCACAAGTGAAATTTACAACTGTATCAGTCACAAGATAAGCTTGGAAGGCAAACAAGACATTTTGTATCTACCCTAAATTTTGTCCATGACAAAGATGCATATTTTTCTTGTGAGAGTTCTACTCATTGCAGAAAGGTGTTTTGAAGTTTGTTTTGGAAGGCAGGGTGATATCCTTCGGGAAAATTTAAGTTTCAGCTCCAAAAAGAATATTACGTGACATTTATCTGCCTTTAAAAATGCAGTTTTTAGATGAAATTTTAGGCCATTTACAGCATATTTATTTGATTGTTGGCAATGCCATACAACTTGACACTTGTACATTATACCTTATACCGTCTGTTTTTTGAGTGGAGGAAATCTGAGTACCTGGGAATTAATTTTCCAATGCTGAAAAAGAAGTGCCATAGCCGGAACAAAGCTAACAGAAGCTTTTTCTTTCCTTAAGAACTGCAAACATAGACATTTTCTGCATTTCCCAGAATGCAGCAGCAGCATTATTTGGCTTTAGCTTTATTCTTCACGACGCCCTGACTGATGTGGTTACAGTCTCAAATCCTGATGCCAATGGCAGGACAGCTGTCTTAAGCTACTAGGTTTCTGGAGTGACAGCCCAAGTAGGGGTTTCGTGATATACGATCAATCTTGTTTCTTTAGCTCAAAAGCATTACTGCTGCTGTACATGGGGCGAATTCTTGATCTTAAACATGAACTGTTTATTTATTTTTCGGAATGGGGTTTTCCGCCATACTCAAAAACAGTTCACATATGCATTTACATTATGGTGGGAGGAAACTGGGGAGAGCCTGGTGAACCCACAACCATCTGCAGGTTGTTGGTGGACCTTCCTTTCATCATGTATTTAACATCAATAACACAAACACCCACAGTAAGATGTAATCAGCATCACACCTCTGCCAAGCTTGGTGGACAGGATAACCCCAGAGGCTCAGGTACAAGTAGTTACAACCTAGGCGTCGTGTACCAGCCATCAACCAAAATAGGCCTTCCAGGTCACTAATCGCAAGACCAGTTTCCAAAAATGACAAATAACACAAACCACCACAGAACTATCCATTAGGTACAGTCAGACGGAGTATAAATCACATGTACTGTATTTAACCTGAAGTTTAACTTTTTTGTTCAAGTGAAACACTTTGCTTGGTTATGACTGATTCATCAGTCATAACCCTAATAGGGTGACTTTAAGACTTTTTTGGTTTAAATTAATACCTGATCTGAAAAAAAGATATGAAAGACTTTATGTGGTTCTAAAAGATCAATATTATAGGCCAAACTTGCAAAGGTGAAACACAGTACAATAACAAACAGAAATTGACACTTGCCACCTCCAGCCTTCCCAGAATCTCATCTGCGTCATCAGCACTCGACCAATCACTGTACACTTCCCCGCCCGCTGACTTCAGCTCTTCTTTGTCTGATACGTCTCCTGAAAACAAAATGTCTTGGTCAAACTGTTGCTGTGCTTCCAGCAAACTGACTGGTTTGCTTGTTGGCTTGCTTGGGACTCAACGTCACTTTTCAGCGATAGCTTGGTCTTATTACAACCAAGCCTAAGTGCACATCTTTACATTGCTCCCTCACTGAATTGCCATGCCAAAGACACCAGACTCGCCACCCAACCCAGTCATATTATACTTACACTGGGCCAACTACTACTTGACTTATTTCTACTACACTTGGTGCAATGGAGGTAGTTCCCAGATCGGGCCTCTTGATGTTAAAGTTGTAGGTACACCGCCACTGTCAGTTAGATTGACTGGAACTGTTCATTTAAAATTTCGTAACAGAACAATTTGGAAGCCTGGTAACAAATACAAAGGTACCCCCCACCCCAACAATACGGTGATTATGACAGACTTCTTTTCTTTTTTTTCTGAATCTAGAGCAATCTGTTTGGATTCATGCAGTTTGGGTGTCCCAGAGTTATGAGAATTACGCAAATAAAGCGACTCTGACACATTTCCATGTTCCATCCTACTTTTATTAAGAGCCTTCTAATTTTCCAGCTGAAAACAAAATGATTCACAAGTACCTGTGAAAGGCACCGACCCTGATCTTAACTCCTCTTCTCTCTTCAACTCTGACTGAGACGTTTCTGTTAGGGCACCTGTAACTCAAAAGGATTTTGTTTGTATCTATCCAAAAAAACATTCCAGCAACATTTCTTCATGGTGCAGGTAAGAGTAAAAGTTGATCTACTTCCTCTTACTACTTGAACAGGCCCAGTGTTCCTCGTTACCACTAAAAATTTCATGTAAATAATTATCAAAAAGTCGAAAGTCTCAACATTTTCTGAGCTCCATAAATATTTCCTATTGTCCTTCAAACAGCTCTTAACTCACCACATCACCGCTCGCGTGATTTTCTATGACATTCCAGCCACTCAAATCTTCAGACATTACGGGAGTAATTTTGACTGGCACAATAGTGAATCTTCCTCTCTAGCTATGAATGAATGAATAATAATACCGGTTTGCCAATGTAATGCTGGGAATGAGCAATACTCGACCTTCTTACCATACTCACCATCCAAATCTAGCCTCCTTAGCATTTTGGTTATCAGAGACCTCTATTAAATTACTACAGCATTCTAACTTTTAGAGAAATCTCATTTCCCCAAGTTTTTGATATTCAGAGCAGTTTCAGCATTATGACCTTCAAAGCAGGCAAGTGACACCAACATTCTTGCTGTACTGACCTTCTGAGAGCTCCAGTTACCCCAGCATTCTGACCTTTCGAGTGATCAAGTGACACCAACATTCTTGCTGCACTGACCTTCTGAGAGCTCCAGTTACCCCAGCATTCTGACCTTCAGAGCGATCAAGTTACACCAACATTCCTGCAGTACTGACCTTCTGAGATGTTTAGTTACCTCAGCATTCTGACCTTCAGAGCAATCAAGTCACACCAACATTCTTGCAGTACTGACCTTCTGAGATGTTTAGTTACCTCAGCATTCTGACCTTCAGAGAGCTCTAGCTATACAAACATTCTTGCTGTACTGAGCTTCTAAGAGGTCTAGTTACCTCAGCATTCTGCCCCTTTAAGGAGTTCTATTTATCCCAGCATTCTGGCCTTTAGAGAGTTCTAGTTACATGTACCTGATATTCTCACTGCAGTGATCTTCAGACAGCTCTAATTTGCCAATGTTCTTGGTGTATTGAACTTCTCAGATGGTTAGTTGAATCAATATTCTGACCTTTACAGAGCTCTAGTTACCTCCAGCAATTCCTGCCATAATGACCTTCAGACAGCTCTGTTTGCTAAATCCAGCATTCTGGCCTTCAGAGTGCTCCAGCTACCCCAGCATACCCGCCACACTGCCTTCCGAGAGCTCTAGTTACCCGACATTTTTGCCATACTCACCTTCAGAGAACTCTATCACCTTCAGCTTCTTCCTATCACCAACCTCATCTCCATGGGTTGACAAAGCCTCGGGGGACAGGTGTCTCTTTGGCTTCACAGACTTCTGAGGAATGCCAGCATTCTGTTTTACAATAAAAACATTAATTCATTAATTCATTAAGCCATTAATTCAAAGTGTGTTCTATACCGCTCTCTTCATGGCAGCATTGTCAGCAACAAAGATCTCTGGACACGATAATTTGGGAACATGAAAAGGAAAGCAAAGCAAAAAGTGGCAATATGCCACATTCATGAAAGATTTGAATGCTGCAGTTTCATACGGAAGAACACTGCAGTCACATAAATGATCACGAATATAATGAAGCTCTGAAGTGTTTGTGAGTTGAGCCTCAAAGCTCTACACCTCAAGTCCTTCAGAGAGCCTAATCACACCGAACCAAGTCTAGGCAAGGTGAATCAAGAAACTGTTATAAATACACTGGCATGCCAGGCAGAGAATACCTGAAACAAATTCAGGCACACATTTCTTTCTTTCTTTCTCTCTTTCTATTTTATTTTTTCTCCCATAGCTGTCATCTTAAAATTTTACCTGTGCACCAGTCTTCTCCACTTTCTGTGCTCCACCTTCAACTGGCTCATCATCGCTCTCCACAGCAAAGGGGTCATACTTTTCGGATTTATCTCCCTTTTTGTCACAGTCAGGGGTGTCAGGAAGTCCTTGTGAAGTGGGGTCATCTTTGCGCTCCTTTTCATCAACTCCGCCCCGATCTCTTTCTAAACTTTTCAAACGACCCTTAGCACTACCCTTGGAGCTCTCTTTCTCACTCTCAGTGTCCCCTCGCTCCAATAAGTCCTTCTCAGCTCCCCTACGGCGCCTCTCCCGCCCGCGTCCTCGATCACCTTCCCCGTACTCCGAGTGGGGTCGTTCCCCCAGTCCACTGCGTCCGCTCACTGACCCCCTGTCATCCCAGTCCCCTTTTGCCCAGGCCTTCTCGCTCTGAGTGTCTCTGTCTCTCTCGTAGATATGAGCCAAGTCCCGATCCGGATCCCAACCTTTATCTCTGGGCCAGATTTTCTCACTCATTGTCTCGCTGTCCCTCTCTCTTTCGCGATTGGCTGACCTCCCTCTGCGCGACTCCCATTCCTTGCCCGATTCTCGACTGCCGCTCTTCATGCTCTCACGGTCCGCGTCTCTTTCCCCGCCGTCTTTACTCGCTCTGCCCAGTGACTTCTCTCTGCTCTCATCGTCCTTTGACCGTTCTCGCTCTTCCTCCTTCTCTAGCCCTGTCCCTTTAGCCCGGTCACGCCCTCTCCTCCTGCCCCCGAGGCGATCTTGCTCCTCTACTTTCTTCCGCCTGTCTCGCCTCTGCTCCCCGTCAGCCTCGCCCTCTTTTTCTCGCCCTCGACTCTCTCCTCTTGGGCCGCTCTTATCACCCTCTTGATTACCGCGCTCTCTAGATTTCTCTGTTTCTCTTCTGAACCGATCACCTTCCGCGTCCCGGACACGTTTAGCCGGCCGCTCAGGATCCTGATCCCGTTCTCGCCTGACACGGTCCACCTCCTGAGACTGGTCCCGCCTCCGTAGCTCCGCCCGCTCCCATTCCGCAGCTCTGGTCTCGTCTAAGTTACTCCCGTGGCTGCGCAGCGACGTGGCAGACGGGGAATGTTCACGTAACCTCTTAGGGGCTGGCGACTGAGCTTTGTCATCATCAAGGTCAAAGGGTCGTTTGCTGGAATGACATAACTGTCTACATTTTAAATCTGATCAGAAATTACATTACCAGGCTGGAGAATATCAAGCATGCATAATAAATTACAGTAAAAGTGCCTGTTACTTTGTAAAATGTTTCACCAAGCAATCACCCACCTGTACCAAGTCAGTGAAAATTCGGGTGAAAGTTTATGCGATTAACATCGCTATTCACCAACATATAACATTTTCTGAACTACAGTTTCTCCAGCAGGGCTATTAGACTGGGAAAAGTCTGACATAATCATCTGATAAATATACTGATTAACATACTTAACAAGAGCCTGATGAATGCTCAGGTTTCTTGCATGTAGAGAAATGCTGCTGCTCAGCCTTTGTTTATGATCAAGACACTAAACTAAATCTATCATAATTTCACACTTTTATCCATCAAATGTTTGTTGTGCAAGCCAGGAGGTTTGAGACTCGCTTTATGGGGAAAGCAAATACTATAATTGGTGATAAACATTCAAATTGTTGCCTACAAGCTGGGATTTCACCTGTACCGGCATAAGTGACAACAACTCTTCGGTTTTGTGTTTCACATTCATACGAACCAACATGATCACCAAGAAACACAAAGTCAGTTTCATGAATGAGTTATGAAAAACATTTTTTCTTTCCAGTTAGATAAAGTTTGTTTATATAATAAACTTACATAGTCTAACTCTTTAACATCTTAAACAGCAGACATATATGAATGTCTACCCTAAGAAAGAGGCCAAGTGAAATTTCACTGATATCCAGCCAATATATAGTTTCTCTACTTATTATACAAATTATGCTTCGAGTGTTAGCCCATACACAGAGCAGCTACATAGGTTCATGCTGCATGTGGTTGGACACTGTCAACCCCATTTGAATTGTTAACAGCTCCCCATTTAATTTCTGATGATCCAAATAAACCTCATAAAAATGATGTAATAAGATATGCTGAGTTTTATGAATTTTCTCTTGACATGCCCCACATCATGTTGATGTATTACTTCAACTACAAAAATTGATACATTATACAGTGTCTAATTTTTGTTATTACCGACTTCTGGCACGTTTAAAAACAAGTTTAATTTTAAACTTACTTTTAGACCTACATGTATATTGTTTATGGCAGGTACACATGAGTGCGGATCTGTACCATTCTAAAATGTGATATCTGTGTTCTGGTTCCTTCAAAAAAGTTGCTTGAAATAACCCCTGCCAGTGGCAGCCCTGGCTGGCCTAAAAGATGCATGGTCTGATCTCAAGTGTGCCGATCTGAGATTGGGTCTGGGTATTCGGCAAAACCACGATAAATACTGATTCAAATCCACTACTGTTCAACTGCTATTGATCTTCCATATTCAGTGAATGAAACAATATATCTGGAGTATGGCACGCACACACACTGCCCTTCGATGAAAAAAAATGTCATTTTTATATGTTAAGTTCATTTGACTGAATTGTTACTTTAAACTTTTGATCTGCGAGTTGGGAAATTGCCATGACTATATAGTGCATTGCTATGCATTCACATAGAATACATTAAAAAAGACCCCATTAAGCAACCTACCACCCCCTACCCGTCAGCAGCATGTCTAACCATACCGTATGTTGTCACGCCTGTCCATGCGCCCTCCTTCACGCTCGTCTCTCCTCAAGAGCCTCTCGTCCAAGTGCTCATCTCGACGCCCTCGTTCGAAGGCCTCCTCGCGGCGGTCCCCTCTGTCCTCACGACGCAGGTCCACGTACAAACTCTCCCTTGGATTGCTGGGCTCGCGGCGATCCCTGTAGTCGCCTTCCAGGCGCAGACGCAACATTTCCTCCCTGTCCATTCGCCGAAACATTCCCGGTTCCTCAAATCGGCGGCTATCTCTCATGTCGAGGAATTCACCGCGTCGCCCCATCCTCAGGTCAGCACACCTGTCGTCCCGCCCTCGCGGTCCCCAGTCATCGCGGAAGTCTAGGTGTCGTCCTTCCCACTCACCACGACGGCTCAGGCGATCTGGAAGGTCGTCATCAAATCCCCCTGAACACAGAGAACAATCACAGAAAAAAAAAACAAAGAAAAAACATGTAATTCCTCAACCATTTCGCATACAAAACACAAATTTTATGCACACTTTTCACTTGATTAGTGTTTTATGCCATTATATTGTGATCACGTTGCTCAATCAGGCAGACAGACAAACAGACCGGCCGACATCGTGATTACGATATCCCTTTGACTCAATATGTTGATGGGATAAAATTTCGGAATCATTTCCGTAACTGAGGTACATGTACCAGTTCACATCATACTACATGGTGACTAGTAAACTGAGGGTCCTCTGCTGACAGCTGGCCTTACCTCTACCTGGAAAACGATCTCCTGACAACCCACGCCCGCTCAATCCTGGAATGAAAGACAGATCATATGTACGTATACATCGCCATGAAATATTGCCAATGTATGTGTAACTACTTTTAACCTCAATCACTGATTTGTTCATCCTTCACACATGTTTTCAATAATGTAACTACGATTTCCTTAAAACCACCCAAAAACTCTAGTAAATGCATTTTTTTTAACAGGATATAGATACAATTCATGGATTTTCCCATGCTTTATGAAACATGTCATTTACTTAGGTTCAATTGGTTTTGGAATTGACAGCTGGGCACTGGATCGGGATGGCAGTATCGGGTGGGGATTTATGCCATACTGCAGTTTTTATGCAAGGTTTTATTACTTAAGTGTTATTGTTGAAAAACACTGCAATGTTTATAGACTTCAAGGGCATACAACTGTTGACTTACAAGTACACAACTGAATATACACTCAACTAAGGAACTTGTGTGAAAGGAAACAAAGGTCTTTAATAGCGTTACCTGCTCAAAACTCTTTCCAGGCCTAGTAATTTGATGTGAGTTGTCTAGATTGAAGCATAAGAGCGCTCACCTTTAACAATCAGGCCTGTCTTTCTGCTCAGACTGGGAAAAAATCTCATTTGTCATAGCCCAATTAAAAATACATACTTGCCATGGGCTGCTGTCGCTTTCAGAATTTCAGAATCTACTCTTACCTGCACCACCAAATTCCCTCTCCCATGGGAGTCCAGAGACCCCCAATCCTCTTGGGTCACGACCAACAAGAGGGCCTCCTCTACCTAGGATAACAGATACAAGAAAACTCAAGTTGTGATGACGAGTTATCAAGAGATATTAGAAACCTACTATTTGTTCGGCCTCCATATCTTATTTTTTTATTTTATTGTGAACGCCACATTCAAGAAGATTTCACTTACATGAACGCTACGGCCGTCAATGGGTGGAGGGAACAGGGATGCCAAGCATAAACCAACAGTTACTGACAGACCTTCCCCCATGTGACAGACAGATATTCACACAACACTGGTGGCAGACAAGTGGTCTGCAACAATTGTTAGGCTGTGCAGTCATACGATCATCGTCGACTGCTCCTTGTCCCTGAGGCTCTGCAAGCAGCAAAGCAGGTCTTCCTGTCCAAGGATGGGAATGAACCTGCCTCACACGTGTCCTTCCGATTGATAGCCAAGAGCTATTGGTTTATAATAACTTCTAACTGAGTTCAATTACCACAAATAAATGGATACAGTAAAGGCCATTAAGACCCTGCAAAAGAATTCAAAGAGATTTCATAAGGGTCTTCTGATTGTGGTGTTCAGGTTGTTAGTCACCACTTTAGAAGTTCCTTAGATAATGTATTCACTAGGAACAATACAGATGGATGGATGCAGCCTACTACCGTATTGCGTATTCTAGCAGAATGCTAAAAACATAAAAAGTCCTACTTAGTCACTGGAAATGCGCAAAGTTGTATAAAAATTAAAAAATGAATGTTTTCCATGATACCTTTTGCTTGATTTTGACTGACTTGATCCAGCTTCTAAGGCCACTAAAGCCCTTTTTTTGTTTTGAACTTTGATTACTTTCTAATCAGAAAAACTTACGTGTTGGCACATCAAAAGTACCACTTTATGGCCTTTGTGTGCTACATATTTACAGGCAAAACTTAGGGCGAAATACTGTCAGATATGCACAACTGTAACAGGGATGCGTGGCTGATTCCTTACCATCATCAAACCTGTCAGGACGTCCAGAGAACCTGTCTCTGCCAAACCTCTCCCTCTCAAATCCTTCCCTGCCCCTTAGTCTGTCAGCCTCACGCTCAAATCGCGCTCGCTCCATCTCAAACAGACGTTCCTGCTCCAGTCTGGATGTTGGCCCTTCATCATAGAGAGGCGGTCGAAGGTCTGGGAATCGCGCCAGCCGTTCCCGATCCCGTGGGTCCATGAAGCGATCCAGTCTTCCAGGGCCATCCGGGTCAAGGTCACGACGTCCCAGGCCCGGCTCAAAGTCGTCACGGTAACGACCTTCACGGCTCCTCCGACCTGAAGGTGACGAGGCTCCAGGGGGTCGGCCAAATTCGTCATCTCCACGGCGACGCATACTGGACGAGAAAGCGGGATCGTCGCGCACGTTCCTGGCAAAGCGTGGCGGAGAGCCCCTCATACCTGGACGAAACACTTCAGGGGGGCTCTCGGGTCTGCGTGGTGGAGTGCCCGTCCGGCGAGAATCACCATTCCGGGACCTTGCAGTGAACACCTCCTGAGGGGAGGAGTGCCTCTTGTCCCTACCCCTGGGGGGTGGAGCATCCGGGGAGCTCGGCCGCAACCTTGAGCTCTCACCACCTCCGCGACTTCGCCCTTTTTCCTCAGGCTCGTTTGGCGATTGCTCCCAGTCTGCTGGACCTTTTTGACCTTTGCGTCCCTCTTTGCGCTTGCCAGACTTACTCTTCGCCGATCGTCTCCCAGGTGTTTCGGGGCCACCTCTCTCTTTGGAACCTCTCTTCGACTGTTTCACTGGTGTTTCCGGAGAATCCTTTCTCTTGCGCGAGTGTTTGGCAGGCGGGGTGACATCAGGGGAGTCTTGCCACTTCTTTTTATCCGCATAGTCTTTCTTCTTTTTGTGTTTCTCTGCCTTACCAATCACCATGGCTGGAGACCTACCTCTGGACCTTTCCTTGGGCTGGGGCTCAGGCAGTTTCTCTTGCAGGAACACAGGTTCTGTGGAACTGCCCTTTACCTTTTCCTTCTTTGGTTCTTTCTCAGTTTCTTTTGGAAGGTCTTTACTCTTTGGTACTGGAGAGAGTTTCTTGGTCCTAAGTGGTGAGACAGACAAGGTTCGGCCTCGTCTCTTCCCGCGTTTGGAGCGTTCCTTCACCGGGGAGATTGACTTTCGTGATGTCTTCGGAATGGGAGAGCCATAATCTGATCCGCCTTCTTGGCGCCCACTGCCCTCTGACCTCTTACGATCAGGCTCTGGAGATGGCGAGTGAACAACCTTGGGTTTGGAGCGAGATCTCTGTCTCGGGGAAATACTGCCATCTCGACCGCTAGGTCTTGGTTTCTCCCCTGCCACTGGTGATCGATTTCTCCGTTTGTGTTTTTCTCGATGACCTGTTCTTTCTTTCTCACTTCCAGACATTCTGAAAATATAGTCATTACACTAAATTACAATATCAATTTGACACCAATGAGGGCTATCTCTTCCACATTTAAGTGTATTCCAAGATATTTCAAATTTGCATTTACTAATCTCATGGCCAGCATAAACCACTCACCTAAGGCAAACTTCCCAACATATGTACTCCATATTGGTTACCAATGATGGTTCTCTCTATTAATGTACTTCTGGTAAAGCAGAGCTCTTAAGATTTTTTAGTCTTGGTTCTGTTATAATAGCACATGGGTCCTTGTCCACCACCAACACAAAAGTGACATTCACTGGCAACATCATATCTGTGAGCTATGAACAAATGAGAATGTCAGCCAACCACAGCACATCTGTGATGGGATACCAGCAGAAGTCCAAAGTGGAACATATTACGTCAGTTACATGACCCTATACATTCCACTGCAGCACTGGAAGCGTGACATTGGAATAAGAAGGCCACACGTCATATATAAAGCAGCAGCATGCAACATGTTTGACGTGGCGCAACAAAAGACTCATGATGTAGAAGTCCCACTTCACCGCAGCATCACCTGTTGGGAAAGGCAAATATGCCGCTGCCTCACTCGTAGAGCTGTACACTTAACAGGAATAAGATTCTCAGCATGACTCCAGTAAATCAAAACTTTAAAAAACATCTGCTTGAACCCCCCCCCCCCCCCAAAAAAAAAAAAAACTAACTGCCTGGCTGGCGAGCCTACCTGGTTCTCCTGTCCCTGTCTTTGTCCTTGACCTCTTGCTCCCAGTCTGGGGGACTTTCCATGTGAGGCTGGCGAGATCTAGACTTCTCTTTCTGCTTCTCCACCCTCTTCTTTTTCCCACTAGATCACAAAAGAAAGAAATCAAAATTTATTTTTGCATAAGAAATGTTGTTGCTCCACATAAAACCCAAAAGGAAGCCAGCCTGACCTGTACTTGATCTCAAAACGACCGCATTGGTTTGGGCAAAAGAGAACTGCTAGATGAGAAAAAAAATCAAATAAACTAAAGATATATCTTGCATTTAGCCAGGCTTTTAGGTCAGGGTGTGACATTTACACTTTTTTTTTTCCTTCTATCACTTCTTTACATTACATCTTTGCCATGACGGTTTCGGATGTGTGAAAAATACTAAGCGACCAAAATATCCCCTCAAAACGACTAAGATTTTTGAGCCATACAATAACCTCCAAACCAACACAAATATATTACCTCTTGATGCTGACTGTTGAGTGGTGTTGACTCCAAATTAGAGCAATCTTGTATGAATTTATGCACTTTTCAAATTTGAATTTGGAAACAAAATGACCTTGTTTGGGTTGGTTAATTGCTGGGTCTTACAAAAAAGTAGGATTTCACCAGTCTAAGCAGAATAATGCCCGAAGAAACATTTGAATAAGCACCTGGCAAACATGCAAAAACATCAGAAAATTATAGTGCACGTTGCAACAAATGCTGTTTACATACCCAGGTTTACCTCCCTTGCTGGCGTGACCAGCACCTTTCTCTGGGCTCCAACTAGCGGAGTGCCGTGGACTCAGGGGGCGCGGGGGGCTTATGGGAGGGCTTCGCTCTCTGGCCTGGGCGGGCAGTGGGGTTGTATCCCTTTTCAATGGCCTCTCTCGTAGGCCTAGGGGGGACTGGTCACGACTGGGTGAAGACCTTGACTTCTCTTGGACCGGGATAGCTTTGTTCCTGTAGGGTGAAGTTCTTTCCAGCTGTGAGGGCGGGGTTCGTGCAGGATGGGGAGGAGACTTCCCATAATGCCGTGGTGGAGATCTGAAAGAACAATTGAAAGTCAAGTTAGACGACATATTTCTTGTCAGTTTCACAGCTGATACAGCAATTTTTCAAATCAATTTCTTTTTTCAGAAACTCAATTCAAACAAATCTGAAGAGTCAATACTTTTATGTCACCAATGTATGAAAAATACATTTCATGAAAACTCAATACAAAACCTGTCAAAAACTCAGATTTCCAATACTTCTCGTCATGACTACTGTTGTGGAAGTGGCTAGAAAAACCTCTGCCACAGTGTGAAAAATTTGTTGGCAAGCACGAGAATAGGCTGTTATTACAGAGCCATCTGAAGGCCATGCACTTGTATGTGGAACCATAGTCATCTTGACCAAGCTAAAAGGCAAATTCTTGGAATATACTCAAGAATTTCTAGCTTAGACAACAGAGGTCAATTTTACAGATGGAAGAAACTAGAAGTGCCCAGGGTAAACCACCCAGTTTTTGGAAGTTACTAAGGTAACATCTTCCTGTGTGATGTTTAGATACGCATAGCGAATTGTTGAAAAACCTGTGGCGTTCAGTGAATGTATGATTGGTGAAAACCGTGACAGGAGTGGCACTGGAAGATAACACAAAGCCCCACAGAAAGGGATAGGAAATCCGCATTTCTTTGTCCCAGGCTTGAATTGAAATGTGATATGTTCTACCTTCTGGAAGACTATCGTCTCAACCGCTAACCCACTGCCTGCTCACGAACGGTTAAAAGACGTATGTACCTGTTTAAAAATACAAAACTCTGCAACATGCAGCATGATCCCTGACCTGCTATGACGTGGTGGTGTTTTGGGACGACGTGGGCTTTTCTTCCTGGGCGGAGAAGGGCTATCTGAACTACTGCTGGAACTACTGCTGCTACTGCCGCTGCTGGAGCTGGAGGAACCACTACTGCTGGAAAGATGCTACAACACAGAGAGAAAGAAATGCTCAATAGGGCAAGTTTAAAACACCAGAATAGGTAGAAAACAAACATCACAGCACTCCCTGGAGTTGATAAAATGTTACCCCTGGTATTTTACATGTAGGTTTCAGACAGACCTCCCACTAGCTTTGAGCAGGGATAAATCTAACACGTATACAGTTTAGGACAGATGACCAATGATTTTTGAGTAGGGTTAAGTCTGGCTGTAAGTCTATCCTATCTTTTAAAAAACCTGTTAAAAAAAAAAAGGAAAGAAAAATCTGGAATCAAAGTTGACTTATAATCACTCTGAGTTAAAGTAATACTTCTTGTAATATTTGTTTTCTTCTTTTAATGATCTCTCACCAATCTACCTATGTACTGTTAGCGACCAATTCAATAAAATATTACTGTATTTCCCATGATGCACTTCACCTAATGACTGGCCTCTAAAAATACACTTTCAGAGGCACATGATGGCCTTAAAATGATAAACCAGTGAGATATGGTTTCCGACATGTTTACCTTTTTCTCGATGGTGATGTTCTCACGCTCTTCCTCCGAGGGCTGGAGCTGACGTAACACTCGCTCTAACTCCTGACGTTTCTGTTCCAACTGAAGCTCATCCTTGTAATCCAGGTCATCAAAGGCGCCGTCCTCAGCTGAAAAAAAAAAGACACACCAGAAATACACTTTATCTTTTAACCGTGATGTGCTGTCCATGAAAAGGGACAGAAAATGGAAAGAATAGAATTGTGGTAAATAAAAAGAACATCTGAAAATACCTTCACTAAACTGGTGGGAAAAAATCTAAAAAAATCAGTGTAAGTATTTTAAATAGTTTTTTTATGGTCTTTTTGCTCACCATATCTTCATTTTTGAGGTGTCTTTCCCTTTTAAAGAAAAGACTACTCTTTTAGAAAGTATGCATCATCGGTAAGGCAATTTATTGCTGATTCCAAATATGGTCTCCATTATTTTTTGGCCTTCTTGTACAGTGATTAAAACAAAAATGAAGGCTGAGGTGCCACAGTGGACATTTTGGATCATATTGAATCAAAGTGACGTCACAGATTCTTTCTTGTTGCTCAACATGCTGTAACTGTTATGTTTCCACATTAAATACAGACAGCAAATACAGGATGTTTTGCCGCTAAAAAGAATCTGTGACATCACTGTGCTTCAATATGGTCCAAGAAGTCCACCGTAGCACCTCAATCTTTAACTCCGTTTAAATAACTGTAACAAAAAAAAAAAAAAATCCCCCAAAATAATAAAGACCATATTTGGAATCAGCACGAAATTGCCATTCAGATGATGCACACTTTCTATAAACGTGGTCTTTTCTATTAAGGCAAAATACAGTCCATCAACAGGTCAGTTGTCTCATTCTCGATCTGGCCAAACAGAACTTTGCTCACCATCCCAGGGTGTAGAATCGCTTTCTCTTTCACTGTCTCCACCACCACCTCCCACGCTCTTTTTCACAATAACAGCAGACTTCATCTTGGCGTCTTTTTCCTTTCTGCCATGACCTCTGGATATCCTCTAAAAAATAAAAGCAGAAAAACCAAAACATAGGTGTTACCTTTCTTAATAATGCCTGCCATCATGCATATCCATATCATTTCAGTGATATATTCAGGATATATATGAAGTTTTGTGAACTTTCACTGAGCCAAGTTTCATAATCATTGGTCATTTCTTCAATTGCTGCTCAATGCCATACTTGAGAATTTTTCACTGATACAATGGCTTTTAGTCTTATTTATGAAGTGCCTGGAGTAAATCATTGAACTTTGGGAAGTAACTGACAAACTTCCACACCTGTGAAGTACAGATATGTACACCATGTCGCCGACAAGTGGTCTTCATATCAGATCTGTCCGTACGATTTCCTCCACATAATTACATCATTTCTATAATTTATATTCTGACCAGAGTGACGCTTTAACATTTGTATCATATTAATTCAAGGGAGGTGATCTGACAGACTGTCACCAATTAAGCCATCAAGAACAGTGGGGACCGCACTTAATGTATGCTTGGGTTTTACCTCATAACAACTTTTCAGTTATATGGCAACGTGGTGTCCTTAGAATGTATATAATTATACTGTGTCTCCTTGTGAGTCAGCGTCATCAAAGTGGAGCAAGCAAAGGAACATTGTGCTGAAGACACCAAACATGACACCCCACACAGTGACATTATACTGACATCTGGCCAACGCGTCCTGTTTCCTTGCTCTACCCTCTCAGTGTTGAGTGCCAAGTGAGGCAGCAACAAATATTATTATCAAAATCTTTGATATGACCTAGCCCAGGATGGATCCCAGATATCCCAACCTCAAGGTGGACACTCTAACAAAAAAGGTTCCGTTCAAGAATAAATCCGTTAAATTTTGGCTGTGATCTTCCTGAATGGGATCCAAATCAAGGAATTTGTGAAACAATTATTCATGGTAAAAGAGACAGGCCAGAAATGCAGAGTAATGTCCCTTTGTCTCTAGCGATGAGGGAGTTTGTGGATTTTGCTGGGCATAGGTTTATGGGTTCCCAGCACTTCAGCCATGTAGTTACCTTTGGGGATAGAGACTGGCTCCTTGCCTTCGGCTTGTCCTTATCCGTGCGGTGTTTTCTGTGTTTGCCCTCGTCACCGCTGTCCTCCTCTCCCTCTCCCCCTTTCCTGTGAAGGGACATAATTAAAATGAGCGATATTTACTTATTGGTGTTTCACCTAATACTCAAAAATGTTCACTTATACAAAATCAGAATTAAAAATATCGTCAGGGTTTCAGCTGACAAGCGCCACTGTAGCTAAATGGCCAATATGTTAAATATGACTGGCGATGTTTTCTAAAATCTGGCAGAGCAATTTGGAGAATGATTATTTCAGAACAAATTTTGTGTTACTTCTTTGTGAAAAGGTCAAATTTATCTCTATACTCCTACAACACGTCACAATGTTGGTATAGGGTTTGAAAAGGTTCAAGAGTTATGTTAGTGGTAAGAAAAATCACAAGTTTTAGCATCAATGTCTTCAGTCTGAAGCCTCCCTTACCTGGACTGCTCCAGATGAAACATTATGGTTTTCCTTGCACGTCATTATTTCCAACCATACAGTTAACCTTATCTAGGAATCGTTACCAAAATTTAAATGTAGTGATTTTCAGTGGCACATTTCATGTTTAAGAAAAATATGAGCATAAACATTTATGACCATTTATTTATTTGATTGGTGTTTTAAGACTAACTGGAGAGGAAGTCAGCCTGAGCTGGATTTGAACTAACAGCTATTGCACTGGTGAGAGGCCCTGGAGTAACTGTATGCCCTGGCATACTAATCACTTGACCAGATGTCACAAACAGCATTTCATATGCATAATAACAATATTAATATGGCATTTTGATCAAAACACTCCGTACATCCTTGAAAAGAATTTTCTGTTGCGCATTACCCAACCCTATGATCACACGCATAATTGGGCCTTTTGGCATATGGATAATAATATTAATTTCACTTTGATATTAACACAATGGCCATCCTTAAAAAGAATTGCTTGCATATATGCCTCCTGGTAGGCCTCCCTCTTTTCTGGCTGATAAATAAGATACATGTTTCTGAGAAATTAACACAGAGGAAATGTTTTAAAAAATTCCATTGAAATCTAAAAAACACTTCAGGAGAAGGGCCCATTTTGGGGATGGTCAGTCAGGTCATGCCTAATGAACACACTTTTAAAGATGACCTAGTATAATTTATAATCAGCATTTTGTGCTGATAATAATTATGTTGATAGAACATCTGGCAATATGCACCATGACAATGTCACTAATGCCTACAGTTATAATGCTAATCATGTTTGTTTCATGTCATTTTTTTCATTAGCCTGTCATGGCCAACAGTGGCATCATATGAAAGATTTAATTTTCCCTAAGAATCTAGTTTGGCACAAGAGAAAACTCTGCTGAAGTGGAAGGGCTTTATTTATTTATTCATTTGATTAATTGTACATCAGACCCAAGAATTTTTCATATCTGTGATGGCAGTCAGTTTTATGGCTGGATAAAACCAGTGTGCCGAAGGTAAACCGCTGATGTTTGGCAAGTTACCGATCAACTTTCGCACGTGTCACATACAGATATGCCCGCCATAAAGGTGGAGGACGATATACATTAGCGGCATTTAATTATTAATTTGATTGGCCATACAGAGAAATATTTTACTCATATGACGGTGACTAGCATTACGGTAGGAGAAACCGAAAGCTATCTCCAGGTTGTTGCTAGACCTTTCCAACTCCGACTGGAGAAGAAAACAGCCAGAGCTCGACTTGAACTCAGAGCGACCATGTTGGTGAGAGGCTCCTTGGTAATACTATTGTGCTTGCCACATAAGCATTCTCACCTGCTTACTGTCACCAAGGGACAATGATTGTTGATAGGCAGGCTTAACGAAATACCACCACAGTGATGGGCATGCCAAGATACAGGATGGCAAGCAAAATGACCCTGGTGGTTGCAAACAGCAGGACAGCAAACTTTTTTTGCTCACTCATTCCAAAATCATTTTTTGATTTATTTAACTGTGCAATCATCACTAGGATTTCCCGTCAAAATTCTGACTATGATTGCGATGAAAAACTGTATGCAGACTGAGCCTGAAAGCCACCATGATACTGTCATCAAGTCCACTCAGTTCATGAGCTGCAATTACAGTGACCACCTAACAACCGCTGCAGTGTGACATGTTCTGTCACATGTACATGTATGCACGTTTGGCTCAGTGGTTAATACTGTAACATTTGAATTAGCACTATGTTTTCAGAAGTTTCTTGATTTTTTTTGCGAGTCAACTCTTGTGCATGCCTGTTTCATAAGCAGAAGTGTGATTATCAAAACCCTGGGAGAAGACCAGGAGTGTGATTTGCATACCTAGTGTCACACTCCCCACACTATTCGTTATTTCATGTGTGTGTTATTAGCACACCTCGAATTTTTAGAAGTGTGCTAGGTATGGGAGTTTGATATCATTCCTCAAAGATGAAAGAGTGCTTATGAGGGCAACCAGTTTTTTAATTAAAATCACTTGCTCTCACAGCAACTATCTCAAAAAGCTCCAGCACTGTACCATCGCAATATACCTTCACCTAGCCAGCCCTTCAATAGCCTGGTTATTTAGATTTCAGTCTTCCACGACCAGGCACTGAGTATCAAAATCCTTTCAACATCAGAATTCTTCAGGTGATAAGTTGAATTAAAACTACCTCAGCTGACCGCTGACTATCACACTGTATTGTCTGCAGTGGCTTTGCATCAACTCTTGCTTAGATATTTGGATTTTGCTGGCATTCAGTAAGCTGCTATGTGTACAACCGTGTGACATCTGTAAAGTCGAGCATGCATGCGAAGCACAGCAAGCAATATTCAGCCATCCTGGTTTTAGGGCTCCACAACTGTAGCGTCTAAATTCACTGGGGACGGGAATCAGGATAACACTGAAGAGGAAATTTCAAAATGAAAATACTCATATTGTGGAGAATGCAATGAACACAAACAGTCATGCAAGTAGATACAGGAACAGAAACAGCATGACTCGCTGCTGTTCTAGGGTTACCCCTTGCCTTTACATCTATTCTGCAAACCAAAAAGCACAAACCACACGTAAATTAAAAAAAAAAGAGTTAAAAATTTCACCTCTTTGATCGTGAACTGGTGAACGGCCCGTGAATATATCTACATGTTGGTCCGTAATGACAGCTTCCTGTTTTCAGCCAATTGCGGCATTTCTCCAGGTACGATCCCGCGTCCTGCCTCTGTAACAAAAATCACAATCACAATTTGGGAAACTGCCTGAAAGGGCTTTCTATTCATGTGTCTCCAGGCACTATTTGGCATTCTGATACCAGTAATGTGGATGGCCTAAAGACTGGAATAATTAACCAAACAGGTATAAAGGCTAGATCTGAGAGAGGTCCGCCGCACAGAAGTCACCAAAAGACAGGCACTAAAACAATGGTTTCAAAATGAGATCCAAAAGCAACCCAAAATATATCTTATCTGAAGAAGTGCTGTATTTTCAGGTCTCTGCCTTGGACTGGATTGAGGAAGGTTGCAACCATGATTGCTCTACTCATTTGTCATGTTGTTGGTGTTACTTGCCCAAAACTGGTGGGGCAAACAAGGGAGATAATTTAGTCAAACTGGCTTCCCAAGCAAGCATTCATAATCAAATTTTTTTGTTGTTGTTATATTGTTGTTCGGGTCAAGAAATAGGTCTAAAATGGTACTGTAAATAGTATTATACATTTTTGGATAATTTGAAACGTACTCCCACGAAACAAACTTAACATGGGCCTACACTGTTATAACACTCCTCCCTGGAAACATATATAACTGCATAACATATTATTTAGCCCATCTAAGGTAGATTTATATCTTGAGACTGGTATCTCCCAGTGATAACTGCTGGAAAACAGTTCATTGTCGTTACACGTTCAAGATGCCAAGAGTGTTTGAGGTGAACTGAGAGGGGGTTGTTTTGGATTTGCATTATGTGGGCAACGCAGACCGGAATAATTTAGATAGGCTAAATAGAATGGTATGTAGTCACCAAGGTTTCTGGAGAGTAGTATTTTTCTACAGTTTTAGACTCATGTTAGGCACGTTTCTTGGGTGTGGAAGGCCAGTCAAACTGCATTGCCACATGGCAATGGCACATGTACAGGGCAGGTCTCAGACATGGAAATTTGAGCGTTGCTGATGACCACATCATTACTAAAGCAAATTTTAACCTCTGAGCAACATCAGCCTAGTGTTTCTGCTTCACGTGGAGTGAAGTTCACTCTTGTAGAGACCCTGGGCTTAATTTAATGAACTTCTAGCTTTCAAGCGAGTAGCATCTGCCAGGATGGCATGTACAGTAGTTCAGCGACCCTCCGAGCAGTCACGTCTGACTGATCATCGATCCCTTTCTCCACGGTTTATTGTTAATTTGTGAATGAACAGACCAAAATTTACAAGCATAAAATCCTTTTTCCCCTTAAGTTTAACTGCACTAAGGTGCACAAGGACTGCCATTAACTATTCTCGACTGTGGAAATCCGGGCACTTCACTCGCTTGAGGATGCAGCAAGCAGACGATGAGGTGAAAGGATAGGAAAATGAACAACACTGGAAAATATTCTGAGAACTACGGCTAAATCATAACCAGAAATTACAGTGGGTTCAGCATATGTAAATTCCGAATGTTAACGAAAACTAGGTTTGAACTACACGAGTTCCGTATTAACTTCCGTGTCATTTTCACGATGTTTTCACCGCCAGGTCTGTGCAAGCAAAGTGAGTCAGCACGAGTAAAGCCGTCAGGATGTCCGAGGTCTCGAATTATCGTTGTTGTTGACTTTCTAACATTGTAAATAAGCAAAGTAACTCCGAAGAAAATAATTTTGATGTTCTCAATATTTCGACTTTAATTAAGCCATCCTCAGGTGAAATACGTCATGTGGGGCACGTTATAGGTATATATACAAACATACAATAGGCCCCAGAAAAGCACAGTAGAAAATATGATAAGGATAGGGGAGCATGGTAATAAACATTTATGGTGTTGTTTTAGAGTCAGATGAATGGGTTATGACAGTATCAACGAAGGATTACACGTGGTGTTTGATGACATAACAGTGTAGCCCCCTTAGTAGCCTATAGCAGTTAATTGTCAGTAAAGTGCCAAATCTACATTAAGAACGAGGAGGGGCCCAAGAAATTAAAAATTAAAATAAATTAAGAAATAGGTAGCAGTGTGGTTTATATGAAAAAGGCAAAGCCTAGGGGCGAACACAGAACTGACGACTTGAAGTGTGTGAAGCTCAAGCTCAATAACTGAACAGAGCCAACTGATATGATTTTTGGCGCTTACTTTAAACTGGTACCTTCTATTTACAGTGTGGGATAAACAAACTTGTTATTTGTTTTCATTTATTTAATTAGTGTTTTACAAGTATATTTCACTTATACAACAGTGTCCTGCATTATATGGCAGCAGGAAAACGGGCAGATCCTGGCGGAAACCCACTACCATCTGCAGGTTGCTAGCAGGCTTTCCTACTTGTGCCCGAAAAGGAAACCATCTTGAGCTGGACTTGACGTCACAGCTACTGCGCTGGTGAGAGGATCTTGATTAATAGAGCTGTGCTAGCAAGACAAGCCCCTGAATAACTTGTTATTCTGCTACGGCTAAATTGCCTCCTCCTTCATTCAACATCTGACATCTACGTTTTCGGCCAACCAGTGAATGTTAGAATATCAATACGATAACGAGAGGTAGGGACTCCAACTTGTGGAAACTGTGAACTTGAAACAAGTGTATGTGATTAGTACACACACAAGTGGGTGTGATCATATATAGACCAGTATATCCCCTATTGTTATGTAACACTCAGGTTATTGACAACCCACCCAACTGGAATGAAATGTTATTTAAAGAAGCATTAGCAATCAGGTGGAATAGGCCTATACTGGATCACAGAGTTATGGCCTCTAAGGAGCCACAACTGTGTAGATAAACCTTTTCTGTTTGAAATTAAAACTTGCAGAATAATTGTCATCCAGATATGACTTTTTGAAAGCCTATCCTCCACTTTAGATGACCTCTATACCTGTTTACCTCTGTATATAGACATTCACATATAAATTGCACGTGCATATGTACTATTATGTTATAACCAAACTGTTACCTATTCTTACTTTATTTTAATTTTCAATTTCTTGAACACTCCTCTTTCTTACCACTGATATGGCACTTTACTAACAATTAACTGCTAAAGGATACTAAGGGGACTATACTGTCATGTCATTATACACAACATGTGTAATCCTTTGCTGATACTGTCATAACCCATTCAGCTGACTCTAAAACAACACCATTCTGTAGAATTTGCTCAAGTTTTAGTATGACTTAACAGTGTGCGTTTGGGGTCAGAAGTTGTTGCAGATGCAAAGTATCCAACCTAAGGAGAAAAATGCAACACAGAATCAGAGCCGAACTGATCGGGTGAAAGCCGGACGATAGGTGGCCCTGTTTGCGTCATTAGTGTTCAATGGGACCTTCCCGTGGCGTTGTAGCGTAGAGGAAAGACCATGTTATTATTTGGCTACCCACATGACACATTTCTCCTGAAGATGACTTAATTCAAGTCAAAATATTGAGAACATCAAAATAAATTTCTTACGAGATACTTTGCTTATTTACTATGCTAAACTATTCAGTGGATCAACTAGATTCTGACGTTGTTGTTGTTAAAGCCTGTGCGCAGAATCACACGCCATGCATTTTCAACCAAATGGTTTTGAATTTCTCAAGTCCTCAGCTTTTACTTCCAACAACATACAAATACTCGCCCCACTACTTTTTTTTATCGTTGTGCAAACGCACAGATTTAACACTTCTTACCTCTCCTTCGAATGATTTTCTGGATGAAGTGGCTCCGGGTCCCAGCCTTTCGAACACACTCGGTTTACTTCGCTTCGATCCGCCTTCCTCGTCGGATGACTTCTCTCCCTCCACGGTCACTTTGCGACGGTTTTTACTCATTGCAGGACAGAAAGCTCCCTTCACGGCTACACCTCCGTCGTTTATGCACTTACGAATTCATCGGGTTATCGCCTGTCTGACAGTAACTGTAACATTTAGTTTGCAAACGATGATTTCCAGCGTTCAACAAGAAACCGGAAGCCGAAGAGAGATTCACGCGTGCGTCTCAGTACCCCTGAAGAGGCTCCCAAAGGGGAATGTCGATTGCCTAAGATCAAATTGCCCGTGATCAATGCCTTTCTGAATCTTCGCATCAACGTGAGTGGAGGGTGGCAAAGGTACTTCAGTCTTTAATTTCGATCTGTAGTTGCATTTTACTGATTATGAAAAATAAAAAAATCAAGAAAATAATTTGGAATGCTCTGTATCGGTAGACCCAGCAGTTTCGAGTTGCACATAACTGCGCATGAGCACGACGCGTCCTACGGTAGACAAACAAAAGCACATGGTCGTTCGTGCCATTCTTTCAACGTTACAGATTTCGGCGACAGCCCAGTATAGAGCTCTGTTCTAATTTTTTTTTCTGTGTGCTTCAATGAGATTTCCACTTCAAACAATCCTAGAGGCCGTGTATAGTGTCTGATGTCAAACAGACACATAAAAGACACGACTCAATCGTGTGTGGCTACTTACCGCTACAACGCTTTTAACACAGCTACAATGAACTGTTTATCCACCAGCAAAGGTATTCCGGTCATGCGCAATCGAAACAGCTATCTGGTTAATAAGAAGGCCACTACTGTGATTAAAGATGATTTGTTCCCTTACATTTCCTGCAAGCTCACTCTCCTACTCGGTATCCTATAGTCTGGGATTAATCAAACGCTAGAATTTGGATTATACATGTAAATGACGCGGATGCTGAATCTCTTTGTGTGAGACCCGTCTTATGCTGGGTACGTGTGGCGATGCGGTAAGACTTTCAGTTTCAGGCTGGCCCTTGATCTACGCCCGAGAATCAAGCCCAACGTCAGCCTTAAACTGTAATAAAACTACTCCCTGAAAACCTTGCTGACCAAATTCCATTTTACTTAGCCTTGTTAAATTATCCCGGTCTCAGCTGCCCAATGAAACCAAATCCAAAACGACTCAGTCAAAACACTAACGACCAATGGTCGTAGGGGTATATCTGAATCAAGCTACAAATTCGCATTTGATTTAGACTGGCCAATTAACGTCGTATGTAATCCCATATGTTTCCATGGAGTAGTTTTATAGCAGTTTAGGCCCATGTTAGGTTGGTTTGTGATCTGAGGGCTGATCTGAGAGACAGACCGCATAGCTGCGCGGTAGAGCATATATAGGGCAGGTCTCAGACCTGAAAATTGAACATTCGCGTCATTTATAATGGAAATTCCAATATCTGAACAATCTCGGACTAGCTAGCCTCCCTATAGTCGAGAGTAAATATTTTCGAATCCTACATGAGGTCAGCTTGTATTTACCATTTCTGATATTATTAGGCCTATACCAGTATTAACAAATGCAAGCGTAATTACACAGAAGCCTCCCACTAATGCAGTCGCTGTGAGTTCAAGTTCAGCACATGTTGCCTCTCCAGCCATACGTGTAAAGGTCTGTCAGCAACCTGCGGATGGTCGTGGGTTTTCTTCGGGCTCTGTCAGGTTTTCTTCCACCGTAATGCTGGTCGCCGTCGTATAAGTGAAATATTCCTGAGTGCGGCACAAAACACCAATCAAATAAATAAATAAATCGATAACCTACACTGGTCAGAGGTTTCCCCGGGCTCTGACCGTTTTCCTCCTACCATAATGCTGGCCACCATCGTATAAGTGAAGTATTCTTGAGTACAACGTAAAACACCAATCAAATAAATACATAAATCGATAACCTACACTTGTTCAAGGTCAGATCACATAGGGCCTGTTCGAGTTATTTCCGCGAACAACCTCCCCACCCACCCCCCCGCACAGTGATCAATACTGCAGACTGCATGCACTGTTGTACTTGAAACTTGCAAAACTTGTAAAACTTGTACAGTAAATGACAGGAGATATACTGTTCAGGTATTGTGGATTTTTACTCTGTTTTATTTTGTATAAGGTCAATGTATTATACACATATTTTCATTCAGTAAATGTGATAGTTTTCTCATATTTCCACAACAGCGTTCTCTCTTGCTTTAGAGAGGATTGTGAGTCCATTGTGATCTCTAGATTTAAGCTTTTGTCTAGACATGTTTTGTATCATAATTATGAGATATTTTCAATGATTTTTTGAATAAGTTCACAGGTGTGGTAATGCATTTGTTTTCTTTTGCCTGACTTAGTATATTCCTTAAATAAGTGGCGTAGTGCAGTGATTTGCATGATATCTGGACACAACGTTGTTGCATAATGTAGAGTAAAGTGCTTTGATTATATGATTATAGACGTGTTCCCCATGACTTGATGTTTTATTGAATTACTTGAATCTGATTAGTCTACACGTGTTTCGTCACCTTGATTTGTATACCAGAAAATTTGAATGGTTGTTTTAGTGGATAAATTTAATTTTAAGTCAGATTGTGAACGATCTTCATGTTACATAGCTTAACAAGATTTCCGCGATAATGAACAGTATTTGTTTTTTGTCCGCAATATGATGGAGAAATTTCAGTATATATACATACGTGCACAGCTGTCTTGGCCTAAGTGACTGTTATTTGGTTAAACTACTTATGTAGTAACAGGCGCATGTGATGTGCATTTGATTTAATTCCGCATCACTGTTCTGATACACTGTATTTCTACATTTTACAGAACTGATTACCAGCTGCCGAACTGACTCACGAACGAACGAACTCTCTGTCACATTTTGCACGTTGAATACACTGTTACTAAAACATTCTTCGCTACTGGACATTTTTTATCAGTCAGGATTACAAGTCTCAAGCAGGGCCAGTATAGCCGAGACATGTTTATGTGCAATGGTGGTCTGCTCTTTTGGTGGCGTTCCAGCAATGAAGCGCCGGCCTGTGTAATGAATCTTCCCGTGTGTGTAGTATTCCGGCATTAGTCTTGTCTGGTATGGACCTTTGACATTACGGCGAAAGACCATTAAAATTGAAAATCTTACTGACATTAATTTAATTTTATTCCAGGTGTAGAAACCATTTTGAAATAGCGTAATACTTATACGAGTCAGATTTCTTTAAACAATATTCACTTTTAAAATAAAAATTCGCAACCTATGAAATAAGTTAGTACAAAATGAACGAGTTTTGAAATAATCTATTTGACTACTATTGAAATGAATATTTACAAAACTGTAATATTAACTTAATTTTGTTTATTTATTATTAATTTTTTTTTAATCCAAAAAGAACAGATTTTTACAATAATATCAATTTACAATTTGAACAGTAGTTTTTGATTCAAAAGGGTTAATGTTTATTTCGAAAATGGTTCTGCTATATGTCGGTTTGTCCTATATTAAAGAATATTACACTCTGAGTATGATAACAGAAAACCGGACAGAAAACCATGCCCTGTGCCAGGTACACACATGTAAGCCTGCTTGACAAACCTCTAAATGTCTTCATTAATTGTAATTATTTATTTATTTGATCGGTGTTTTACGCCATACTGAAGAATATTTCACTTAAACGACGGCGACCAGCATTATGGTGGGAGGAAACCGGTAAGAGCTCTGGGGAAACCCACGACCATCCGCAGGTTGCTGGCAGACTTTCCCACGTACCATCGCAGAGGAAGCCAACATGAGCTGCACTTTAACTGACAGTAACCGCATTGGTGGGAATTGTAATTATAGGGGATGTCACAGAATCTAAGTGTTAACTAGCCCTTAATTCACAGGGTCTATGTCACTGACAGGCCAAGAAGGGCCGTTCAAAGTCGATAATGGCAATCAGCCCTACATATACTAAAACTCTGTCATTTATGTTTCGTAAGGGTAAAAGGTAATAGGACCGTAATTACATTGTGGTTTGTTATTAGTAATTTAGGCTTATACAAACTGTAAATTTTATAAAAACTGTTTATATTTTAAACACTTTCATGCATCAGATATTAAACACTTGGAAATTATACCATTATAATGTATGCCTGTTTTAGAACCTTATGTGTACATTTATTAGACATGCTGATTTGAAGTTTAATGACTCATTGGGCGTTGCTCATACATGTACATATACTATAATATTTTGTATGTACTTTTTTCTTACCATCTATATATTTACTATTTAGATCGCTATTTGTTACAAATTCCTTTCGAAATTTCTTTGGAAGTATGTCCACCTGGAACTTCAGCCCACGCTATACGGGTGCTATGTAAATATTGGTTGTAACGTTTAGGCCCGAATAAAGAAAACATCAAGAGACCTGACATCCAATGGCATGGCTAGCCCATGCAACATGACCTTCCATATCTCATGGCATGGCTAGCCCATGTACCGTGACCATACAGATCTGATGCCATGGCTAGCGCATGTACCGTGACCATACATATCTGATGCCATGGCTAGCGCATGTGTCGTGACCATATATATCTGATGGCATGGCTAGTCCATGTACTCTGACCATACATATCTGATGGTATATCTGGCCCATGTACTCTGGCACATGCACCTGGAACTTCAGCCCACGCTATACGGGTGCTATGTAAATATTGGTTGTAACGTTTAGGCTCGAATAAAGAAAACATCAAGAGACCTGACATCCAATGGCATGGCTAGCCCATGCAACATGACCTTCCATATCTCATGGCATGGCTAGCCAATGTACCGTGACCATACATATCTGATGCCATGGCTAGCGCATGTACTCTGACCATACATATCTGATAACATGGCTAGCCCATGTACCGTGACCATACATATCTGATGGCATGGCTAGCCCATGTACCGTAACCATACAGATCTGATGGCATATCTAGCCCACGCACCGTGACCATACACATCTGATGGCATGGCTAGCCCATGTACCGTGGCCATACATATCTGATAACATGGCTAGCGCATGTATCGTGACCATATATATCTGATGGCATGGCTAGTCCATGTACTCTGACCATACATATCTGATGGTATATCTGGCCCATGTACTCTGACCATACATATCTGATGGCATGGCTAACCCATGTACTCTGACCATGCATATCTGACCGGGTGGGTTGATGCGTTAGGTAACACCAGAAATGCTGATCTTGAGAACAGTGCGCTATACAGACACGAGTGATGTGAAAAATAATGGCTATGGAACTAGGATATTTAGGAGTAACGCCAACGCTCGTAGGTTAAATGATATGTTGGTAGCAAAAGCTAGTCCATACACATAGGCGTCTGAGGTTTCCAGAATGTAGGGTTCGACTGTCAAAACAAACTGGGCGATGGTTCAGGGGTGCCCTGTGGTCTCATTGAGAAATCGCCCTCAATAGGATACACATGTGCAATCTGACCAATAGGGTCCAAGATGTCGCTACGAATTGAAGGGTGCTAGAGCACTGATTTGATAATACTACCACACACGTAGTCTAGGTCGTTGACTCACTATAAATTTCTGCAATAAGTCGACATTCTAACTATAACTTCGTCCACAGTACGTGTTTTTCAATCCATTTAATATAGTATTATGCTCAAAATGCAACGCGTTATAAATTTTTCAATCCTTGAAATCCAAGTAACACATTATATCTTGATATACGAACTTTATAATCGCTTTCACTAGTCTGAATGTTCGTCAGTTTACGTATAATTGCCGGAAAGGAAAAGTAGACACAACAATGCTCTTTTTGTCACTTGAAGATTCTTGAGAGGACAATGGAACGAAAGGATAGAACGATGGTACGAAGTGATAACACAATAATGCGAAGCGATAGTATGATACCGCGAAGCCAAGACGCCATACTGCGAAGCTATGGAACGATGATAGCACTGTTGTCATCGCTTCGCAACATCGTGCCATCGCTTCGCAAGGTCGTGTTATCGCTTGGCATTATCGTGTCATCGCTTCGCGCTATCGTTCTATCGCTTCGTTTCATGGAACGATAGTACGATGGTACAATGATGGCCTTAACCGACCATTGTCTAGAGTATATTGCACAGTGAAAGTAGAACAGCATAAACGTTCTTCAAGTGCATCTCAGATGAAAATAACCCACCCGGTGCGAATGACTCATTTATGTCACGGTGTGCAGATTATAGTTAGCCATGCATGATTCTAATGAGTTGCTTATGACCCATTATGGTATGTTAATTGCACGAAGCTGCACATAGGATTACGTGAGGGAAATTCCCAATGAACGCGCACGGCAGATCACGAAGTCACGTCAGAAGGGGATTAACGCCCGCTGTAGCTTAATTACATGTATATGTAACGCAATTTAAGACTAAGCCTTACTAATTGAAATCAGCAGTGCCTAACCTCAGTCGTTCAGGTTTCCTAACCCTTCAGTAAATCTGGTGACATGGTTATTTTAAGAACTATGTTACAGTACTAGCCGTTAGTTATTTCAGCTTATATAGATGCCTGTATGCTATAATACTTCAGTAAATTTGCTGCGTTCTCTCTTATATGTTACTAGCTTTATTTAATATTGATATAGTTTTCTGTTGAATGTTGCTTTGGAAATTAGTGTTATTTTGGAAACGGGCCTTGTGGTTATCGACTTGAATAATTCTATGATAACAACTACTCATGCGCATCTATAACAACGCCAATCCGAGACCGTTCAGCCTGTATACATATGTATATGTTTGTTCTGGCCCTGTTTGTCTGTATATATGCCTGAAACGAGGTTACCTTGTTTTGGGATTTGGCTGTGGAAGAGCAGTTATGGCGCTTGTCCACAAGGGATGTCGGCTAGAAATCCTGCATCGCAGTGAGAATTTCTGAACTCCCTTGCTCTTATATTCGAAACCGCGGACATCCGGGCACTTCACCCGCTCGAGGCAGGGGCAAGTAGACGACGCGTTGAAACATAGCATGTGAGCTGAAAGAAAAGAAAATGAACAACACTGGACAATATTCTGAGAACTAGAACTGGTAATGACCAGAAATTACAGTATGCTTTACAACAGAACAATCTGCATAGCATGTGTAAATTATGAGCGTTGACGAAACGTAGTTTTGGACTTGAGGCCGTGAAGCAGAGTTCCCTATGAACTCCAGCGCCATCTTGTCAATGTTTTCACCTTCGTGTTAGTGCGAGCAAAGCGTGTTGCCGCGTGTACAACTGCTAATGCCCCGATGTCCGCGGTCTCGAATAGTTCTCGTGGTGCCTTGGTACGCAATGGATGATCCTCGTTTGATGGTTGGCGCAGATTATTCAAGATCACGGACATCCGGGTAATCGGACATGTCGCCCATGGTAACGCTACTCGCTATAACACGGTGGTGAAAACCAATCCGGCCGCCATTTTGAATTTACTTTGCTAAACATACAGACGTCAGTTATTTCTCTCCCTTAACGCTGTCCAAGTTTTTGGGTGTACACACCACAATATAAGTACAGATCGGAAGTTATCGTTCGAACTGAACAGTTGGCCATTTAAATGGCTGGTCCACCCAGGCACCGGCTGGCAACCTGAAAGAAACATTTTTTCAGTCCAATCGTAGCCAGTTTTAGGTTGGTATCTCTCTTTACCAGCACCTTGCAAAGAGTCGAAATACTGGTGCAACATCTCCGCTGCGACACGGTCCACTATTTTTCTTTAAAATATTGCATTGTATATTTTTTGGTTTGTTTTCACGCTAACCAGGTATGTGTCTGACCAACATTTCTTTCTCTGTGTACGTGAGAGCCTGCTTTGGAATTCAATCGCGTGTTCTCGAGGCTTCTATGTTTATCAGTTTCGTGTCATTGTGCATGAAGCGCATATTCTGGAAAGATGTACCCATATTGTAAACATGTTTACGAACAGAGCATCCAGAATTTGCTTTATGTTAGCCCATAAATATGAGCGACGAAGTTGTTTAGCTGGAGGTCATTTTACTTATATCCACTCAACAGCAGCAGTCATTTACTTAAGTTCACTTAGAGAGCAGTCGTTTTACTTGTGTCCAGTCGAGTCATATTTGCTCTTGTCTACTTAGAAGGATATTTGTGGGATTTTAGAGATATTGGCTTTCACGCCTTTCGACAGTTTTGTCGTTTTGTACTCCATTTTTCGGTACGTAGCACTTTGTGAGCTTGTGTTTCAATACTTGCTATTTGGTGTGAGACATTCATTTGGAGCTTGTATCACTCATTGTCTCTTTGAGCGATTACGTACATTTCATCCCAGTTTACCCAGAAAATAACTCAGTGTATATATTTCCGAGGAGTGAAACATACATCTTCGGCTCGGCATTACAGACCCTATTGTCAACCCGTGTGGTCAGGAAGCTTGCACCATGCCGTGGAATTGGAACCGGGCCCTCTCTGCTGTTCGTCACTACAGAACTTGTTGATTTGTAAAGAATAGGTTGAGTTATTGCTCGTCGCCGATTCACTTTTCCGATGATCAATGAGAAAAGGACATTTTTCAATAAATTGACGTCATATCACGTGATATCACCCTCATCCTTACTACTGCCGTATATATTTGTTAGTTGTACTATTTGTCTGTTTTCTTCAAATATATGTATTAAACTTATTACAGAGTCTTTGTGTTTCTTTGTTTGACCTTGTGTAAGACTTATCGCCGTCTAAGAGTTGAACAAGTCATTTGTATCATTTTTCCTCTACGATAGTGGCGCCCTTACAGTTTGTATGGTTTGCAATGTAAATTCAAAATGCCAGCCAGATTTGTTCACCGCTGTGTAATGGCGTTACCATGGGCGACACTACCGAGTGCCCGGATTTCCCCCGTTCCGAATAAGGTCGGTTGAAAATCACCTGCCTGCCACCAATACATAGTTAGCGGTATTCAAAACGGACAGAATCTGCAATGTACTTAGTGCCAAAAAAGATACCCAAGCAAACTGTTACCGTTTTTTAGTGAGATACTGAGTAAATAAGGAGTTTTTCTTGTATAAATGCATTTTAGGGATATCGTATTATATATATGTACCTTTTAAGCTACAAATTAATAAAAACCTTATTTCCTTATTGTCTAAAGTCTATTTTGTTCTGAATATACTTAACGCTCTACCTGCGTTTTTTAATGGCGCAAACTGTATACAAAGAGGTTCGGATACCATAAACAGTTTTCGCGTGCATTAGAGGGTGAGATGATGACGTGGTATAAACCTATACCTTGGAGAGCAGATATGTAGTTAACTATATTTTTAATGAATCATAGTTTTTAACGTTCTAATTTCTTTTTAAAAATTACTTTTGAAACGTCGACGAATATTAATTACCGTCAGAGGACTTAATCATGGCACCAGCACCAGGTAAAACTGTAAGTAATAGTTCCACAGTATGATCTGTTTGCTGTGCACTGCCGAATACAGGAGACTCCTGCAGTGTACTCACATCAGATTATGCAATGAATGGTTTTGGAAACAGCTGGCGACTGGTAAACATGTCGGAAACGGCAGTGCGCGGTTTTCGGTGAGAAAACTGGACGGTTAGTTTTCATGCGTGAGGTATGATGAACTGTGATGAGCCTGTCTTACCTGTCAACTTTGGGAAATGTCAGAGAGGGAGGTTTTGGGGGGGAGCGAAACATGAATGTGCAACCTACCCTTGAGCTTTGTAGAGCGCTGTGCTTTCTTTCTTTTTTGTTATTACTTCTTTCTTTCTTTTTCGTTATTATTACTTAATTACCTAAATTAATGTTTTTTTTGCAGAATATGTAAAACAGTAAAGCAAGGCGTAAAGTATTCCGGATAATCTGACTAGTAGCAACATGAAAGATTTATTCCCAACCAGTTCTAAAATAACCTATACTAAACATTTTGGAAAATGAATAGCAAACTGCATCAGTTGCAGATTTGCGGTGCGAAACAGGTTATTTTGTGCCTTGAAAGTTAAGTAACGTCACTGTTCCATCCAAATTCATTGTTTATTTACTCCTGTGGGCCTGATTATAGAGGTAAGTGGCACTTTGCAGCCTTAAGTTCATCTTGTGTAGGTTTAAAGTCACTGGCCTTGCAATCGGAGTTTAGTTTGCAGCTAAGAAGAACACACACAGTGTCACTGGCCAAATCAGTTATGTTTTCTGTGACAATCTTTCGGACCATGGAGAAAGTTCTTTCACTTTACGCATTGGAATGAGGGACGCACAGAAGACATTTCATCAGCTTGCTGATATTGCTGAAGATGAGCTGACCTACTACTACTTTCCCATGCAACCCCAGAACTTGACAATGATCATGTCCTTTGGACACATCCCCATCATCCTGCAGCTGGTATTCAAGAAATTCATCACCCAGTACACTTGTATCAAGGTCAACCTGGAGGAATGCTTAGTTCTTCTTGTGGTTTTCCGAAGAAATGTGTTTTACGAGATCATTCTTCCCGCCTCGAGAGAAACTAATGTCCATGCCACAAGGGACACACCAAGCTTGTGACTTCTAGCAATTAATGCATACTCTTTCAACCAGTCCTGTTTTAATTTACACAAATACTTCGTCTTTTTGCTTGCTTTCTCAGATTTTTCACCATAGCCACGTTTTTCTCCTCGATAGGCCATTTTGAAAATGTACAGAATGCATCGCGATTCGCGAAGACGTTCGTGCGAGGCAGCAGAGAACATTCATCTGCAGACAGAGACACCTAGTGTCAGAACCGGGAACCAGATTATTCCTTCAGCTGCCCCCGCAGACGACTTGGCGCTTTGGAACCGCTCTGTTAGACTTCGCCGACTAGTGGACCTTGATATCGGGAGATGTTTAGTGTTAATCGGGAGGTCGGAAAATAACTCTCCAAATCGGGATTCTCCCGACGATATCGGGAGAGTTAACAGGTATGACCAGTTTTCAGGTTTATCAGGTGGATGTCGACATTAGCCAAAATTCGCGTTAAAGGAAATTTACCAACGTGTGAATGAAACAATTGTCCTTTCTTGTCAGTTGGTATGGTAATATTCAATATACGTACATTTAAAATCGGTTGTTGTTGTCCTGAATGTATAGATCATTTATATACTTTGTGGTTTATAATTACATGCACACAATTACGTTTGCGTATTAATTAGTAGTCACTGCCCTGGAATAAAACGTACTCGAAATACAGTCACCAGTGATTAGGTTTATTTAATTATTTAGTTATTTATTTGACTGGTGTTTTTTGCCGCACACAAGAATGTTTCATTTATAAGGTGGCGGTCAGCAGGAAACCAGACAAAACCCAGGGGAACCTTTTAACCATCCACAAGTTACTGTCAGGCCTTCCTACTTATAGGGCCTGCATAGAAAGGCCAGCAAGCCAGGAAGACAGCATGAGTTGTGTTTGAACTCACAGGGACCGCATTGTTAAGCGGCTCATGGGCCATTGTCTTTCTTGAATCTCAATAAAATGTCAACGACGTAACTCTGATGTGAGGAAGCCATACTTTGGGGATTTCCTGCATTATCTATATGAGATGGGCAGTGCGATGCATTACAATAATGTAATGGTGGGAGGAAAAGGGAGATCCCGAGGGAAACCCACGACCATCCGCAGGTTGCTGGCAGACCTTCCCACGTTCGGCCGGGAGGAAGCCAGCATGAGCTGGACTTGAACTCATAACATCAACAAATAGCCTCTGGTGGGAGGCTTCTGGGTCATTGCCCTGCGCTGGCATTCTACCCCCCCCCCCCACGGAGGCCCCCAGAATCTTACTCGAAGGAAAAAATGAATTAATATTTGGTGACTCAACGTCACATGGATAATTTTACACGGAGATTACTTATTCGAAATCGACAATTTCAGAATTTCAAATGATTTATCAAGTGCATCAAGCTATACTTGTCTTTGAACCGGTTCTTAACTGCTTGCGTAAGTTTTCGTCCGCACGAAATTTTGCCATGTGGAATTAACCATACTTCAGAAATACATGAAACTTAAATGCCATTCAAAAATAATGTAACTGTAACGTCGAAAAAAACCCTACAAAAACAGCATAATCTGTTCTTTTTTATATTGAACGATTCATTCTGTTCGCAGGCATTTTGTCCATATATGAATATATTAGTTGAACAAAATGGATGTCACGTCACTTTTAATATAGTAAAGCCAATGGTGTTATACATTTTTACTTATAGAAATGAGAGTAAAGAAATCTTGTGATGTTGTTTTCATTGTTTCCCATGCTACTGTCGAAATCCGAGAAGATTATTTATTTATTATATAATATTACATTAATTATAATTATTTAATATTATTCACTGATTATTTATTTCGGTGAACCAAGTTACATTGCATGCAAAAAGAAGAACACAGACACCGATTGTACTCCAAACAAGTTTTGTATAAAGGTTTGGTAGCTTTTCCTTTATATCGTCATTGTGAATATAGCTAAAGTCTATTCCAAAGAAATAAAATGTGAAATGTTGTATGCGACAACTGCAGAATGATCACGTTTGAAAAAAACAATATTGGCAACAGGCCGAGAGTTTTTTCTTCAGTACTTTTCTGAAGTTTATGCTACAGGTGAAAAAGATGACCGCCTTTATAGCAAAACTACTTTGGTAGATAAAGAGAAATATACTATTGACAAAGTGTTGCACAACAGATGGCCTCAGTCTGCCTTCTGAAATACTCTGTATGATCAAACTAAGCCGGGTCATGTGACTTGGCGCACTCATAATAAACACTGTGGCCGAGAGGACGAAGAGCATTCTGGCGACGCGAACCTGCGGGATGACCAGTGGCGGCTTCTTCCTTGTTCTCATTCGCCCATTCGCCCCTTTACCGGAATTTTTTTGTTCGTTTACCCCAGAGGCATTACAGACATTTTTGTATCTTTTACTAGAAAATCTCCGGTGAAGTCTAGACAAAACCGTGGAAGTTATGCATGTGAGAATCACAGCGAGAACGATAAAAGGAACCAGCAGCGTGAACACGGTATCACAGTAGATGATCACACGCCAGATCGCTTCGAAGTAATGTTGGTGGTGGCACGTTAAGTTTCCAGTCTTCGTAAGGATAGCGGTGGCAGAATATCCGGCCAGGCAACCACAAGTCAAGATGAACACAACGATCTTGGCTCTTTTCACCGTGCACAGAGTTTTTATTTTGGTGGGGTGGCAAATCGTGATGTAATTCTCAATAGAGATACAAACCACAAACCACACGGAAAGAAAAGCAGAAACGTACGACAAATACACGATCACGTGACACAAACCAGGCGTTTGCGTTACTTTGATACCTTTCGTTTCCAGATACGGCCAAATCAAAGAAACCAAGAAACCGGTGTCAGAGACCAGCACAGCTCTCAAGTACACGCTGGTAGAGGACTTCTGTAGAGTGGATTCTCGGAAAACCAAAATGGAAGTAATGTTTCCCAGAATTCCGAAAGTGATGAAAACTGGAAGTAAGAATTCATGCAGGATGCACATCGTCTTAAAAAGAACATGGTTCATTTGGAGTATCGTAAGCACTGTAGCGTTCAAGCCCGTCACGTTTTGGGTGGCATCATCCATGACGATATAATGTTGCAACAACGATAAAATGCTAAGACAGATGCCTCGATCCCTGTTATTGTCATTGACAGAAAGTTAGAACCATTAAATCACAATTTACACGTAGATCAACACATCAGTTCAACTTTATATCAACGGAATTTCCCAACTCCGATAATGGGAATGGGGAACTCGTAAAACTCTTTCCCGCCTTTAACAATAGAGTTCAAAGCTGTGCGCTCCATTGTTCTTTCCAGGTAATACGTCACATCTTTAGGAGTATATGTGCGCACAACACACTCATGTAGTACAGGAGCATTGCAGTCAGAGCAGGAAACTGCGCTTTTTTACTGCGATCTGGACCCTTTTGTGTAGCCCGCCAGAGTCTCCCACGAACGACAAATGGGCTGAGAACTTAGAATCCCTCTTCAGGTCAGCTGTTGTCACCATCAGTTCAACAGGACCGGAAAACAAAAAGAAATAAATTAATTTAACCTGTGTATTTATTGATTTGTTTATAATCTGTATGGGTGTTTTACACTGTGCCCGCGAATATTCTCTCGGACACGGATGTCATTTATATGGCATCTCACTGGAAAATGGTTGGTGGAGTGACGACATTGGACTGCCAGTCGACACCCATCTGCTTGTGGGGGCTGTTATCGACGCCCGCTTGTGGCCCTGAGCCTATCTAATGTTCCCTTAGGACTTGTCTTCTTGTCTTCTACCACTATACAGCGTGCATAGCTGTGCGTCACTGGTAGGAAAGTTTGTCAGCAACCTGCCAATGGTCGGTCGTTTACTCCGAGTACAACGACCAGTTCAATGTATAAATCTCACCGCCTTCGTACATGTATAGAAGTGAAAATTCTTAAGCGGTCGCAATGTATTCGTACACGTATTACTTTACCACTCCAAGTCTAATATTACGTCAGTCACCTACAAATAATAGATGAAATATGTTTTGTTTATTTTGTTATTTACATATTTGCATGATGTTTTAATACACTCACTTATTTCAAACTGTGCCATGGCAGTCACTTCTCTTTCCATTAGACTTCTCTTAATTCATTCAAAAAACAGTCCAAATGATAAACGTAGATAGTTTCGGAAATAGCTTTTCTGTGATACTAAGGTATTGTTCGACTAATTTATTTATTTATTTATTTGATAAGTGTCTAACTCCAGAGTCAATGTTTTTTATACTTATAAACTTATTTGACCGAGGTCAAGTTCATGGGAAAGTAGGAGAAATTGAAACGTCCGGCGTGAATCAGCTTTGGCGACTCTGAACGTGAATTGTATCATTGTTGATAACGTCTTTGTAATATAAATTTAGTAATAGAGATGGGGATAAATGGGGATAAAGCTATGTCCAAAGTAACTACCAGGGAAAGAAACGTATCTCTACAGAATCTACGGCCATGGGAGTTAGGCTTGACGTAAGTCACACCGTCCTTGTAAAAGAAGCCCCTGGTAATCGTAGTAATTCAGCGATTTTTTGTTTAATCCAGGAAAGGCCCGTCAGTTGCGTCTCACAAGGCTGTTCTGCTTTTCAACAATGTCATAATTGTCTTGCTTCATGTAAACAGAGTAACCCCGCTTAATAGCAGCAGGACCCTGACGTATTTCTAATGGTATAGGTTAAATTGATTATTAATACAATCGCAACACATTCATAATTAAGATGTGTTATCGTGGAGATTATACAGCCTTGTCAGGCTTCTTTTACCAGACTTCATTCTTCGTTCATTAGTAGTCATCCAATAATTAAATTCAGTGACAAGAGAAATAAATAAATCAACCCTGTTGCATTTTTACAAAAACCGGAAAGTCTTTTGAAATAAGCTTTGTTAGTAACGTTTGAGGAAAGCGTGAAAGAGACTGAGACGTCGAAAACGACATTCGTATACCAGACGTCAACCAAAATTGGCGTTCAGGATCATTAATCGCAAGACGACAAGTTTCCAAGACGACAAATAACACAAGCCTCCAAAGGGCCAAGAAAGTATATAACATATAAAATACTGGTAGGTTGGATTCATGCCAAGAGAAGCCATAAACAGAATGAGTGTTCTAGGAGGATGAATAAAATGAATTTAAACGGTGTCCTGTTTTAGCACATGTGGTGTCGTTAGTCAAATATATATCTCAAATTCGCTTTACTTTGGCTGCAACCGTGATCGATAGCCCCAAGCCCTGTTATAGGGATGTGTGAGAGAGAATCAGTTCTGATGTTATCTACTTATAAACGAAATAATCTCGATCTTCTATCATTTACATTTTGGGTTGTGTGTTTTTGTTTCCTCCAGCAAAAATTAGCCAAGGAGACCCTGGAAAGTGTAATTAAGACAAAAGCCTTAAGTATTACCTTGTCGACTGAATCCATCTTCAAGGACAAGCTGGTGTTATGCGAATCTGGTCTCAATAACACTTCGCATATATGTTCAAATACTGGTGATCAAGGTAAACCATCCAATCTCTTTGACATGTGTACAACACGACCTTCCCACTACGCATACGCCTCGGTTTTCAAGGGAACAGAATTACGAAGTCATACTTTATCGATGTCACACTGTGAATTGCGCAACCTGCCTGTTAATCACAAATTCTGGCAGGTGATCTGTCGGTTACTCATGAAACACCGTTTCCTGAGATTCTCTCGTTAATAAGCACGTAGGCGTTCCGATCGAGCCGAGCGCTGAAAAATGTCATGTTATCCGTAACCCGTTATGCCTGGAAATGTGACTTTGAATGGGTCTTCGCCCAGGTGCGTTGCTTGGCGGCTGCTTGGGAAAAGTCAAGATTGTATTCACTGGAGAACTTACAAGGTACATGTAACGAACATTCATGCGTATATAAACTGTGACTGCTGCCTTCTTGTGCATGGGCATTTTTTAACACCAGGACAGCGCGGAAAAATTTGGATGTAACAGATTGGTTTGTTAATTGGGTTCCATAGAAACAGGCAGAAAATGACCTATACTGTTGCATGTGATAATCAAAACTTATTGAAAATCAAATACAAGCATTTTCACCTTCTGTACCTTACCATATTTAGCCCGAGATCACGGTCTAAGGGTGACTTACATTTACTGATACGCTGGGACGCCTGGCCACCCTTAGTCCGCTGGCACGGTGAACCCGATTTAGGCATAATGTTTGTAAGAAGCTACCCACTCGTTCAGTTCTGTTACACGTGCGTTATATTCTTCCCCAATACATATAAAGCACCTTAATTTCGAAAGTTGAAATATTTGAGCACATTTTGTCACAATCGCTACTTTGCATTACCCCACCATTCTCAAATCAATCTTAGCCGAAGTACAAAATACGGTCAGCCGGCGCATGCTGCCATGCTTTCTAAATCTGTGTCAATGAAGAGGGCATGTTCAGCGTGGGTTGACCTTTCCGTGACATCATATCTTGAAATTGACATCCAGACTACACAAATCTATGCTTTTCATCAATTTGCATGAAGGTCAAAACGGATGCGCATGCGCAGAGAGCAACAATACGGTTTATTAATCCAAGTTGTCGACAACGCACGTGAGCGTAAGTCACTAAAGTGAATTATCTTGGATTTACTGGTTGTAAAGGCCACAGAATGTGAAAAAAATTGCCAGAAGAACAGGGAATGTGTTGGTGAACATTGTTTATCTCAGTTTAACCCGGCTCAAGCATGTCTTAGTTCATTTTGCACGAATTTGCATAGCGGAGAGTTTCTCCACGCAAAGCTATTTTTAAATACAACTATTTTAACCTGCATGGCCCCTCAGCTGTGATCTACACCTAGCCCCATATTAAATTATCACAGCCGAAATCCTTGGCTATGCCATATTTATCCATTGTGAACGGCCTTTGAAGCTTGTTTTGTCTTGTTTTTTGTAGTTGTTCGCGTGTTTCCATTTAGAAGACTCGAGTGTTTTATTTACTGTTGCTTTACGTCATGCTGAAAAAGGTTTCACTCATATGATGGAGGCCAGTTTTACGGGTGGGGTACTGCTCGGCGTAAACCACCGACCTTTGGTAAATTACTGACAAACTTTTCCACCTGGCACATACAGATGTGTACACAATATTTGTGGGATACTAGCGGTTTTCAACGAACGTTTGACTTGGAAAAGTGCCTTCACTAATGTTTGCATTAATCGATCTCGAGCTAGTAAGAACCGGGTTAGCGGTCTGTTAAGCGACGAAAGGAAGACTTCGGCGTAACGTAGTGATTTCTGTAGTCCTTTATATTGTATTACTGCATAAACCAGGATTTTGCTGTTGGATTGAGCATCCCCTAACCCTGGTCTCTGTGCATTGTTTTCATGTTATGATAACACAGCATTTTTCTTGGAATAGTTTTTAAAAATTGTGCGGACGAACTGTGTTTTATCTGTGTGAAGACTAATTAACGTATCGCTTAGATCTGGTGCTTTCCCCCGAAAATTGAAATTTGCAAATATTATACCTGTTTTTAAATCCGGGAACAAAGGTTTTGTTGAAAATTACAGACCAGTATCTTTGCCTTCAATTAATGGTCAAATTTTCGAAAAATCTGTTCATAGATCCCTTGCATCGTTTTTTGCTCCACTTCCGTGTGATGAAGAGAATGGCTTTGTGTCGGACAAATCTCTTGAACGGAAACTTTGCAGTTTCAACAGAAAGATTTGAGCCGCTACAATCAGTGTTTCGTATTCTGTAAGTAGAATTTTAGATATATGCACATGTTCTCAAAATGTGACGCACTAAGAGACACATTAGTTCTATACAGAGGGTAGAATGCAGACCATTCGAGTCTCTGTGGCTTGACCGTACTTCTACAGGTACACAAAAAAGCATTATAAATATTAAAAGGCTTTCAACGAGTCGTTGTTGTCAAATCCATATTTGCGCAATTACGGTATTTTTCAGTTACTGAAGGACTGTGGCGCTTTGACTGACACAGATGTGGACAATCTATTGCTTTCTGCTTTTCTTCCGTTAACAGATACCAACCATCGTTTTTACACATCTCCCAGACCAAGGATGTGATACGCAAGCTCTTTTTGGAGACCATACAGTTGATGAAGACACAGCAAACGTAATTTTTTTTTGGCTGTCTAGTATTAGTTAACGTGGCATCCATTATTATGTACTCCATTAAGAAACAGAAGCAACTTACAAAATTTGTTGTCTAGTTTTTTATGATAAAAATTACACATACAGTTCCAACACTATCCACAAATGTTGATCATGTTGGAATAGAAAACATGACATAACATTACGTTGGCAACATTTCATGACCGCCCCCGTCAACTACACATTTGCAAGTGCGGTGATTGTTGGGCCAAACGAAAACTACCTTGTTCCAAAGTTCACCATGAATGCTTTCGGCTATAGTCAATAAATTGCGCAGTTGTGATAATTTATCACACATCACTGTACTATGTTTTGCTTTTAAAAATTATTTAAATTGTTTCCAAATAAGTGACTACACTGAGTGAGTGTTGTGGGTTCTCACCATTGTAAGAGTGGACAAGTTTTTTAAATCCAACTGGTTTGTCGGTTAATGACAATAAAGCCGTAATCAAGGCCTGCTACTTGAAAAAACCTCATTCAGCACAAGATTCACTGAAGTTATAAATCAGTCTTTTTTTTTTCTTTTTTACATCGTAACATGTAAGTTTTTATAGCATTCAGTGATATAATGTTATCCATCCAGGTAGCGATTCTTCTTTCGGGTAAGATTTCTATGAAGAGTGTGATAGGTTATTGCTAATCTTTATACTGGCGGGGTAATGATCAAACAGTGACACGACTTCTGTAAAAATTAAGTTGTGAGTGGGATAGGGGGGTCATCCGTGGCTCAGTCGGTTAGCGCGCTAGCGCAGCGCAATGTTCCAGAAGCCTCCCACTAATGCGATCGCTGTGAGTTCAAGTCCAGCTCATGCTAGCTTACCTTCTGGCCGCGCATGGGAAGGTCCGCCCTCAACCTGCGGATGGCCGTGGATTTCTCTCGGGCTCTGCCCTGTTTTCTCCCACCATAATCCTGGCCACCGTCGTATAAGTGAAATATTCTTCAGTACGGCGTAAAGATCAATCAAATAAATAAATAAATCAATTAAATTCTTGTTGTTTTTTACTCTCGAAGTGTTTACGCACATTCTTTCAACAAGTTTGGTCTCAGTTTGTCAATAAAAAAACTTTTGTCGAGTACATTTTTTTCACACGTTTAATTAATTTCTGTGATTATTTTGAGGATCGATCGCTCACATTTATCTGCCATTGTGTTGTGTAAAACTGACGATATGCACTCGGTTTCACAACGTTTCTTCGCTTGGCTGGTACCAGCATATGACTATGATCTGCAGAACCACAGAAATAAATGCTTTGTGAAATTTAAAATCTAATGTATAATGGCACTGTTTGTAGATGTAATTAAGATTCCTGTGGTGGCGAGTAATAAAACCAGCGGCACACTAAAATTAATTTCCCATTTACTTACATATTAACGTTTGGTCTCACAGCACTGTTCCTAACTCTGCAAGCCCTAAACCCTCCGGGCCTCATAGTCTTTGTCCCCTGAGAAAACTCCAGTCATATTCCTGATAGGGCATGACCGATGAAATTTTTCACAAATCTGACAAAGAGCTGACAGGGGTCAATTCCACCCAGTGACAGATTAGTGAGCCCTGATTTATCACTACTTTTGGCTTGTGTGTATCCGCCTCCATTTCCTGAAAAACACGCAAGTTTATAACTGGAACGAAACTTTGAAGCCTGTCCTACGAAATGATACCACCCATCAAGCAGAAAAAGTGAAAAGGGGCAGCACAGGGGAGCAAACGAAAATATCTCTAAAAACAGGAACTACCTTCGTCGCTCTAGACCCGGAAGCATTGATTGTGGTGTGCCGCCAGAAGGCATGTTGTGAGTTCAATAAGCACAGCATTTGTTACTTCAATAATCGTGTTTAATCCGACCACTACCAGTAGTAAAATACCACAAACACGGCAAATATCTTTTACTTATCAGATATATGCATTTATCAGCAGAGGGCTCGTTTTCTGTGGCCTATGCCGCATTTCGTGATGTATATGTTTTGTTTTCAAACGCTAAACACATCACATGAATATTCATGAATATGATGTATGAGGGATGTATTACGTTTACACAGACCAACAATCCTGAAAGAGTTTGTATCTGTGACACCGGAAAAACTTAATATCGAACAACATATTTCCGCCTACAACATAATTCTGCTCTGTTTTAAGTGTTATATACTATACCCAAAAAAAAGCCTATTTAGAACTACAGTTAAAACTAAATCTCACCAACTTTCACAGTGATTTTGCTGTATTTTTCATAATTACAGATATTCGGACTTTCTGACTGTGTGACGTTAAATTTAATTTTTTAGTAAAATCATCTCATTTTTGAACTACACAGATTTTCAAAGGTGAAAGTCCAACTCATGCGTAATTAATTTTTAGGCACATATTACACTGATAACATCGATAATCGTAATTCCCTACCCAAGATAAATTAGATGTGCAACTCACTTCATCAGGATGGTTTTCTGTTTGCGGTAGAAATAATGCTGCCATCGAAGATAACTGGCACCACCAATTCTCCAGGAGCTCTTTTCCTCACTCCTCCTATCTCCCCCACCTTTCTCTCTTGTCTTCTTCACTTAACCTCTATTCCCACCTTTCTCGTCTCTAGTCTCTACCACTGAGTGGTATTTTCTCGCACCTAACTCGCCAAAATCAAAACGTGTGGAATGTCATTCAATCTTTAAAACCACATTCTATTCATTCCACATGTCTCTCTCGATGAGTTGGTACTATAAACAGCAGCGTGTCAGGGCGGTTTTGTATGTATACTGTGCACCTCCAACTTTTTTGCGTGAAAATTAAAATACTTAAGCCACGCCCTCATACACCTTAAATAGACCAAAGCCAGTGTGTAAGCATTCTCGCTACATGTAAGGCCGTACCTGCGTACCTTCCGGGTTGTGAAAGAGAACCATTAACATTGTGGAGGTGTTGATTACGTAAAAGTCCTTGTTGCCTGTCGGTTTTGAAAACAAAAATGATTTACAAAATATCAATGAACAGAAAAGAAGTTAAAAACCCACAGTTACAGGAGAGTTCCAGAGAGAGATTTGTACTCGGGATATAAAAGAAAATATTTTTAGAGGTACTGACATGGTTTCACAAGTGACAACAATAAATACTTGACAAAATCCCTACGCGGGAAACATACAGAATTCTAACACCAAATTCTCGAGACACAGGCAAAAGACCCTACTGATTTATTTATTTATTTGATTGGTGTTTGGCCAGCATTATTGTGGGAGAATACCGGGCAGAGCCCGGGGGAAACCCGCGACCATCCACGGGTTGCTGGCACACCTTCCCACGTACGACCGGAGAGGAAGCCAACATGAGCTAGTCGTTTAAACACCTTCATATCATCGGAAGATGAGTTTCACTGGCTTTTTTTATATCATGAATATTCATGGGATCTAACCGTTTGAAAAGAAGATGTTAACATTACCAAACACAACATAAGCTACACAAAACAAACTCGTTTGTGGCAAATGTTTATAGCTGACATGCAGAAAAAAACCTTCCGTGTTATTTGCAATATAAGCATAGTTTTAAACCCACAATCACTGTCTTCATGAAGCAGATTATAAACTGATCAGAAGATTATTCCGACAGTTCTGTACATGATTTACATGTTTGCACACCGACCCAGCATGCTGTGGTAGCAGCGGAGCCAGAAGGTAGGCTGCGATTGGCAATCTTACCCCTTATTCGCCTTTATCTATGTGAAGATTGCAAATGTGTAATGTAAAGTGTTACTAGTTTGAATCATATGAATCAATATGGCAATAACCAATGAATAATATTTTGACCAAATATTTCAATACTTTTGCTCCACCTGCGTAAAAAACAAATGAATACTAATTGATGCTTCACGCATATTTGCAATAAAGCATTATATGCTCCTCCAGGTGCAACTGAACAAGGCAGGTGCTTTATTGTTGACAGGAAGCGGTTCGCTATCTTGATGCACAAACCGCAGAACTTTCCACCATTTCGTGCAGATGTGTTCTTATCCCATTAATGTGGCCCAGAATATGTCTAAAACGGGATGGCATAAATATCGTATGAACTCTTTTGTCACCAATGTTGAGATTTTCTTTATTGTCTCACGACTGTTCATTGATAACAAAAATAGCCAGTCAAAAGCCACACACACGCCGCACTACTATGTTTTACTAAGTACTTTTGTCGTCTGCGCTCAGTGCAAATATCCTAAGATATTGTGACAGTTCCTTGTACATACATGTCAAACTTAACTTCGTAAATATCATTTCAAAATTCTCGTTGTGTATTTGAAACTGTTATATTACTTTAAAGCAAAAGTAAATAACTGGCAGTGCTTTATTCAACAATGTTCGTTACTTACTTGTCTCGGTCAGAACCTGAATCCTTGTCAGTGATTGTTCTCACTTTTCAGTCACATACAACGTCGTAAACTTTACCGATGGAAGCCAGTTTGATTTTTGGCGATGAAGCTATTCTCATGTCCCCCAAAATAGACGCTTATTTCATAAAGGTGATGCTCCAGTAATCGGCATCAAAGTTACTAATTTACTACTTTGATATTGTATTAATATATTAAATCTTACAGTTTTATCGTTGTTTGACTATGAGGAATACCGTGTAAACGGCAAGACACTTGTTTTTGCCGAGGATACTCAACCAAGCCACCAGATGGCGCTCTTCAGTTGGTGCATGATTCCAATGATACACCACCAGGTCCCCAACTTACACCCGGGGCAAAGCTGCACTGCATAAGGGTAATAACTCGGCAATCCCAGGCTAAAACTGGTCCAAATCAGTAAATGCCTGTTTGAAGCTACCGGTCTATTGCTACGGCACGTTTTAATTCGTCAAGGCTTACCCCGTTTGAAAGAGACGAGTCATATGAATAGCTACATAATTTACAACGTAATTAATTTACGGATTGAACAGATAATGGGAAATACAGTAAAAAGTCGATCATATATGAAACCAGATACAGAGAACTGAACGTATAGACGTTATTTTATCCTGGTGTGCTGCATTGTTTACCCGTAATAATATGTCGGGTAATTGACTTGGCCTCGGGAAGTAACGGGCCGAAAAACAGAGGAACATGAGAGATGTATAATGAATCTGCATCTATGAGGTTACCAGATACCTTAACCAGCTGGCTTTGTACAAGTAACCTGTTTGGATCATGCACGTGACTTACAAGAAGTGTTACCGTAGAGATATTACATCCGTCATATAGGCATACCTAAGGGTGTTTACTTATGATTGGTTTTCTAAAATAAAAATAATCCGAGTATTATTCATCCGAAACCCTGCTGGTTTGTAATCCCATGCATGTTTTGGTTTCATAATCGGTACCACTGGATCTGTATGCTATATGGCATGGACCTTGGATTATGGTACACATGTGGTATTAAGTACCGAGGACACCTTCTTCACAGGATTACGGCGTAGCTTTTCTCCCTAGTGATATAGTCGGAAATAATGACTATTTTATACTTTCTTGCAGCTATGAAAATACCAGTGATGTCAGAACTGAACTATATACAACACTGGACAATTTTTCAGACTCGCCTTCCTGACCGATCAATCGTGCATTCCTTCCGTTGAAACACATCTTTGCAATATCGGTTGACTGTAACAATATGTTGACTGTAGCTGTGGATAATTTGGAGATTGCATGATCTGTTTAATCTCTTGCAGCGTTAGAATGATATTGGGGTGAAAATTCTTTAATTTTCTTGTCGGGTGTGCCTACATATATCTGCATTTCAGCTACGTCCTGACACTTACAAGATGACGCGTACATTACGCACTCGCGTCACGTCACTTGTTGGTTTCTCCTGTGATCTCTTGTTGTCTTCCTCTGTCAGACAAACGTGTTCATAAAATACAGTGATGTTAAATGAAATTTATTAGACGTCACTGATCTAGAATTACTGAAAGTGTTGTGTCGCCATCACATTTTACAGTTTGTACACGGTAACTTGAAAACAATACCAAGCGATCAAACATAAAGGGGTGCCTATTGTGTTATTGAAAAAATATCAGTTGTTTTTAAAGACAACATTCGTAGGTGGCTTGGCTGACCCAGGTCGCCACAAGGTGGACGCTTGGACGTTTATAAACACGCTGAAGAATATAACACCCCTCCCACGACTCTGGCCGCCCACTCGTGGTTGAAATTTCGATCACGGAATGAACGCAACATGTCTGTTGGAAAGAAGTTAAAAACAGTTTAAACATATCTCAGTAATATTTAAAAAAGAATCTATATCTAATTCAAGTCATTTTACAAACATTGCATGGCATTTTTTTTTTCACTCTAGTATGACTTTAATTGCTGGGATATACAACAGAAATCTGCTATTAAACTGTTCCATCAGAATATGTCTAAATTATTGGGTGAAATATAGGGGGAATTTTTCTCCAGACTAGCATATTTACCAATACATCTGTCTATCTATTTATTTATTTGATCGTAGTTTTACCCGGTACCCAAGAATGTTCACCGGAAAAGCTGTGACAGTCGTCATAATTACCAAAACAGTGTTTTAGAAATATACATGTGTAGATAATTTTAACGGAAGATAGTCAACTGGAAATAAAAATATTCAACAGTTCCCAGTGATGTCGGGGAGACATACCAGCGTATATATAATCCGATGAGTCAAATCCAGTAAGTTGTCCACGGCATTTATGTTTAAATATTGAAAGATTCATATTTGTCATATAGACAGAAGGTGTAAAGATCTAATAGTATTTCAAGTTAAGCTTTAATTGTAACTGTTCGTACAAAACACAGCGGAGTTATTAAAACCATACCGTTAAGCCCCGAATTAGGCGAAATTAAATAATGGTTACAAAGCATAACCCTATTAATCTTCCAGACTGTGGGTGCCAATATTCTTGAGTACGCCGTAATCATCAATCGAATAAACAAATAGATAAATAAATGACTGACAATTATTTATAATTTAACAAACTTTTGAAATGAGGCCTTCTGGGGTTAAGCCTTGATTTAGAAATTTAAGGATCAGTGGTTTATGACGCGGACTGAAATCGTGGATGTTAGTATACACGCTTTGGCATATATAACTAGGCCAAATACATGGTTTTGTGGGATACTGCCATCCATAAACATTATTAAAAATGTCAGACTTAAAGGTGTCTCTCTTGCAATGCAATCGACGTGAGAAGCCCCCTTCCCCATCACCCACACCTTTCCCCACACCTTTTCCTTTAATACGTTTCGGACGGGGAGATCTGGGTCAAGCCTGGGTCGGGTCATACCAAAGACTTTCAAAAAATGGTACATTCTGCTTCCTCGCTAGGCGCTCAGCAATAAGAGGATAGAGGGTGGACTGGTCGGCCCGGTGTCAGCATAATGTGACTGTATTTCCCCTAATGTTTCTTTTATGAAGGGAATATGTAACGCCAAACGGTCGTCTTTGTAAATGTATAGGAAGACACTTTATGAAGATGGTTACTTTTTAACATCGTCTCATACAGTCGTACTCCTTTGTGAATAAATAAAAGTCTGCTTATAGAGCTACCAACATGCTGGAGAACCTTACGAGATTAAATTATTTACAATTGTCAGTCATTTATTTATTGGATTGATGATTACGCCGTACTCAAGAATACTGGCAACCATAGTCTGGAAGATTAATAGGGTTATACCTAATTCGGTACTATACGGTGTAGTTTGTTGTTGTTTATCCGAAATTCGAGTAGTTCTATTAATCGTGCAAACTCCCAAGAGTGGTAACCTGAATAGAGTTTCGAACAAAACATGCCTTTTGAGATTTAACATCTATAAAAATATGACATGTCCTTTGAAATATATACTCCGTCGCTCAGTTGGCTAGCGCGCTAGCGTAACGTAGCTCAGAAGCCAATGCTCCTGATGCAGTCGCTGTGAGTTCAAGTCCAGATCACCTTACGTGAAAAGGTCGGCAAGCAACCTGCGGCTGGTCGTGGGTTTCCCTGGGCTCTGTCCCGGTTTCCTGGCCGCTGTCATGTAAGTGAAATATTTTTTAGTACGGCTTAAAACACCAATCAAATAAATAAATAAAGTGAAATATAAAAAGACTACAAGACAGAAAGTAAATCTAGAGCAGCGACCACAGTGTGATAATTGACAAATGCATGATCATACGTAAAAACTCTTTACGCAGGATTCTTGTGCAGAGAGAGACCCGAAAACCCATGAAAATGCACGTTAATATTTCCTAATCTAATTTAAACCTAATCTATATCCAATTCTTCAGTAAAAATCTTTGTATATTTTTAGTATTCAAGTACCTTGTACATCGGGGTTTTTCTGATGACTAAACAATATCTTTCTCAAAATGTCTTCCTGAAGAGCTTTCGCCATCAACCTGGAATTTCGTTATGAATTTTCTAGACCCAGTTATAAATATGGCCTTATATGATGTTTTTGCATATTTTGGTATTCAGTATATATTCAGTATTACAAATCAAATCTTAAAAAGTACCCTGAACTTCAATGAACTGTGTTTGAGATATTATATCTTGAATGGGGCCCCGTTGCCGAGAGGATTGCTGCACTGTATTGCAGCGTAATGACTCAGGGGTCTCTTACCACTGTGGTTGCACTGAGTTCAAGTCCAGCTCATGCTGGCTTCCTCACCGGTGGTACGTGGGAATGTCAACCTGCGGATGGTCATGGGTTCCCCCAGGGCTCTGCCCGTTTTCCGCCCTTCATATTGCTGGTCGGCGTCGTATTAGTGAAATATTTTTGAGTACGGCGTAAGGCACCAGTCAAAAATGAAATACATATGTCTCGAATTCGTGCGAAGGACTACAGTTTGGTGCAACCCGTGTTAAACTAGGTGAAATCTTGTTGAAGTCCGCGCTATTCTATACCTGGCTGGCTTTCTATCCATTTCTGTTTTCGGAAGACTAACCATTTGACTCAGTGTATAATCTAATGAATATTCATTCTCGAGCGAATTTCTGAATTATATACGTATATTATAAAGTATTTCCCAAATTCGTCAATAAATTTTACAGGATAAATGGCATGAAACATAAAGCAGACTTTGACGCACTTTACGCTACAATTTCCACCATATATGAGAGAAGAATTCGGCATCGGCGGTCAACAGTGTTTTGCTGCTTTCATTTTTTGAAGATTTTCTAAACGGATACACTCATTTCTTTTAAACCGATCCACCCACATCACTGAAATTTGGACGACACTATAAGTTTGCGCAGTAATCTTCCAAATCTATACATCTGTTTTCGTACTCTTACCATTTAATAAAGAGGCATGAACCGAGTTAAGTTTATACATCTGTTTTCGTACTCTTACCATTTAATAAAGAGGTATGAACCGAGTTAAGTTTATACATCTGTTTTCGTACTCATACCATTTAATAAAGAGGCATGAACCGAGTTAAGTTTATACATCTGTTTTCGTACTCTTACCATTTAATAAAGAGGTATGAACCGAGTTAAGTTTATACATCTGTTTTCGTACTCTTACCATTTAATAAAGAGGCATGAACCGAATTAAGTTTTTACATCTGTTACATTGTCTTTTTAAATTACAAATAGGGGCCAGATTTTCTAATGTTGTTTGAGGTTTTTAGCGCAATAGTTGATCTTAACACACATAAAAAAAAAATTGCAAACTGAGAATCTGTCCGTGATGCTGATTTAGAATATGTAATGTTGTAAATATGGGAGTCAATAAAAGCCTGGTAATTACAAGTAGAAGTCGCTTTGGCCACCACGAATACTAGTGGTTACTCGGATTCTACACACTACAACAATGACGGAAAAACCAAAGATCACCGTGGCTACAAAGCCCAGAAATGAATAACTTGGAGTATATATGCAAATCAAATTACAGGCTGAATAACATGGCTTTTCTGGTTTATTTACGCTTTTAAAAAATAAGTGCTAGGTCGACCTTATCGTCTAAATATAAGAAATGCTTTCCTACGTGCTGTTCTTTCCTATTTCTAACCTATATAAAGTCATGCTTAGCCCCATGGGCAGAAGAAATTGCTGAGACGAGATAACATTTGACCTACCTTATAGACGTTGTTTTAAACGTGTTTAAACTCGCTCATAATTGTCAGAGTAAACCTCACGCTGGTTTGTTCGCGTTTGAACACGCCCTCGAGCTTTAACACCTACACATCCACTAGGAAGGAGTTTTCTGGTACGTGGTGATTTTGTTACATTTATTCACTGGATTAATTTTTTACGCTGTAATCAAGAATATATCACCTATACGACGGCGGCCAGCATTACAGTGGGACTGAGGAAACCGAACAAAGACCGGTGGGGGGGGGGGGAGAGGTGAGAGAGTTACGACCATCCACAGGCTGTTAGTTATGTTATTTTACGGCGCTGTAACTAATTGCACATGTGTAGTGCTACAGAATGGAGTATACATGTATATTTTTCCTACGGTTCAGCCCGGATTTGTTAAAATCAACGGTTAGTTAGTGCATAGAGCTGCATGTAATTATAATATGTAAATGTTATAATTATTCTTGAGTGATGCGCGTCTGTGTGCACCCACATCAGTGAGATTCATGTTCTCCTGTGGTTTTGTCAAAGTTCTGGTGTAATACGAAGTGTGGTTAGCTCTTGAAGTTGTAATGGTTTGTTATGAAGACTCTTCATTTGCGTTGCACACTATATGCGTATGTGCGTGGATGTCAGCGTGTTCTTGCATATTTTTTTCTTCTTTTACAGTTAGTTTAGCTACCTTGGGTCATCTGACTAAAACACGTCGACTGGACCGCCATAAATCTAATATCATCTCAACATGACCACGCATTTATCACTTACACAATGCGGCTGCGAGCTGTGAAAAACACATCATTCTCGGCTGTTATGCCTCTGGTGAACTACCGCTTTGTTTTGCGACTAAAACCCAGGGCCTGTTGCCACTGAAAATATAGTAACCAACCGGTATTGCATCACTTTTTGATCGATAATGTTACAACGATCGATACCGTTGTAAAAGCGACCAATAATGTAGTAACTTCATTTTTAACCGATGCTGTAGTAACTTTTTACCTGTAAGGCAACGATGTACAGGAAAGTTGTGAATATTATTGGGTGTTTGGACATCAGTATCGGCTGCTGTAACGTGGGCAGGCTACAAAAAACTGACTAGTAAGCCGTTTTATAAAAGTCAAACTGTCTAATGATTAGCCGACTTACCATAGCCGGCCGTGTGGCCTCTTTGTAGTTATCTTATTGGTTGAATACATGATGGAAATGGTCAAGTTAGCTTCAAAATATAAACGACCTAAATTACTATTGATAAATATCCGAAAAAGGTGATAATTTTTTTCTGAGTTTTCGTTTTGGACACAGTCTGTAAACAAAAGAGCGATTACCATCACCGGTGACGGTCGAAGCGAAACAACAAAAACCTACGGGTTTTGGTGGTTTGTGATTATTTGTGGTGACAATTCTACCACCTATGATGATGGCCATATCTTTTGAGAAACACTGGGATTTTCAATAACTTGTCAGAGAAAAATCTGAACGATTGAGCGGATGCTTTATATTAGCTCTATACTCAGACGAGGGAACACATGACAGCTTTCTTCAGTTTACCAGAAATAAAATGTAGAGGGCGTTTACATATTTCTCCCGCCTAGCAATATGACAAATACGACCGTGTATCATATAATGTAGATAGGCCATCTGGATCAACAATTATCGGGGAGGCAGGGCTCCGTGGTTCAGTTGGTTAGCGAGCAAGAGCAGAGTAACGACCCAGAAGACTCTCACCAATGTGGTCGCTGTGAGCTCATGTTCAGATCATGACTGATTCCTCTCCGGCAGTACGTGTGAAGGCCTCCCAGCAACCTGGAGATTCCCCCCCACGACCCCACCATAAATAAACACAACAACACATTAGTCCATACTACATAATTTCATCCGTTGTGCGAGCTGAATTACGTCGAGTCGTACGGGTGTGTTGCCAGACGAATTGACCTGTGTTCCAGGAGTCCTTACCAAATTCCTGAACCAGTATAATGTTTTCGGAGCGTTGCACTCACAACTGTGAAATTCGAACCAGAGAGTCGGTTTTTGTCGTCATAATCTGGTGATTGTTTCGTTCAGTAATTGATCATCAGAGAATACAGTTTGTCAGCAACATAAATGATAAGAAGCTTTACGCAGAAATTATACCGTGTGTTGGTGTTGTTGATTAAGCACATTGACTAAGTTATACAGTGGCCAGTTTGCGATGCGAAACAAAGTAAGCTAACCCGCCCAATACAGTAATTTAGTTACTGTTTTCAAATATCACATGCTGGGCGATCTCAGTCCACACACCCATTTGTTTTCTCTTTGTAGTTGCAATCACTAAGATCATATAACAATCTTTTCCATTCCATTTCATGAATCAGCATTTCAATGTCATCCGAATCTGTCGCCATGTTTAAAAGGTCTCACTATGTTGATTTGTCAGTCTCGGAAATCCGGCACAATTTTTCTCAACGCAGGGGAATAATTTTGTCCTCAAGTTGTCTGTCCGAATCCGTGGCCTGGACTGTGTTACGGTTGTACTACTTTACCCATTTCCACAAAATGGGCATGGAATTCGTCACTGTCCCCTCCTTATTTCTGCCCCTAGTGTGAAGGAAGCTAATGTGAAACAGACAAAGCTTATGTCTGAACGCAGTCAATTACCCTGCTTACATGTACCTTTGTAAGGTATATATACTATAGGCCTACCCTTCAAGAGCCCGGGGCCGGTTTTACGAAGAGGATGTAACGTTTCTTCAAACGTAACTACCATTGCGACGTATCTCTACAATATGTGTCGTCATGGCCATTAAACCCTGTTTGTGAAACGGGCCACAGAAATACATACTGGTACCCCCTTTGTTGCATGAAAAGGTAGGTTTCCATGGTGATTGCTGAAAAATACAAATTCGAGATAATTTAAGACTGAAGAGCTTTTTTCACCCTTGAGCCAAATGAAAGTGTCAGCCACCCATATTAAGAGTATCCGTACATGTGGATAAGTGATATTTTTGAGAAATGGGCCAGTTGGCGTTTGCCTGTATCTTTATTCCAACACTAATTAAACCCTTTCCAATACTTTTTGAAACAGAGCTACAGGGTAGAACACGCAGAACATATTACGTATTTTCTACTTACTGACACACACAATGTCCTTAAGAAAGCCTTATGCGTCCCTCCAGCCCACATGTCTAATATTCTTGGCAATTTCTGATAGCACCCTACTTCTTCTAAAATTTGGGACACCCATTTTTTAGCCAATATACATGTAATTGTGACAGGAACACACACCTTCGTTTTCACATGGTTAGTCCATCTGATGAAAAACATTTTTGTGGATTTCGCTTTTTTTTTTAGGCTACAATAGTATTAATATCTGTCCCAAAGGTATAAGAAGTAGGGTAGCATTCATTCAAAGTTGATTGTTATTCGGTGTTTACGTGAGTTCAGGTAATATATTCATATAAGAACTATGATAGTTCTTAAAAGCTACGCCTTGATTTAGGTTGACCGAGATGAATACGTCAGGGCTGCGGTACCTTCAAATTTACGTGTGTTTGTCAGAGAGGAAGGGGTTGTACATACTTCAGTTCAAGTACTCAGTTAGATGCATATTAATGTTGTTTGTATTCTTCATGACGTGATAACGATAATTTAAAGCCCTAGTTTATCGTGTAATGTTTGTGCTAAGGATCATTGTAACCTCGTGTTCGTCTTGCTATGTTCAGTATAAGCAAGAAGCATGCAGTTGAGTACAAATTTTAAGAAACATTCCATCTTGAGACCCAGTTAAAGACAGCTGTTCTCTCCATGTCAGTACCCAGGCTAAACTGCCAACATTTGGCAATTTAATGATGAACTTTAATGGTATGCGATATCTGGCAGAAAATTTTCAAGATCTTTACATGGCTCTGTACTTGACCCGTGTCACACAGGATAGTAAGCATCCTATAAAACTCCCTTAATATACAGAATAGACAGATGCATTAACCAGTTAGATCCTTCATGATTTTGTCTTATTGTCTCAACTTGGATGACAATGGCACCCTAGAACATACAGAACTTTCGTAATTTTCCAATTAACCTTCCAAGCTAATAAACAAAGCCTCCGATATGTGTATCCACATATGTTGGAATTTCTGACGACAGGTGAATCAGATCATCTGTTAAACGATTAATATCAGTTACATGTCTTGAGCTGTTCCGTGGTGCATAATATAAACAATGATATTTTCTAAAAATGCATGCGGGGTGACCTCAATGGAAATTCTTATCTTTTGTGCGGCTGCGTACTCTTTAAAATTCACTCTTTGAAATGAGGACATTTTGTGTCAAGTTTGAGGAATGTATCTCCTTTGCCCGTCAAGTGACTTTGGATATTTCCCTCTCACCAACTCCCCAGGGGAGAGCGTTGGTTACCCAGGCGGTTTGCTACATATAATGGTGTTCCGTTTGTGCCATTAAAATAGCACATGTCAATTCCAAATTTTCGACGAAAGCAAGTTTCTGAAACGTGACGTCGAGATTTTGCATGTTTAAAACTCGACTTCGCATTTCAAAACACGACGTCGAGTTTTAAACTTGCATAGACCAGACTTGACGCACGAAGCCGGCGTCGTGTTTTGGAACGCCACGCCGAGGTTTGTTGGTATAGTGGCGCGTGGGGAGGGAGCATTTAGTTTCTTTCCTGAAATAGATATACACTTCTCGTTCAGTCTACTCCATGTCGGTCATGGAACCATTTGAAAACAAACTGCTCCCTCTGCATGCGCGTTGGTACTAGCAAACCTTGAATCAAACATTTGAAAGTCAACCTCGACTTTTTGCGTCCAGTTTTTGCATGTTATGGGCAAATTTAAAACACGATGCAAAAATTCGACATCAGGTTTTGAAACGCGACGTTGAGTTCTGATCGTGTTGAGTCTTGGGGTTGGTACAAGTGCTATGTTAAATGCACAAATGGAACACAATAACAAACCCTGTTCGGCGCGTCGTACAAAGGACCGATTATCACCTGATGAACACTTGAGGGATTTCCCAAAATTGTACATTTTCCTATTTCTGTGGACTGAGACTCGCCTTTTACACTCGTAGCGTTTCGATCGGATTTTTGGTCTGCTGTAATATCGATTAGAGTAATGGGGAACCTGGATACTGTGATGCGATCACAAAGTGTATTAGAAAGACATGGTGCAGCCACATAAGGCCAGCTTCACCTACACTTTTTACTAGGCCCGTGTCTCTGTAGGATATGTAATAATTGTGTTAATGTCTTCATGTCTGACACGTAACTTTAATTGATGCCGTATTTCGAGTCATGAAAATGTCAAAATTTTACACAATAATGTTGCTAGTAACAAGGCCAAGCCATTACACACTTATGCACATGTTTAGGCATGTGATCGGAGTTGTTCAACATAAGCACAGCTTGCACCAAGTTATCATTGAAGTCACTGTTAGAGTAGGAGTCAATTTGTGGGAATCAAATATTTCTTTTAGTGCAGAATAAGTATTATAAAATATACATATGAGACAGAAACGTGCGCATATTTTCAAAGAACACATCAATTGTGGCCCCAGCTTGGCTTCCTCATAAACTTTGTGGACGCCTCACTGCCTCGAGGTACTGGAATATGCCATGAGAAACTATATTTTTGTTATTGTTTGTGTGTTTCTGTATATTGTGTGTAATTTGAACTCCTTAGATTATATCTCCATTACCACTAATAAGCCTCACAAAGTAGAGTATGATGACAACTTCAACCACTGAGGCAAGGCGATACATGATTCAATATCTCGGGTTTATTTAAACCACTTTCAGGAATGAACATAAATGTAAAATGAGGAACATATATACATGGGACATAAATGTAAAATGAGGAACATATATACATGGGACATAAATGTAAAATGAGGAACATATATACATGGGACAACGTTTATAAAGGAATGTGGGTAAAGAGGGTAAACACATGGATTAAATAGACAAGGACGTAGTGATAATATCTAAAATTACAAGTATGGCAGTATAAACAGGTAGATTAAATGTTAAAAAAAATTATTTAATGGGTGGTTAATAATAAAAACATACACGTTGTCTAAAATGCTCTAAAATAATAGCAAAAATTATATTAGATTTGTATTTGTTCATCTTTTTCCAAAAAGCTCCTTGATAGTCTCTTTAATCATCTTTGCTCTGCAATCAAGATCAGCAACGTAATTACCGAGACTGGAACCCATCAGGGCTAAACTTTTTTCATATATACTTTTTTTTTACATTCTTATTCTCCGCTCTCTTATCTTTCCTTCCACTTAAAGATGAAAATGAAATTCCAATTAAAGTTATGTAAATTTTGAAAGCTTTTAAAATGGGGAACTCATTAAACCCATTCCCGCCTTTAACACAGGCGTCCAAAGATGTGTACTCTTTTGTTCTTTCCAGGTAGAACGTCAGACGTTCAGATGCATGTGAGCATACAAAACACTTATGTAATACACAAACCCTGTAGCGTCACAACAGGAAACAATTTGTTTTTACAGAGATTTGGACTCTTTTGTGTAGCCCGTCAGTCTCCCATTAGCAGTCGTTCACCTTTCAGAATATATGTACGCAAGGCCATATCTGATTAATGTTATGGACTACACAAAGCAAAATGTGAAATTTTTGTCTTACGAGAGTTTCTAGTATCTTTAAAGTTTTTTTATGAATGGCAGCCATCCTTCACGTTCTGTTGACTCTTTTGTTCAGCTGTGGAGAAATGGACAACATTTACACAGAAACGGTGACGTTAGAGAATTTGTCCCTTGAGCCAACTTCTTTTGGGCAGGTTATGTTCCTCATTAAACGAGCGATCTGCATTTGCACGTTGTTCTCTCTTACATTCCTCTCTGATGAAGAGACGTGCCATTCGAACATTGTTATCTTTTACATTGGTCATTGAACGAGAGAACTGTCACTTGCTCATTGTCAGATTTTATATTGTTCATTTAACAAATTGTAAATTGTAAATCCGTAAATTGTTATCTTTTACTGCCTCACTGAACCACGCGTCTGTCATTTATACATTGTTATCTTTTACATTCCCAGTGAACAACAGATTTGCCACTCATACATTTTCTTTTTTAGACTAGAAGTTTTCGATGGCAAACAGGAAAGATTCGGACAATGGACCGGAAGCGGAAACCGCAGCTGACTATGTCGTCTGTTTGTCCTCGTTTTTCATCCTGTTTCTGTGTGAAATTGTTGCGACGTCTTACGGACTTTTCATTCTAGAACTCCAATACTATTTTGACACTGACACTGCCCGCCTGTATATGGTAGGATCGACTTTGTTGGGGTGCTCAATGCTTGCGGGTGAGTCCAGAGCGTAATATACAATTAAAGACTTTCCATGAGGTTGATACATGGACATATGAACCGAGAAAAGAGTTCACACATCCATGTATCAACCGAATGTGAAGTCGATAAATATTATATTATATACGAGCGTTAAACAGAACAAATGAAAAGGAGCATAATGATTTTACCAAAGGGGAAAGTATTAAACAACTGCGTAATACTGGCATTTCCGTAAATCCGTACGTAACTAAAAGCGCATTGATTTTCGAATCTATTTTTTCTGTAGAAATGTAATGACAACATTGTTTTAATACAAAAATTGCAAAAACTGCAGAACTAAACTACCTCTCCGATAGGTGGCGTGTTAAACAGCATCAGTGAACCATCTTAGACCCCCGGTCGATTGTTTCTGTACATTTAACAAATTCATAAATGATTCAGACGAACGTCATTGCGAAGGAAAATGTTAATAGAAGCAACGTAACAGTGACCATCCTGTGGTCTGCACTTTGGTTAATCGAGACTCCACGACTAAAAATTCCTCTCCGCTGCTAGATCGCCCTCTATCGGGGAACTAGTTTGCCTCCTGGTTTTACGCGTACAAATCCGCCCGTGGGCTGCCCCTAGTGGCGTCGACGGTTTAAATTAGCCCGGGCTTGCCCCTCTTCTCCTTGCCAACAAGGTTAATTTACCCCTCCACTTAAACTGGGTTCCCGCTCCCCACCGGCTAAAATGAGGAGCTCCTAAAACTTCTTGCAGCCTTTAACAAATGGGTCCAAACCTGTGCACACCTTTGTAATTCCCTGGTGAACATCACACATTTAGGTGTATGTCTGCGCACAAAAAGCTTGCGTAGTACACAAACACTGCAGAGTAAAAGTGGAAAACGGTGTGCTTTTACTGCGATGGTACTTTTAACTGATTTACTTGTTACTGAATGGTCCACTTTTACGGTGTACAAATAGTGATGCATGCACGGACATGTCTGATTTGTCCTAAATCAGTGGAAATTATATACATCAAATATACCTCAGAATGCACTTGATGTGACAAAAGTTGTGAATGTTTCAACAATTCCGTCTGGTTTCCTCCCACCACAATGTTGGCCGCCGTCATATAAACGAAATATTGTTGACTACGGGATAAAACACCAATCAAAGAAATAAATGAATCAGTCAGATAATTTAAAACACGTCTCTCAGCACAAATGTAATCCAGGCTAGGCGTTAATCTAGAATTATAGCGGATTTAGCCAAGTGTTAGCAGGTAGGAAACTTCTAACACTCCTCTGAACAGCCGACGTCGTAATGTTCATTCTCTGACATTTTTGACATTCTTTGCTCTGTCATGTCACAATAGACTTTTGCATTATGACGTCACCACTGAGCTTGCAATGTCACAAAAGACGTCATTTTTAAGTCCTGATATTTTTAGCAGGGCTTGATATAACAGGTAGCAGATCTGTGCGTAGCTAGCCAGATTTATGCGCTATTTGGTCTGTGACGGGCGATGTGACTTTCTACTAATAGAACTGCAGAATTAACCAGAACACAAACTCAACTGGAATGAAAGGTGATCAGTTAGTTTATAAAAATAGAAAATGCTGATTAGCTGTTAAAGCTTAGCGTCGTCTCTACTGACATCTTTTTATGCATTGTTCTATATTGTTTTATCACGATGTCACAATAATCTTTCGCATTATGGCGCCCGCGCCACACTGGTGCTAGAGGTGTGAAACATATTAGGTGGGCTCACTGGACTAGAGGCGCGTATATGCCAATTCGTCCCACAAGAAGCATTACCATCGCAGGCTGTACAGATAAGAAACAATGATTCTTTATCAGTCATCGTTGTTCATTTTAGCACGTGGAATGTGGAATGGTTAAGATTTTCAGAACGAAGCGCCATCGGCAAAGGTATACACGTATGTTCACTCTGGCTGTACGTCGTACTTAACAATTTTTCATATGACGAGGAGTCCTTAGAATGTACAAATTTTTCCTTCTTGTGGCAGAGCGAGTCCATGTCGTCAAAGTGCTGCCGCCTCGAGAACATCATACCGGACATGAGACATGACACCCCTCCCAGTCACATTATACAGACACTGGGCCGACCGGTCCTGCTTCCCTTGCTCTAATCTCTCAGTGCTGAGTGCCAAGAGAGGCAGCAACAAGTACCAAGTCTTTGGGATGACCCAATTGATCCCGGGGTCGTCCCTCTAGGTGGACTCTCCAACCACAAGGCAACCGAGGCGGTCTCGGCGAGAGTAGCCTTCGGTTAATGTTAGCCTAATGTTACCAACCGAAGTAAATAAAGATTTTGATAACTGAGACCTTGACATTTGCGGTTAGATCATAAGTGAAGTGTTCCTAAATACTGCGTTCAAAAACGGAGCCAAAAATATAAAAATAAATCAATAAATATAGGTTTGGTAATTTTTCAGGTGTTGTCGTCAGTTTTCTGCTAGAGCGTTACAGCATCAGGGTTATACTGATAGGAGGTACCGTGACAACAACGCTGGGCCTCGCCCTCTCCTCTTTGTCTACCAGTATACTGATGCTAACCTTGGTGTACGGAGTCCTATCAGGTACATGCTGACTCTTCGTGTTTCAAAGGTTGAAATGGTCAAAACGTTCTCAAAGTCAAAAATGTGTGGCAGAGGAAAGACCACCAGAGGGTACATCCGGATTTCCTCTGTTTTGGTCTAAAATTGATTTCTCTGAATTATGGACATGCGGTTAAATTCCTGAATTCTAAAATATTATGACAAGTTATCGGTTTTGAAAACCAAAAAGAGAAAGTTTTATTGATGTACTTTTATTTATTCCGATGAAGAACTTATAGACAAGAAGTTCAGTAAAAGGTTCAAAATATATACAGTACAACAGTGTAGAGTTAATAAGTGTATTAAGGCAAAACACGATATAGGAAAATGTAATGTCAAATGAAAGGTTTAACTGTAAAAACCAGTTTGGCAGTCAACTACTTTCGCGACGTTTTTGCTAAAACGTAGGATGCCCAGGTTTGAATTTAAACATTTGACTGCATTTAATTTATTTTAAAAAATCTTGGACATAACTTCCTGTGGTCATTTGACTAAACAAAATACAAAACAAAAAAGTTTTGTATTTTGTTTTCTTTCAAGGATTTTGTTCATTGTGGTGACACTATATCCTCCACCTGGTTTATATTGAACACGATTTTTTTTTAAATACAGCCAAAAACAACCTCTGGATGTAGACTGGGATTAATGAGTGAACCAAACAGATCAAAGCTGCTTGGTGTAGATTGACATTGCTTGGATTTTGAAATTATCCATTTAAAATATCCAAATATCCATAAAACCTATTCGATACCTTTTCCCGAGCAATGGCTATTCGGTCCCAAGCTGACATGACTATTGTTCTCTTGCATTGCTCTATTAATATCATATCAGTTTGTCCACAAAACGTCATCGTAAATGTAGGTATGGGCAATAGACTACACAGCTTTGACCCCAATTATCTTTGGTGGGAAATGTTCCCCAATGTTTGTTGGAGCTCTTTTGTTCGTAAACGCCGATTTCTTACCTTGTTGCTATGTCGCAGAAGGAGTCCTTCGTGTTGTCGATACGCCATCTCACACACAACAGTTAATATGTGGCATCTTACCGGTGAAATTTAAATTTCATATACGAAACAGATAACAAACAAAAATGACTACTTTCATCACGGATTTTTCCCAGAATGCACCGACGTAAATGAGCAGTGGTGTTACTGTTGGTTAGGCTTATTAGGTTAGCTGAAACTGCATTAGACAAACAAAAGCTCGTCCACAAAAAGAGTCCATATAAAGTTCCCCAAAGATTCGCATAAAATGCAGAAAATTTCAGGAATTGTCATCACTGCTTAGGATTACGATTAGTCAACATTTGGAGACCTCCCTCGGGCCTGTTTTACAAAGATGGTACAAGTTATGTCACATATAGCTGCCATGACGACGCGTACTGTATAGATACGTCGTCATGGTAAAACATTACACCCTCTTCGTAAAACGCGTCCCTGGTTTTATCCGTGACATGTCTCTCTCTCTCTCTCTCTCTCTCTCTCTCTCTCTCTCTCTCACTCTCTCTCTCTCTCTCTCTCTCTCTCTCTATATATATATATATATACCGCTTTAATGCTATGATATCATGTACAGCTACTTCCCTGATAAGTACACACATACATTTGTTCAAATAAGAGGAAACTCTTGAATCATTTATACAGGAAATGAAAGTCTATTGCCTCTATTTTCCCAAATGGCTACAAATTATAGATTCTTGAAACTTTATCTGAAGGCATATATACAGTATATCACAATCGCCAAGTGAAAAATTCTCCAGTATGGCTTTAAATCATCAAATCAAAATGTTTGGGTCGTTCTTGATCGAGTCGTCCCATATGAGGAACCAATTTGCTTGGGAAATATAACAGAATATCTCAAACTTTCAGATCTATGTTTTTGGGTTCCCAAACATTTGAGTCAGGCCGGCTCAATCCTTCCGCCATTGTTCGTTAGATATGTCTTACTGCATGGTTACAATATGAACGTTTATAAGCGAGGAGTTGGCAGACACGGCTGTCGCTCTAACTCATTCTTGTGTTCTTCGCATGGCATTTGTATCTGTTCAGGCCTATCTTTGGGAGTGGTTTACGTCACAGCCATTGTAATGGTAGGGCTACGCTTCAATCGCCACAGAGCATTTGCTACGGGGGTCGCCTCAAGTGGAGGAGGGGTTGGGGTCCTCGTTTTGAGCTATCCAATCGAAAGGATTCTGGCAGAGTACGGCTGGCGAGGCACCACGCTCCTAGTAGCTGGCATGTTCCTGAATTGCTGTGTTTTCGCTGCCATGATCTTTCCCAAGAAGAGTTCAAGAAGACAAAATGACTTTTCCGTTATCGCCAATGGGAACTCAGAAGCAAGCCACGAACATCTAGCGTCTACAGATCGCAAAATCTTCAACGACTTTAAAAATCCAGATAACTATACGGCCAGTCCCTTACACGGTTCATTCCCAGTACTCCCTGTACATCCCAAACCGACCACCACAGACAATGCATTTAGGGCTGAATTTTGTCTCCATACTGAAAGAAAAGTGACCACCCTCTCCGACCAGAATCTGAAGATGTGGCACTCGGAACCTCTTCGGGAGCACGGGAGCACAAAGGAAGTCCCTCCGGTCTCGGCAAATAAACTAACCTTGTTGCTAAGGAGATATTTGTATTTGTCAACAAATGTGTTCTTCCACATGCTCGTACTTGTGATGTGCCTCTACACAGGTGAGTAGATCGCATTGGTTAACTACGTAAATTGGCTAACAACATGTGCGCCAGTGCACACAAAGGTGCGCTGAGAGCCACACATACATTCTTTCAAATAAGAGGAAACTCTGGGATGAATTAGGCAGGAAAGGGAAGCCTATTACCTATTGTCCCAAATGGCTACAAATTCTAAATTCTTGAAACTTTATCTGAAAGTATATATACATTATATTACAATAACAGAATGGTGTACCCAGGAAAAACCTTTTGTGCTTACCACGAAATGACACAAAAGCAAATCTTGTTCTCAGGTTGACGTTTTAGACCAAGTGTTACGAAGTATTTTCACGTTTCTTTTGGCGTTCACCAGGTATGGGTTCTCAATAATTAACTATTTTCAAAATGTTTCCTGGGCAAATAAGGGAAGCTCCTATGAGGAAAGTCATGTTACGTCGTATAACTTAGATTAACTTATTCAAGAAAGGCCAGCGTATTTCATCCCAGTTTTCATGCTACCCAAAGTATCTGAAAATTGTAAAGAACAAGAGATTATGTAGATTTGGACTGTCTTATTACAGGGGACTATTAAGTAGTTTCTACTTTCATCTGTGTTGCAAGTGTAGTTTTCCTGTGATTTTGTATACAGATGTTAAATATTAAGACAGCACAGAAGTTTGAGGAATTCTAGACCAAACACGTCTAATAAATTATATTTACCAGTACTGTAATTTCTCTCTTTATCTAATCCTGCTTAAGCTATAGTGCTAAAGGACGTGTAGGTTGTTAAACACTTGAACATGAACAATGAACAATTAGAATAAAACCCTGACTGAGGTAAAGTGATAAGTGGCCAAGTTTTACTGGTAACGTGTGAGGGTTTTGCCAATCATCACACTGTTGTCTCTGCTTTGGATTTACTCTCTATACTGTAGTCTTTTATATCGCTTGACAGTTTTCTGTATATTTATAACAAGTATAATTTCATGAGGCTGCTCACATCTAGTAACTTTTGGATTACAAGTGCTCTTTCACTACATGTAGTGTGATAGAAATACCAACTGTAATTATTCAACATTATTTATATTATATACCGTATGCTTGAGACTCATACTTGTACGTGGAATCTCTAATAATGATAATGAAAAACTGAAAGTATCGCCATGTATGATGTTTCATGCATCCACCAACTTTTGATCTTCATGTTGAGGTCTTTTTCAAGTGAATAGCCAATTTAATTTCAAATAATATAATGGTACGCTGCAGAATGTTTGTATAACAGGAGCCAATCATTTGTGTGGTTTTCTTGTAACCAAGTTATGACGTCAAAATACAATTCTAACATCATAAACTCTTGTGGAACTTAAATATAACAGCAGCCAATCAAACATAAGATGTCAGGCAACTTGTTCAGCCAAGTTGAACATGTATATATATATATTTTCCCCAAGTGTTTATGACGCTGCAATCATATTGTGACATCGCAACGTGGTTACAGATAACCAACATACATGCTTAGCTCCTATTATATGAACATTTTGTATCATACCATTATATTATTTGAAATCAAAGTGATTATTCATCTAAAACAGACCTTGAGGTGCCTCGAATTTCACCTTTGCGAATACAGCGCTACGAAAAGCTATGATCGTTTAAGAAATCAGTGCGTCCACCGCACCGATTTCCACGCATATCGTGAATGTAGATTTAGCCAGATTTGTACTACATCACACTTTCTCTTGTATCTCATTGACTACACAATTGCTCCACTGGCAGACTACTGCCAGGCTAGTGACTCGCCGCCAGAAGTTTCAGCCTGACTTGTATTACATATCACTGCCTCCTGTCTCATAACAAGTAAACGAGTAGGTTAAAATCAAACCTCTCAGAGGCTAGAGGCTCTCTGATAGAGCATCTAGTACAACTTGCATATGATCTTCCCTTATCCCAAAACGATTAGGCCTACATCAGTACACCACAGGAGAACCATTGGCAAGCTAGTGGCTCTATTTTAGTTTACCCAGAACTTCTAAACACTCTTTAGCACATTTTTAAATGTGGCATTTAACAACAGTCAGCCAACAACAAAGCAATCAGTTTTAACCACACATGTACCACATATCACTTTTCCTTTCTTTCAGGTCTTTTTCAGGTCCTTTTTTACTTGCCGGGCTTGACGGTTTCGCGTGGCCTCAGCCGACCGCAGGCCGCTTTGCTTCTCTCCGCTTACGGCGTCACGAATGTCGTGGGGCGGGCGTTGGCCGGGGCTCTGGCGAACCACCCGCGGATGGACAGTACCATGGTTTATACCGGGGGGCTTCTGTTGTTGGCCGTGGATACAGCCCTTCTCCCGCACTGCTCAACCTTCAATCACTTCGTGGCGTTTTCCGCTGTCTTCGGGGTGTGTAGTGGTAAGTTTCCTCCATCCACGAATGTGTAGTCATCTTCTAAGTGAAATATTTGTAAGAAAGTCGTTAACCAACAATTAGTTATATAAATAAATCAATCAATCTATCAGTCAATCAAATTATTCCTATCAAGGGCTGGGGAATTTTCGATAGCAGCTAGTGGTTCCTTCAGCCTACAAGGCCCGCAATCTCACCACAAGAAAAAATGATGGATGCCCAATGAGAGCTGAAATGTTAGAAAAAATAGCCGACCAAAACGATGTGTCTGGAGAAAGCATTGGAGAAGGCGCAGACGTTTTTATCTTAAATCAAGAATGGTCGATCCAAAGCAGTCGAAACCTTATCGTGCAAGGCATACTGGCCATTCCGGGGTTCAGGGGGTTCAAACGTTAGCTTTGTCTCTCTGTCCAGTATATCTAGAATTCGACAGAGTTGCCGATTGCCACCACCCCACCCCCAGCCCAATCTCAACCCTCTCTTTTACATTTGATACTGGTGGCAAGCAGTCTTTGACAGAGGTTTTGTTTTTGCAATTGCGACAAAACAACATGTGGAGTTTTCACTCATTTGTGTCTTTTGCTTCAGCATGTCACCTTTACCTGGGTTTGCTATTATAAGTTATTCTAGGCGTCAAAGCCGACACTGGCATGTCAAGTCGTCAACCAAATTCGTAGCACAGCTAACTCATAACATACGTACGTTACAGTTGCGCCCAGCTCCGGTCCCACATACCACATGGGCAATTTCACTACAAATAAGCCTACCTAACATTTGGTATGAGCCGATTTCTAAAGTCAACCAGAATGTAAACATGCTAAAGCCAGCATCGATAAACGGTCTTTCAACACTAATCCAGCCGTTTAGCCTTTTGAATCGAACTAGTCGAGCCAAAGTCAGGCATGTCTTGAGTTCCAACTTCTGGCGGGCAATGGGCAGCGAAAATTTTATCCCGCCTCTACACATCCTCTTTTAGCGGATTCCTTCACACAGGAAGCTGACCACCATTAGAAACGTGACGAATTATTGAGAATACTTAGTGCTAAACAAGTCATTCGGCTTACTAATCAATCAATCATTACACCCCTATTTCGTGTCACTCACGTGTCCATTTCCATTTTATACCCTCGTGTATTTCGCCACATATCTTTACGTCTCTAATTCCTGTTACTCAATCACTCATGGCTCTCTCTTGCAGTACATTTTCAAAACCAAAGCGATCCTTTACCCTCAACGCTGTTCAGTGGTACACAATTTAGGTGCTGATTTCATTCATCCGTCTAGGACATTCATTACGTCTTTTCGTCCTGACTGATAACTGTTGACTGCTTCTCTTTGTATAAATCCTTCCTAGTTTTATATTTGTACACTTTATTAATTCTTTCAGGTTTGTGCTATTAGTCGTTTTTTGGACACTGGTCTTGCGATTGTTGACCCGGACCGCCCATTTTGGTGGATGGCTGGTATACAAATGTTGGGTTCGAGGCCTGGATTTGTTTCCTTTACTCTTGATCTCGTATGTGAATCATACAAGAGTTAGTGCTTTTTAGTTTCGTGTTACTGAATGGTTTATTGTTTACTTTACCCTCGGCCTTTCGTGTGTGTGTGTCATAAAATATAATCATTATATTTCCGTTTCATGTTACTGAAGATGTCTTTTTCTTTTAGTCTTAGTATCGTGTGTGAGCGTGTCGTTATGTACAATTGCTGCTTTTCATTTTCGTGTTGTTGAGTGCTTGTTTGTGTAAATTACAGTTATTCTCGTCTGTGTGCTTCAACACACAATCATTATTTTTCAGTTTCGCCTAACTGAGCGGTTCCTTGTTTTGTCTTCCTTTATAGCCTCGTGTATTTCGATACGTAGCGTTGTTGTTGCGGATGTCTTGAGCAGAGACCTGCTGGCGGACGCCTTTGGGGTTATTTGCGTGGCTCAGGGAATTTGCTACATGGTTCTACCTACACTTTGTAGTAAGCATAACATTCATACATATATGTATAACAAGGAACAGGACACAGAGGCGGTCTTTGGCCAAGTTGCTAAGATCCTTGATCTCCAACCGTTAGGACGTACGATGTCCGGGATCAAACCTAACCTTCGAAAGGGAGTGCAGTCTAACGTTAATTAAATACCTCTTGTCTTCCTATAATATTGTATTCGTATCTGTACACGTAGGCAATTTCGGCAATAGCTTGTCAAGGATCGGTGGTTGGCTGTGACTACGTTAGTTAAGGGCATGCCTCCAGTTCTTTCGGTAGCACCAAAGTACGCTACTGCTCGACGCTACATCACCTAAGTCTTACTGTCAGGGAGGTCATGTCGCTAGAACATATGGCCTCTAAGTCTGTCTCTACTTGTGACACGTCGCAGTTTTCTTTTGTGTATGGCCTATACAAGACGATATGTAATCCACAAGCATTGCGGTGAGGATGCACTGATGCATGTCATTTTAACTTTGTGCTGACTTTACTGATTTGGTTGGAAGAGTGAATCCACACTGTGTACCGTCCATTTGGCCGCAAGTATGCATATCGAGGGAAAGCTGTGGTGATTACCAACAAACATTAACAGCAAGTCTACTAACAACATCACAACTGAATAATTTGCCTTAGGACACACGAGATGTGGGTTTATACATGGCTTTGGAATTATCTTTTTATTGGATTGGTGTTTTACGCCGTACTTAAGACTATTTCACTTATACGACCCCGGCCAGCATTATATGGTGGGTGGAAGCTGGGAGGAGTTCGGGGGAATTCCACAACCATCCACAGGTTGCTGGCAGACCTTCCCACATACGGCCGGAGAGGAAGATAGCATGACATGGCTTTGGATTATTAGAATTCTCAGAAGATGGGACACTCGAAAAACCTCCAAACTTAAAGCCTTAGCTGAAGCAGCGATAGCGAGATACGAACACAGGAACTCATTGGTCAACCGCCTGGTAATCAAAGCGAGCAATCGCTTTAGCCATCTTAACCTTCCAGCTTCCTATTTTGCACACGACACACTGTATCACTTCAAATCCTTTCAAATCATTTTCTCATAATTTTTAACTTATTCTTTGACATTTCCTGTTCCAGGCCACCTCTACACAGCGTCTGGCGAGTTCTACTATCCGCTCTATCTGATCGCGGCCATGTGCGGAACGTCCGCCATTATCTGTGGAATAATCAAACCGCTACAAAGATGGCAAAGCGCTCATGGCGCCAACCACAATTCAACTACGCATGCCCAGTAGGCGATTTCCTGACCACCGCTCATAGAGCTTTGTAAGTGGATTGTGTTAAGTATATGAGTTAGGTATTTCGACAAGAAAAAATGTTGAAAGTATATATGCATAAAACCAAACGGCTGGAACCAAGGTTTCTAAAAAAGGCACACTGGAAACAAATATGAAGATCATGTACAGTGGACTCTCTCAACACCTACATCTTAATTAACCGACATCTTGTCAAAACCGACATTTCATGGTCCGTTTTCTGCTCCATTTGACAGTATTGTTAATTGCCTTCAAGAAACCGACTCTTGTCTGTTCAGAACACCGACAGTGGTTTGCGGTACAAACATTTCCAGTGAGTGTTCATCTCTCTTGCCTAATCAAAGATAAGTCTGACACTGAGTAGCTCAGTGACTGAATAAAAATGTCTCAAACAACAGTTGCCGTCACAATTTCCCTTGCTATTGGTCTGACAACATCTGCCCATGGTCACTAGACCAGCGAAGTGTCGCCGTGTGGAAATGAACTTGAGTGATAAAGTTCAACTTATCCAAGCTTACGAAACATTCCCTAAGCCCACAAAAACTGAATTAGCTCTCAACCTTTCAGTTGGTCATTCGACTGTGAGTAACAGTTTTCTAAAAAGAAAAGTTTTATTTGGACAAATACGGCATCACCACGGAGGACGTCATAGATATCGACCAGACAACCGACATCCAGGCTACTTTTGGGCCAGAGTTCGACGCTGAATTGCTGACGAATGCAACGGATGATGCGGCACAGGAAGATTTTGAGGAGGATCCCGTCTGTGAAACGATGGGGGCTGAGATGTGTTACTCTGAAGTCTTAGCAAATTTACAAATGCTTTCTGGCTTTTTTCTGCAGCAATTGTTGGATCACATCCAAATCATGACCTCCATCACCGAAGAGATGATAGTCCGCCAGCGCATGAAGAAGCAACAATCTACCCTGGATCGATTTTTTTTTGTAAAGTAATTCTGCGTATGTACTAAAATAAAGTACAGATCAGCTTCTTTCCACAGTTGCTATGCATCACTCTGCTCTTTAACAAGTTTAATTAAACGTATATGTATGTACCATACACATGTTGTTGTTGTTTTTGTTGTTGTAGGCCGCTTGCCCATTTTTAATACACCGACATCTTGTCTAAACCGACATTTTTGGTCGGTCCCGAGTACGGTCGGTTTACACAGAGTTTACTGTACTAGTATTACGAATTTTAAAACGGTTGTTACAGCTGTTTTTAAAGGAAATAAGATCACATGTAAGATTTATACTGAAACAATTCCTTAATTTTTTACATTTTTGCATGATGCACGTTTAGAATATTTATTCGTTAATTATATTCGTAAGTACATACAAGTAAAAGCTACACCCAAGTAAGGTATCAGAAAAACGTTAGAAATGCTGCGTCAGTAGAACGATCACATAACACTTGATCCAAAATTACCTTTATTTACATTTTACGATCTGTTTTTGCTGAGATGAAACAGTCAACAGACAAAACTGAACTAAAAAATAAACGCCAAAAAAGGGGGTTTTATATAACTGGTATTTAACAACTCTCAATTTCAGAATATTTAATTCAGTAACAAAGTACTTTCTGAAATAACTTTTATTGTTTTTTCCATTGAAGCAAACACTTCATTGTTTAAGTGCCCAAAGAGTGTAACGGACATTGGCCATGCATCATAAAAACATCATCAAGCCACAGAAAAATAAAAGCAATTAACCCTCGGGTAGTAGTCAAATGTAAAATCTGTCAATTTCGATAATGTTAATATCAAAAGCAAAATATGACGTGGCCAGTAATTACGTGACCAATTCACCTAAAGACATAAACAGTTTCCTATAATGAAGTGCTGTCATGACAACCCAGTCCTATATTACATCAGGTTAGACAATTGTTTTTTATTTTATTTCTTTTTGTCGGATTCCGCGAACTCTTCGCGATCCAGTGCTAAGTAGTTCTTAATATCGTATGGATTAACACACAAATGAAAATTGACCGATCGACAGTGGAGAGTCAAGCAAGCCCACAGGCCCGTCAGCCTCAGCTACACTAAACAAGGGAGATAATTTTTCTGAGTATCCGACATGCACTCAGTTTTTCAGAACTGAACAACATGGCATGTCTTCATCGAGCGACAACGATCGTCAAGCAATTTGATTTAAAAAAGCCAGATTTTCAAGACTGTCAGATAAAATATCATTCATGTTTCCACGGTTTCCATTCGTCCATAGGCCTTCAAAAAGTTTTCTTTTCCGTGTGAGCTTTACTATATAAAATGAAAACAGATGGTATGTATTCAAAGCATACATTATATCCATGTGATTTTCATAATTTGATTTGCTTTCTTTGTGGTAAACATCATTTTATAGCACTTTATTTCTAAGTTTGCCTATCAGTTATGCATTTCTTACCATTTTGTAGTTTTAATTCAGTTTATTCAAATGTAGCCTATTGTAGAAATAATGTTTAAAGGAAGAGACAGCAAGTCAATAATAGGCGCTATTAAAAGAAAGCCCAAGACTTTTGCATCTTAATGATATAAAATTCAAATTTTTCTGTCAAATCTGTTGCTAGAAAAACAACTTTGAACTTATGCATTATTTAGAAAACACGCCTTCCATTTCGACGCAGCCATTGTTTGATGCCGTGCCACCATTAGCCAGTCAAATCGCATTTTACATAGGGCCCTTTGGTGACATACAGTCGGTGACGTATAGGATGCACCATAGCCTTTTTTTTTCAATGCGAATAAATGTTAATAAATGTTAATAACATAGTGGATTTGTAGTTATTTCTAACCGATGACATGATGGACCCAGATACGTGCCCTGACTGAGCTTTTACTGAGCTAAGGTTAAATTGGAAGGCGCCGATCGGTTAATTAATACAAAAAACACCAATTGCTTAAATATTTAATTATCTGATTGTTATTTTACCTTGTACGCATTGATATTTCATTTGGATGACAGAGATTAAATCTGCTCGTGAAGGAAACTGCGGTGAAGAAACCATCGTGCCTACCAAAGTTCTTAATAAATTTCCTGGCTTAAAGCCGCATGCAGTCTAATGACTGGGAGTGGAACTGGATCATGCTACTCCTACAATGCATGGTCAAGATCTCCACCCCATCCTTCAGAAACACCATTCAGCGCGTCCAGCGTTGGAATATTTCAGACTGTTGATATTATTTGCGGTTGAATTTATTGTTTTAAACATCGATAAACTGCTAATGGATCTGTTATGCGCGGTAAAGTAATCGAATATCTAAAACAAACAGACCCAGGTAAAACTGGGTTAACGATTACATTTGTTCCGATCTTGTGTCCTATAAATCGTTAAAAGGCTCCCGAGATATAATCCGTCTGAGCAGTTTAACAGAGAGGAGGAGGGTGTGGACACTTCAGAAACTGCATATCTCGAGGACAGTGGGACAGGGACAATGAACGCCTGTCAGGCAATTCGCAGCCTATTGCGGAATTATGTGTACAACGTAATGTAAAGGTACAAGATGGTCTAACGATTTTTAACAGCATAAGAGCTGTAAGGGTACAAACTTAGGAGTCGACAACGACATTCGTGTAACTGCCGTTAACAAAAATGGGCGTTCCGGCTCAATAATCGCAAGACCAGTTTCCAAAGCAACAAATAACACAAACCATCAAGGAATTAATAAAGTATATAAAATAAAAAAAAATGAGACCGTCACGGATTCGTGCAAAGAGAAACAGTTTTCAAGGTTGACGAACAGACATAATTAATGCCCAGGGCTGTCATTTTGGTAAGACAGGAGACCTAACGCAAAGATCAAGGTCTGCTGTTAAGGCGCCTTATTTACATAGGCATCTTTTTAATAAGGAAAAATTAAATTAATCTTTTATTGGATATTAATACACCAAAGAGTTCTTTACATGGACATATCTTGCGTTATACACATAGCATTTATAAGGTCATGTTAGATCTATTTTATATATTTCACAGGTGTTTTACGCCGTGATCAAGAATGTATCACGTATAGGCAGGTGGCAAGCATTATAGTGGGAAGAAACCGAGAAGAACCCGGGGGGAAATCGACAACCATCTGCAGGTTGCTGATGAACATTTCCACGTACGATCGGAGCTGCGCTTGAACTCACAGCGATCGCGTTGGTAAGAGGCACCATTGTCATTACTCTGCACTACTGACCTAACCCTCTAAGCCATAAAGACCCCGCCTGTTGTATTTTACACTCAATTCTCTAATGAATATACAATGCAGTTGGCAAATATGGCGAGAATGTTCAAGATATCACGCGTTCTGTTTCATAACTGTCATCGAGGTACCCAATTTCGCTTTATAAAGCCAAGGCCACGGGCAGTGTTGAACAGTCATATTTATTACCTTCACATCAACGTAATGCTTTTATGTTGTATTCAAAACGCGACTGAGATGAGTATGTATTTGGTAAATGGACACTATTCACGAAACTCTGTCTCGCGGAACGGCTGTCTCTCTTGCATCATAATAAAGTGCTGACTGCTTTCCTCTTAATACATGTTGCCCGCTTTACTTAATATTTATGCATTTCTTCACCCGCATTCCTTTAGCAACTGGTATAAAGGACTGAAGCATACAGATTAACTCCACAACAGCGACGGCAGTATGATAATTTGCTAAGTGGTCCCATATAGTAAATAGTATTCTAAGTGTTCATGTCAATGTTAAAACACATCAGCATAAAGAGCGAAACCAGAGCAGCAATCTGGCCTCTTGTTCATTTTCGTCAGCGTTTTACTATACTTGTTCACGTAAGAGATTAAAAACTACGGCACCGCCATTACTGTCTGTGCTGTAGTCGTTTATATCATAGGCTGTTCTCGAAATCGGCAGTGAACGTCACTTCATGGTGTACGAGTGGTATACGAATGTCGGATTAGACGCTCAGATTTGGAAAGTAAGTGATTTCCGCACATGGTACGTACATGCGTAAGGTGATGAAAGGCAACTGATCGCTGATGAACTTCTAATGCAAAAAAAATACAGCAGAGAGAGTTACACTAGAGAGCAGCGACGACTGTGTTAGAGTTGGTAAATGGTCGCACGTAACCGGTGAAGCCCGGCCTCTTGTTTGTTTAGCTCATTTAGGGCTTCTAATTGTTCATGAAATTGCATAAATAGTATCAATTTACTCACCACCCCACCCCTGAAACCATGGCTTAAGCCGAAGTAGATTAAAACAATGCAATGATAATAACTGCATTGCATTAGACATCAGTATGAAGAATTACTGTAAAATCACTCTAAGGGTATTCCTGAGCCAAGAACCCGAGAATTGTGTAAGCCTTGGAATCTCGATGACTTTCAGTGGGAAGGTGGAACTGAATCAAGACCTTATCAACAGCCATCTTAATTACCCAACAAGGATCATTTCCAGGAGCATTTCCTCAGTGAGAGATAAAATAAAATGTCATTGTACACCTTTAATACTAATTTTGTCAACAAATTTACAACATTCAGAATTATATATTATGATTATACCATGACGTATTTCAGGTAATTACCCGCAACTTTCATTCAAGCAACAACAGTAATGAATCAAGCACACAATATTCATGAGACAAGAAGCCGTTATTAGCTAATATGTGTCAGTGGAAAAGCTGTCCAAGTCATTGGAAAGAGCCGTACAACATTCCAATTCTTGTTAATGTAATATAACACTTGACCGTCATGCGGAATTCAGCAAATTTCTTTCATTATTTATGCATCAGTGAAATCTCAGTACTTCTTTCACTGATAAAAGTGATATCTTCACTATTTAGATATCACTTTTCTTATTACATTTTGTTATTACACTGTTGATGATCTTTACCCATGATCCAGACGCGGTGACGTCGAAAATGCAACACTTTGTTTTTATGACGTTCCAACCTGAGCTCACTGGGATGACCTCATAATACAAGTCTAATCAATTGCTATATGTCGATAGTCACACACGACACGACGTCATACTAGACGTCCTGTATACCGCTCCGACGTCACGTCACTGACAGCTCTTTGAAGGCGTGCAGATAAAATCATTGCCTAAAACTTCTTTAATACACAAAATCATGACATTGTTAAAGTATAGATAACAAATAGAATATTGCACAGTGATGGTTGAATACCATAAATATTGTTCTCATGAATGAATGATTATGGCTTAACGCCACATCGGCAATATCTCAGCCATCCCGGTAGAAATGATAACCCACGAGACAAGAAGTAATATTTATGGTATTCAACCTTCACTGTGCAATATCCTCTATGTGTTTTATTTATTTATTTATTTATTTATTTCATTCGTGTTTTACACCGTACTCAAGAATATTTCACTTATACGACGGCGGCCAGCATTATTGTGGGAGGAAACCGGCTAGAGCTCCGGGGTAAACCCACGACCATCCGCTGGCAGACCTTCCCACGTACGGCCGAAGAGGAAGCCAACATGAACTAGGTTTGAACTCTCAGCGACCGCATTGGTGGGAGGCTTCGGTCATTACTTTAGCGCGCTAACCGACTGAGCCACGGAGCTCCGTCCCCCTCCCCGTGTGTTTTAAGTGATTGTTATACATGTGAAAAATTATGTGGACTTAGGTGCACTTTAAAGTCAAATAAATGAGCAAAGCACGTTTGATATAAGAAGTGAATGTGGCAGAGTCCTTGTCTTTCGCTGAAGCTTGCAATCTTGCTTCTTATGGACATGACACGCGACGTGGTTTTGTCAGTCTACCATATAACGCGTCTTGCGCAAGCGCTCTGACTCGAAACCGAAAATACGATAGACCTCATACGACAAGAGCTGTCCGTCTCCCATACAAAATAACACGCACGACAGACATGGTTTGTACAGTCTCTGTGCTTGGCTATCGCAGGTTCAATTCCCAAGGCGATAACAGTAGTTTTTAGAACAGTCCATCATTACGGTTGATCCCCTAGAAATGGCAGAAACAGTGAGACGATAGCAAGTTTGACTGACACGTGAATATCCTATTTCACAGCACGCATCGTCATGGAAACAGTACTTCACACAAGTCAGGAGTGTTTTGGAAGTAGAGATGAGTTCCGACTCCACGACGCCGCTTCTAAATCGAGCAAGAGAAAAAGTCCGGTATAATGACGCATGTGCAGTGCTGCGTGCAGTTTTACACGCGTCCGTCACAGAAATTGCTGGCGTCATCGTTTTTGTCGTGGGCATATACAATGGTTGAAAACCTGTTGAGAAATGTATTTAACGCAACTTGAAATTTGACATAATTCATAATTATGCTTCTTGATATATATAAATTTACAGTCATCAATATAATGCCTGCATTTTATGTTGAATTGCTTGAACAAAGTTATTTTCAGCGCACTGCAACAAAATCATTTTCAACCGCCTCAGCCGCCTTGTGCTTAGACCGTCCGTCTCGAGATCAGGGGACACGGGATAAATCCCTGGTCGGGTCAAACATTAGACTTTAAAAATGTTACTTGTGTTGCTTTGCAGCGCTAAGAGGTTAGAGCAAGAAAACACTACCTAGTGTCAGTATAATGTCACTGGGCGGATGGGTCATGTCTGGTGTCTTCGGCATGGTGTTCCAGTAGAGGCAGCACTTTGGTGGCATGGACTCGGCTTGCCACAAGGAGACTCAGAACATACATACACTCTAAGGACTCCTCGTCGTCATATGACTGAGAATTGTTAAAATAAAAGACTACAGCACAGAAAGTAAAACCAGAGCAGCGACGACAGTGTGATGGTTGGCAAATGGTCACACCTTACAGGTGAAATCCGGCCACTTGTCAATATAGCTCAGTTAGGGTTTTGTTCTAACTGTTCATCTAAGTGTGTATGAGAAGTAAAAACTTACACCCCCCTAGCACAATGGCTTAAGCAGAATTAGGTAAAAAAAAATACAGTGATGTTAAATGCAATTAATTAGAATATCATTTTCAAAACACTGGCAATAAGAGCATGACCTGCATAGATCAAAATAAAGATGCAACGTGTCCCAGAGAATGGCAAAGTTAGACATAATAGCGGCCATTATAGATTTACCTGCCAATATGGTGGCCCAGGCATCATTCTCCTCGCACATGACGTAATGTTTCTCATTCGGGCTAACGGCTCTCCACCAAGAGTTTAAGTCTGCAACTGGTTGAGTTCCGGTCTTCGGCGGAGTGCCCCAGAAGGTGAATGTGGCCTGTGACCCCATCATGGCGGTGTAATACGTCCAGTACCAGTTTCCGGCAAAATGGCTAAGGCCGAGCCAGAATTTACCTGTCATGAACAGAGTGTTAGCGATTGAATATAAGGAAATTAAGGAAATACAATACCAGTGCAACAGCATATTGTAAAAATTTTTATGCAACAGCAAGTACTAGTAAGGCTTGTCAGCATATTGGGAAACCTAGGCGTCGAAACAAACATTCGTACGCCAGCTGTCAAACAAAATGGGCGTTTCGGCTCAATACAAATCGTAAGGCCAGTTTCCAAAACAAGAAAAAACACTAACCACCAAAAAACTAAAAAAGAGTATATAAAATTAAAACTTAGGACGGATTCATGCAAAGAGAGGCATTCAACAATTTTCAATAAATACGCTAATGCTCTAGGCAGATGCACAAAATCAGTATCCAAATCGTGTACCATTCGAGTTTATATAATGCTAATCAAATATATATCTCAGTTGCGTTTTGATCTATAGGTGCTGACAAAACAAAACACTGCAGTATTGGGAGTAAACATCAGTTTAAGTCAGTGAGGGTTTTTTTTTTAGCTCTTCATGTAAATGCTTAAAAAGTAGTAAGTGACAAATCCCATAGCATCCAGACGGTTGTAGGAATTAGGCATTAGGCATCATTTTCCCCTTATTTGTTATGCTAATATACTCTCTCTGTCTAAACATAACAATTGCAAGCTATGGTCAGATCAGAACCTCATTTACCATCGTTGTAGGACTAGTTCTGAAAAAACAAAGCTAGGTTGTAAGACGATAGGAAGAAACTGTTGCTATACAATGACATCGGAGTCGTGCTGCTACAGAAGGAGCTGATGTGATACATTGGCATTGAGGTCGTGCTGTTGCACTGGTATTGGATATACGCGTCGAAACCGACATCGTATACCAGCCGCCAACCAAAATGGGCGTTCCAGGTCAATAATAGCAAGACCAGTTTCCAGAAACGATAAATAACTCAAACCACCAAAAGAGTAGGAGAACATATAAAACTAGGACGGATTCATGCAAAGAGAAGCAGTCAACAGTTTTCACTGATGACGAAAAGACGTAATGAATGTTCTAGGCGGATGAATAAAATCAGTCAATCAATGCAAATAGTGTACCATTTTAGTATATATCGTGTCATAATCAACTATGTATCAGTTGCGCTTAAATTGCAACGGTTCATGTATCCAACGTGGTGATCACACTCAACACGATGCCACTGGGGCCATAATGCTGCAAGAAAGAATTCCGATACACTGGTATTGAGGCCGTGCTGCTAGTAGAAGAATCTGTTATGATGCGCTGACAACGGAACCGTGCTGATGAAATGAAATTTTAGCCTATGATGCCATCCACAGACGTTAGGTCCCTATTACTATATTCAAGGTCGTGCTGCTACCATGAGATACATGTATCATATTAACAGGTAGAGAACGAAAGCGTCTTCACCCGAAAATCAAACAAACTAACTTACGTGTAGGGCAATTTGAGACTAGGTCTGCTTGTTCCGCAGCATTTTCAAAAAACACGACATGCATGTTCAGCTGGTTTTCACAAAAGTCTTTGGCAGCATTGAAGTCCATCTTGTTAGTGCTGGTTTGGTAGCACGATCCTTGTCCAGATTCTACCCGGTAGTGCTGCCAGTTCGTGCCAGGAATGTCTGCGTAACAGTCACCTGTATGGGGAAAAGTGCAGGATATTCAATGTGTCTATACATGTAACACGTATTTTAAGCCCAGCTTGTCTTCTCTTGCGTGGCATTTAAAAGCTTGAAACTCGATCAAGTCTAGTACACCACAGATAACGGATTCTGAAATCTAAGTATAATCCGCTATCACAATTGTATTTGTCTGGGCATAGTGCAGTTTTGGTGTTTGCTATGGCTAGTTTTGTTCAAATACTTTTGTACAAGGAGGGAAAGTTCTTCCGTGGCATACTTCAAGTTATTAAGCATTATCATATATGCTAACATACTTTTATTGTGACCACAATATCTACACGGCTTTGGTTTCAAATTCTGTGAAGCATACGTGTTATCATATTCCAGAATAGCAAACTAATAATACAAAACATTGACTTTGTGGGTGATTGACTGCCCGCCAACTGTGCACTGAAGAAGTGTGTTTCGGAAACAAATTAGGTACACGTCTTTCTAATGTACATAGCAGGTAATTTATAGCTATGAACTTGGAATATTTCTACTTATAATTTTGAAGATGAAAGTTTCGCACAAATATTTTTCCACATTTTCATTGTTCAAGAATAACCATGAAATTACGCATAGGGTACTTTTTCTGTCAAAAGATTGGAGTGGTCGAAAACTGTTGAAGTTGTACACAATAAACATACTCACTTCTAGCTGGGTGCACCTCCACCAGAATCAGAATCATGGCATGTTTTAAAACCAATATTTTTTCGGTACTAACTTGAAGCGACTTCATCGCGAAGCAAACGCCAAACTGTTACTAAAAGCAATAGCTCTTTTCGGCAAGATTTCAAAGACAGTCCACTGTCGGAGCGACGATGTTACTTGGACATACATACTCTATACGTAGAAAGGTTTCGTTTCGTGGTTACACCGTGTGAAATCTAATCGCTCTTGTCATGACGATGTCGTGACGTCAGGTGGGTGACCAAACCTTTTTGCACGGACTTGAGAAGGTCATCGATGCTTTTGTTCACAGCATTTTTGCTTTAATGTTAGAGCTCGCCATTGTTAAAGGGCGATTATTGATTTATAATGAGTTCATATAATGTCATTTATCAAACATTGACAACCATTTCTTCTTCAGAAATGGAAAAAGTTTCACCTCGTCAGTTATGACATAATTCTTAGGTGGTGTTTGATGGAAGTCAGTATGTTAGTTGCACATTTACTATAACCTATGTAGACACACTTCAAACAAATTATGACGTTTGGTTTTGATCATTATATCGAGTTATTTTAAATGGTCTTATCTCTGTTAGTGTCCGCAAATAACTGCACGGAAAAAACGTCGATAGCAGAAGACATTTCATATCACTTGAACATGAGCGTGGCCTATACTGTTATGTAGACGGTAATATCAACGTAATTTAGTGTGTTGACCTTTTCATACTTATACAATATCACGACTGAAAGAACCTTTCTTGTACTGAACAGAGACTGAATCCAGCTACGCCAACTTCAACAACCGTTTGTGTTTCAACGATTATGTTTTTAATATTTGCAGTGTGTCCTTATACTTGACCTGGTGTATTTGCTTTATACATGATAAATAAAACTGGCATCGCTTAAGCAAATGGCTATTGATAAGCAATGAATTTCTGACAAAACGGTAGAACTTATCTGTAGTGTTGTGAAACCGTTTTTGTAGGCAGGGTAACACACTCATTAAAGATATGTAATCAAGTGCGGTGGCAACAGAACATACAACGATCCGGGGTACCGATACGGAAATGGAACAGTTGGTCTACGAGGATTATCAAGCAGATGACTTTATGTGAACAAATGAACGGTTGTGGTTACCGATACGGAAATGAGACCGTTGGCATCAAAACACAGCGATATCGTTATACAGACGAGTCTTTGTAAAAGACCGATATGGTGTCAAAACATAGCAATATTATTATATAGAAGGGTGCATGTAAGCTATAAGTACTGTGTAAGTCGCCAGAAAAGTAATGCATAGGTAGAATTTTCACCTTAAAATTCTGCTTGTTCAAAGGTGAATAATTAATTTAATACGGTGTCATTTTTCAGCTAAATTACACAAAGAGGAAGCCTGAATAACACTAATCATAAAATAAGAAGCGGAATCTCATTCAACCACAACACGAGGTCACAAGTGGGAATTAATTTTGGCCGTTTGTAACATTTGTGTCCCCAACATCTTCTAACTATGCCTTTGTGGAGAGTATATATTACAGTGAGTGCGAGTGAGTGCTTGGCGTTGAACGCCGTACTTAACAATGTTTCAGTCATATGACGACGGGTATTCCTTCTGGTGTGCGCCCACAATGTGTCTTCATGTGGCAGGGTTATGTGCTTTCGTCACTGGAACATCATGCCGAAGACACCCAGTCACACTATACAGACACCGGCCTACAAGTCTTGTTTCCTTGCCCTAACCTCCTAATGCTGAGCGCCAAGCGAGGCAGCGACTAATACCATTTTAAATCTTTGGTATGACCCTACCCGGGATTGAAACTCGATCTTCTGACCTCGGGGTGGACACTCTAGCCACTAGATCACTGAGGCGATCAACATATATTAGAAAGATTTTTTTAGAACACAAAGGCCAGAGGTGCGAACATCGAAGTGAAGCCCGGAGTCATCAATCCATGTTGTGTCGTGATTCTCTCCGCCGTCATCATTTTGCATGTCTACGTGATCTGCTCTGGCGTCATCGCTTTTTGCGTTGAAATTACCTGCTCCGGCGTTATTGCTTATTGCGTTCCTGTGTTCCTGTTTCTGCATTTTGTGTGTTCTCTTCACCAGACAAAATCATTTACTCTCACAGTTGAGTCGAGACCATGTCGTAAAAAAAAAGAAGAAAACTTTTGTGAATTAAATAGTTTGCATTAGTCTATCTGTAGACATGCACTTCTGACGAACCAGAAGAAAAAGTTTCATAATATGTAAATAATAGTAAACCTACTGACATTTGTTTTCATATTTATGCCTTAAGCCGATTACCGTGATATCCCTTTTCATGAGACAGTGGTGACAATAAGCTGTCGACGACGGTAGACTTGGAGTGGTTTACATGTGTCGTTTCAGTGTATTGACTTTTTTTCCGACAGGTATGTTGACTGTTGTGTTCGCAACACCTGGGTATTTAGTTCGACAGGTTGTGAAACATCGCCACTTCCAAGCTGTCTATAATGTTCACGTGTCAAAGTCTCCAGAAACACGTCGTCTGTTTTCATCACCCATTCGCCGAAATGCAGCTGCCATTATTTAAAACATCACCTCATCTTTTTCACGAATTCCATAACAGTTATAAATGTCAATCGATGCGGCAAACTGCTTTCCAAAACGTTTCATATGTCAGATCGTGTATTACAGTTCGTCAGTGACTTTGCCATCGGTTGGTGATTTCGTGTTGGCACTACGATTCCCCCTACCCCTATAAAACTGACCCCCGTTCTGTTTAAATTCCCATAAGGCCCTTTCTCTCTTCGGGGACGTCACATTAAATTTTAGAGATAATCTCTGTGCAACAAACTCGCCATAAAATGGCGGAAATATCACTAATTTAACGCCATAATCATTCATCCGTTTCTTCTGTTCCGTCAAGTAATAATCATTATAACTATTCACTATATCATTATTCACCACAACTAAGCTATTCCATGCACCATCATAAATATCGGCACTAATGGTTTAGTGTTTTATAAAATGGGAGACCCTTCAGACAGCGTCTAAATCACAGTGGCACAAATCGTTTCCACTTTCACGCTGGAGTGCTGGTGTACTACCGAAGTTTCGGATTAATGACAAGTTTCATTGGCTTGGGAATATCCTATGTCACAGCACGTATTGTCAAGCAGACAATACTTCACACAAGTCAGGAGAGTGAAAGATGTAGAAATTGGCTCAGACTCCACGAGGCCGCTTCCCAGTCGTGCGAGAGAGTACCTCCGATGAAAGGCACACATGCACCAAAGGGTGTGACATACTACCAGAAAGAACAAAGGAGCGCGAGCACCTGGCAAAGCCTTGGACAGCCTGGTTAAATGTGAGAAAAAAATCTGTGTTTTACGCATTGTTGTAATATCCAGGCCTTTAAGAGTATGGTTCCACAACAATACGAAAACAGGAACGAATTCAGCCGAAACTGTATGTATAGAGGAGTCATTAATCCGAAATGGTGACAGAAAGACTTCCCTAAAACCTAATGGTAACAAAAGTTATCTCACATGAGAAAAACACCCTCTGCTTTTGATGTGACAGCAATTGTCACGTGATGGACGTGTATATGTCTATACCCTGCAGCAGATGCTGTATGCGTTTGATGCCTCAGTAGTAGAGAGATAGCCCCGACGTGGGCGAGGTGTCAGACTTACAGACCCCATATAGTTTCGTAACCTTTCACTCAGTAACCATGTAACTACTATTACTATACTCTATTACTATAATACTATATCTCAGCCGTGAACTTTATCAATCCATAACGCGATAACAATTGATTTTGGAACAGTCCAAGATGACGGTCAAACTGTTGGATATGCCGGATAGAGTAAGGCGGTAACAAGTTTCATTGGCTTGGGAATATCCTACGTCACAGCACGTATTGTCAAGCAGACAATACGTCACACAAGTCAGGAGAGTGAAAGATGTAGAAATGGGCTCAGACTCCACGAGGCCGCTTCCCAGTCGTGCGAGAGAGTACCTCCGATGAAAGGACGCACGCCCAGAACTGCGTTTCTCTTCGCACATTTGTGTCACAGAAACTGTCGACGAAATCGTCTCTGTTGTTGTTGCTGTCGATGTTGTTGTTATGATTTTAGGCTGAACTAGGGCCTGAAAACCTGCAAAATATGGTAACCGATTTGGCCTTTAAGAAATACGACATGAAATTATGTAGACCTACATGGTTTTAAGACACAAGTTTTTATAGATTCAAGGATGTCGCTTGCGAACTGTTAATGTAGTCAGAGAATATACTTACATTGTAATTTCTATGTCATTTAGACACTGGGCGATTATATAAATATCTGCTACAAGCAGAAAAAGCACTTGCTAGCATTTCTACTGACCTTCCATGCTTTCAAAAAAAATAATGAAATGAAATGTGTTTCAGATCTACCACGAAATAAATACCTATTTCTTGTATCGGCGATCATTACTACTGTTATTACAGAAAATATCTTGATTTGGCCTTCTATGACAGGCACTTAAAGCCCTGTGATGACTTTCACAAAACCTCATAAGTCGAATTCTCATAACTTGTCTCGTAAACCACGTCGCTTTACGAGACTGTGATTCATAAAACGTCTTTCGCGAAAAAAGTTACGAGAAATATGACTGAGAAAGTATTGTGAAAGTGACTCATGGTCTCACTGCAGCCGATTGGTTCTTGAGTAGTGAGTACACGAGCTCGATTCCAGCTTACTGTGTCTGACAGTGGTTGTATGTAGGCCTTTGTATGTATGTATGTATGATTGGGTTTTACGTCCTGCTCAACAATATTTCATTCATATGACGACGAAGTGACCTTAGAATGTAGATATGCTGTGTCTCGAGCCCATGCTGCTAAAGATGCTGGCGCCATTGGTGCGTCATGCCGAAGACAACAGACGTGACACTCCTCCTAGTTACACTCCGACTCCGGGCGGACAAGTTTGGCTCCAATGATGTAACCGCTCAGTGCAGAGCGCCAGGCGAGGGAGCAACAAGTACCATTTTTTAGCCTTTGATATGAGGCCGCTACGCTAAGACGATCTGACTCAATTCCACTGCCAAATGTTTTGGGGGGGTTTATTCAATTAGAAATCAGTAGTCTGCTTCTCGATCTGAGCCAGATCTTTTTGACAAACGTCTGATCTCAGCGTAAACATTTCGGCGAGATCAGCTGGTGTTAGTCTTGATGAACGCCAACGTATACCTGAGGTTACAAGAACGCGTTTGCTGGGTTTAGGGTTAAGAGAACGACGCAATTCACGTATTGATCGAGCGGTTATAATACGAGAGCGCTAATTGGCTAAACACTACGTATTCTAGAAGGGCTCCCAGGATTCCCCAGAACACGAAAAACTGTGACCCAGTGTCAGATTTCAGTGGCGTAGGGCAACCAGAATTAAGGACCTGATTTTAATGAGATTGGGTGTCAATATAATGTGACTAGGTGGGTTGTCATGTCTGATGCCTGTGGTGGCACGATGGCCGCATGGACTCGCCCTACCACAACATGACACTATATATATATATATATATATATATATATATATATATATATATATATATATATATATATATATACATACTCTAAAGACTCGTCGTCGTTATAAGATTGAAAAATTGTTAAGTAAGACGTAAAACCTCATGCATACATACATACGTGCATACGTCTTCTTTGGGGGGGGGGGGAGACGGATATCCCAGACATATCCGACATATAGATTTACCTTGCATCATTGTGTTCCAGGAGCTTTCCATTTCGCACATGGTGTAGAGCTTTACGCTTGGACTAACCCCTCCCCACACATAATTTCCGGCGGACATAGCTTGAGTTCCGGTCCCCGGCTCTGAGCCCCAGTTTGTGAAGGTGGCCAGCTCTCCCGTCATGGTTTGGAAATACGTCCAGTACCAGCTTCCTGCAGACGAAGAGAGTCCAAGCCAAAAATCGCCTGCGAATGGAAGACAGTAAAGAAGTTTTGCGAGATGCGAGAAACTTATCTGTTGGTTAATAATCGCTTGTTCGAGTCAGTGGAGGAGTAAAAACTGCATGACATAGTAGTTATTAAAGTAAAAAAACAGAACACCGTCAGTTCACAAAACATTAACTTGGTCACCCATATCACCGTAAACGTAATTTTTTAATCAATGATTTCCCAAACTGATTACATTTCAAATCCAGTATTTAATGTCTGAATTAATCGATTAAATCCATGTGTACACACACTGGATCTGGAAACTTTCACATAAATAACACTGAAAGATATAAAAAAAAAATTTAGGTTGACATTACATGTACTTAGGCGTCGAAATCGACATTCGTATACCAGTCGTCAAACAACATGGCGGTTTAAGGTCAATAATCGCAAGACTAGTCTTCCAGAAGGACAAGTAACACAAACCACCAAAGAACTAAGAAAGCATATAAAATAACAACAACTTAGGCGGGATTAATGCAGAGAGAAGCCGTCAACAGTTTTCAATGATGTAGAAAAGATAACAAATGTTCTATATAGGCGGATGAATAAAATTTGTCACCTAAACACTATCAATGTAATGTCCATATGTCATCTTACGTCCAGAAATCTTGTTGCTGATGTAGTTTAGCTCCCCAGCTGTCTCGAAAAAAATAAGATGCATATTGAACTGTGTTTCACAGAAGTCCTTGGCAGCGTCGAAGTCCATGCTGGCCCTGCTCATTATGTAACAGTAACTGTCGCCATTCGATGATCCGCCCATCATGAAGTTTATTCGTTGGTCGTGTGAAGGACAGGAACCTGGCGAAAAAGGACAGTTAGGCAAAGTTCATACCTTTTCATGAGTAGTTTATACCTTTGGATAATTATTACGGGAGTACTGAGTTGCAAAGCTTCCATATCGAAATGACCTCCCTTTGCGTCGGTTTACGACGCGGTGGGATAAGTCACTGCATTTTAACATTGGCAAGCGTTTATAATGTTTGAAATTATATACCAGACATGACTTTAACTTCCTGACTTACCTTTCTAACCCTAACTGCAAATTCGTGTACAAACATGCATGCGACATGAAAGTTGTGTAAGGCCATTTTCAACAGGTGAGTTTCGAGTTCGAACTCTTTTGTCCTAGAAGGTAAAAGAGTTTAACTGTGTCATATGACGTGTCAAAAATGTCAGGCAAATTATGTTGATTTTAATTTACCGATCACCTGTCTTACCGGGTTAGGGAAGAACAAACGACATCTCCTCCCGTCAGAAACTTGTTAAATTTTAGGTGCCCAATATTCCCTAACGTACGTCTAGCCTTAGTAGCTTTTTTGAAACTTTTCTTAGACGCCCATGTTATAGTAAATGTAATCAGAAATAGTTGCTTAACATTTTTGACAGGTCACATGGTACAGAAGAGATTTTTTTACCTTTAGCGATAAAAGAGTTCGATCTCGAAACTCCCCTATTATTCATTCTGCAAATGCTAACTGCACATCCGCGTAAAGGCATAAATGTGGTTTGAAATTTGTGTAACGTCAGTATTGTTGATAAAGCCCATCTTACAATGAAGAAAGTTTCAAAACAAAATATAAATGTGAAAAAATCTGATCAGAAAATTAAGGACACTTTATTTTGGTAGGCCTTTCCACCGAAGTTTACTTCATTTTTATATTTCTGTTTCCTTTTTTCTGAACCCTTTTTTAGTTATATTAAACAGCACACGGCTTGTAGGTCGTGCGAGAGACCATACCTTATTTATTGCTCAAAGGAGATATCTCCTAATGGTTGGTAAGCGGATTAGGACCGTCACTGCATTATATCAGAAGCGATAAGAAAACAATGCTGTTGTTAAACGGACTTCTTGTGATATGAAATAGTTGGCCGGTTGATATTTATTTTTCTGGCAAAGGAACAAGCAAACCATTGGACAATTCAACGAACGAACCAATGTACTAATACGCAAACAAAGTAATAAACAAATAAAAGAATAAATAAATCCGATAAACTGGGCGGAGGAAAACTTGGTTTTATAACTTCCCAATACATTGATCAAGGCTTAGTGGACTTTCGACGAAATCCAGTAGTCAGTTTGGAAATAAGTCAATACAGATTTGCACCACGTCATGAATGAGTTCACAATTTCGTTTCAGATGAATATCTGGTTTTTGGTCTCCATGCAAAGATGTATCCGAGGCATGGGTGAACAGTCACATTTCCTCTTCAAATTCTACACCATAACACTGTCATCCAATTAAGGTGCCATCGCCTTAATTCTGAACTTTGTCATGGACATTTGATCATTGATGCATGTATTTAGATGGGTAATGCTAAAACTGGAAAATTTTTAAACCACTGCCATTCACATCATCCGTACCCAATTCTAATGCCCATCTATAAAGACGTTAATTATTCAAGTGCTATTACATAATGATATTTTGCCAAATAATCTTCCTAAAGCAATCCAATCTTAGCAGTTTGCCATCGGCTTATTTAGCTTCCGAACAAAACCAGTGCATGTATGCTTAAAAGACAATTAGACTATTTTTATTTTATATTATATTATTTAGCGTGTCCTACTTTATATTTAAACACTATATGAAATATTTTTATCACCACTGAAATATCATGTATTAATATGGAAACTGTACAACTGTAATTAAAATTTTTTCTTCTTTGCTTTGTTCAGATGACCAGCAAGGCACTGCTGTGTTTCTTTTCAAGGTACAAGCTAAAGTGCAAATTAAAATGTTTCACAAAACAATCACACTTACTCTGAATTATTGGAAGCTCAAAGAGCACTGCAATCACCAGATGTTTTAACATCAATGTACCCGTGCTGTCCGTCAGCATCTTCGCTCTTTTGCCCACGCCGAGAAGGGCGCAAACCAGAGTGTGACTTTGTTGTTTACACACACGTTCCTCTGAGGTATCAAATGCTGTTTTATCTGACTTCCTTGTTCACACACATTTTCCTCTGAGATTTCAACAGTTGTGACATCAGACTTTCTTGTTGACACACATGTTCCACAATTGTGATTTATCAAAAAAAGAAATCAGTGGATGAAGCCTGCCTGAATATAATCAGGTGAGCAAGGGAATAATTGGTAAACGTAGAATCCCCAGTTCATGTTTCTTCTCTTGCTGGTTATATCTTCATTATTTTCACGGGAATGCCTCTGATTATGTGTTTTCAGAAGTTACGGTAATTCGCGCCCTAATTTTTCGACTTTTTGAGAAGAGCTGTAAATGAAACATACAGCAGCTGTACTAAAAGCAAACTGTTTTGCCTTTAGGTCAAGAAACCTTTATTAAAAGGAGATCGTTCTCATTAGCCCTTTCCATTACTATATCAATATTATTAAAAATGAAACAGATAACGACCCTTGTTTGGGAGCATTGATCAGAAATGTATCTGTTCCCTATAGACTTTCTATGCTTTTTAAAGGTATTTGCACCATGCCAACAATAACATTTGTTCCGGTCGGCCCGGGCGAATAATATACCAACGTGTGCTATGTCTTCAAAACAATGTACGTGTAGAATCAAGCAAGGCCAGTGACGGGACGGGATATCAATAAGTGCACCAGGTAATTGTCATCATATCTCCATTGTGTAGTTTCCACAAGTAACGACATGAAGGCGACATTAACAGAAGAAAGAACGCCTTTGTTTTGTCGACATGATCACGAGAGAAACACAAAATTTCTGAAAATTTGTTTGAGGCTCTCTGATGCGTTAATGCCTTTTTCAAATACTTGCCGAGGCATTGAAGTTTAACAGAACAAACAGCGTAGGCATGTATAGATTGATGTAATGTTGTTTAGCGTCTTGCTCAAGAATTCACTGATGCAAAGGCGGGCTTTCCACAGTTTTATATCAAGTGGAGAGGAATGCAGCGGTTCTATAATCCTTGCCAGATGGTAACACCATCATTCGTTTACACATCAAATCTGTAGTTAGAATGTACGCGTTAAACAGCACCCCGGAATTTTAGCTTGGAGTTGATTGTTAATACAAAAAACATAGTGGCTGGGTGAGGTGTCGTGTCTGGTGTCATATGTGATGCCATACCTGGTGGCATGTGTACTGCCATGTCTGAGGTCAAGTCTGGTGTCATGCCGGGTGCCATATGTTGTACAACGTCTTGTGTCATTTGTGGTGCCATGTTGGAGGCCAAGTCTGGTGCTATGTGTGGTTTCAGATCTGGTGCTGGGTCTGGTGTTATTTCTGCGGTCAGGTGTCATATCCGGTATAATCTCTAGTGTCATGCCTGGTGTCATATCTGGTGTCTGCGGAATGATGCAGTGAAGTATACATGTAGCACAAAATAGCGGACAACACTGGCATCAATTCATGTGAAGGGGAAACTGTCCTTTCCACAATGGAATATGTTAAATTGTTACATCACACCGGAAGTGACAGGCCGACAGTCTGTTACTTCTCAAAACTTCAATTACCTGTACTGACTTTAAATCTCTGCCACCCCCAACAAGAAAGAAACAGAAGTTCTTTCTCAACATTTGTTTCTATTAATGCATTATATAAGCACATGTTTATATAAATATGCACAGCATCATTTCCTGGTAGATGTAGAACTATAATGACGTTATAGTGATGAAGCCTTGGCCAACCATTTTGCGTCGCGCAGGATCCAAAGAGTTCAGACTGATTTTGTGGTGTCAGTGATACAAAACGATCCCAGAGCCCTGCAATAAAGGGGCATGTGCTCACAGATGTCAAAGTGCGCTGCTGGGAAATATTAACGCTCAATACTGCCGCGAGAAGAGAGGGGAGAGGTGAGTATTGAGCAATACTGAGCATACTGAGTATTGAGCATCACTGGGCATTTAGCCTGTGCGCTCTCATTTGTTCCACTCGCAAAACCCGACAGGAACCTACGGATGGTCTAGGGTTTCCTCCGGGTTCTACCCGGTTTCCTCCTACCGTAATGCTGGCCGCCGCCGTATTAGTGAAATATTCTTGAGGATGTCGTAAAACACCAATAAAACAAATAAACGAATAAACAAACTCGGCAGAAATTTGAAAAGGAGCGTAAAGAAAACACGATAAGGCTGGACTGGGGTCGCCCTCACAATTTCGACAACAACGAACGACTTGGCTGGTGTCCTATTCATAACTCTATATCAACGACATCAAAGATCCAGTTGCGGCTCCGCTTTGGCGGACTCGGCGTGCCACAAAACGACACAGTAGCCTGTATATACACACTAGATACTCATCGTCGTCATGTGACTGTAAAATTGTGAAATACGACATAAGACCTAAGTATAGCCTTTACACATGCTTTGAAAGCAGAGAACAAAAGGCGGTCTTACTTGCCTCGACTGTACTAGACTTCAGGGTCATGTGAATCAGTCGTGGTTATGTTATGCCAGCTCCTCTTGCAAGAGATGGGTAAAAACTAGAGCCGGAATAATGACATACTCACAGAACTAACAAGATTTAGCAAGTGAGACTTTTTTCCTGTCAAATGAACGTGCGTGGCTAACTGTCCGCTGTCCATCAATAAAATAGACAGACAAACACTTCGTGTTGTACAGTGTATGTCAGGAGACAACACAGAAACAGGTCACTAAAATCACGCAGTTTAGTTGTTCAAGGCGCTCTTTTTTCAGTCGACAGGACATATTAGGTGCATGCGGGTTCAAACCTGGCCTTGAACAGTACATTTTTAGATTCCCCTGCTCTCACTGCTTGTTGAAATGAAGACAATATGTGGTCAATGACGCTCTTGTGACCGTGAGCACAATCTGCCCTTCCTTAAAGAGCTCTTCTCTTCCATCAGTATTGTGTACATATCTGTACACACAGTGTGGGACATTTCCTCATTAACATGCCAAAGATGATTGGTTGATTCCAGGCAATCTCATTTTCTTCACCCATGACAATAACCACCGTTGCATAACTGAACACGCTAAATACCACAAATGTAACAACCATCTAGCCCCCGGCGCTATGTTCAACTCTCCACTGTCAACGACTGCGCGAACTTCTCGGAAACACCAACTTTCCACGTGTACAACTCAGCATATAATCTGAACGTTAACTGGGGTTCAGGGCTTGACGAGAGGCTGTAGTCTTCCCTGCTGACTTCATGTACTACAATCACCTTTCAAATACATTGTTCTTATCTCTGGAATCATCACGCTTAACGATATAAGTGTCTACAGAGACACATTGCCTATCCAGAATAATGAAGATGTTAACCACACACCGTACAGATATATTTCTATTCTAACACACCATTAGTAAATATTAGAGGCTTTAGATTTCCGAATTTGAAAACAAAGCAAAACTGAAAACATTCCCTCTCCTCTTTTGTTTAATATGTAGATATTAAAGGTTGTGCTGTAATAGTTCGTACCACTTCATGTACCTCGATTGATGTGTTGTGAAGAAAAATGTAAGACTACTGTACAAAGCTAAAGGAGATATGAATCCAGATGATGCAAACATAGTGGAATTTGCCTGCTGTCCAGCTACCTGGACGAGGACAGCCATAATTGTCGTGTTTCGAACAGAGGAAGAGGACATATTTGGTTCGGCGCGAGAAGCGATGACAACAGGCTAGAGAAAGAGCTCTGGGGCTAGTGCATGCTGTTTGTGGTCTCTCGGCAGGTGTGCTCAGCAGGCTGAGCAACAAATAACGACAAACTACCGATGGTCTTCTTTTGATTTATACAAAATATTTATTTTTGTGGCTGCTCATAAACTTGTTGCTGAGCAACTGTAAACTGGAACTGGGCCGTGGGATGACACACTTTTACAGTTTCACCTGTGCAAAACTTTAAAGGATCGGTGTTCAGCACCGAAGGAGTTCGACACCAGCGTTTACAAAATGGATGGAGAGGTTATACCAGATCTTAAGATCGTTTGAAGCCTGTTGAAACCGATACTTGCAAATTTTCACGGTTTCAGTGACTTCCTTGTGATTGTTGGACGAAACAGTTCCTCTATGTCATCTGTCTCTAGCTCAAATCTTTGTAGTGTTTTGATGATGACGGTTGTCAGACGGAATTCAACAGTCCACACAGCGGATCTCTCATTCGGATGTTTTGATTAAACATGTGTCACACTTTGTCATTCAATTGAAGGGATACTATTTTTGAGATCTCCGTTGCAAATTTTTGCCCTAAAATCTGTATACGCCAGCTAAGGAAATGCATTTTTCACGTAGGCATGATCCGGTCTATTTTTAACCAATGTAGTCTTTGCAGGCCCGGCATGTAAACATTTTTTACATTCATTGAGGTATAAACGCAAAAAATTACCAATGTGATCCCTCATTATCGCAGGCGTTCTAACACTACAACCCAGACACGCTTTTTCTAGTAGCGAAATGGAACGGTTCGAGCCCCCTGCACAAGGCCAGGATCAATCCCTTTACATTTTATTTCACTTCGTACTTTACTGGGGATATATTGTCATTCACTGTGTTATCTTGGGTAGGTCACGTCACTAAAGTGAACGTTCCACGGTCATTTCATCGTCTGTGTTATTTTGAGTAAGTGACGCCACCACAATGAAAGCTCCAAGGCCATTTCATCGTCTGTGTTATTTTGAGTGGGTGACGTCACCACAATGAAAGCTCCAAGGCCATTTCATCGTCTGTGTTATTTTGAGTAGGTGACGTCACCACAATGAAATCTCCAAGGTCATTTCGTTGTCTGTATTATTTTGAGTAGGTCACCATGCACAATTACAGTTTCAAGGTCATTTCGGCGTGTCTGTTATTTTGGGTACGTGACGTCAACATGGTAAGGGGCTATCTCATTTTCGTTGTAGGGTAGGTAATTCATGCTTTTGTGCTGAGAAATACAATTCACATTTCTTCTTGCTCAGTTTACTAACAATAGTGCCTCTGGGTATGATACAAGTTCCTGTCTAACCTTTATTTGCAAGTCTGCATAAACAAAAACCTACCGGTACTTTTGGACAACTACGTTAGAAACTACAGGACATGAACATATCTATAAATAATCACTCTTTGCTGTATCTGATAGAAGGGCACTTGTATTTGGTAAATGCATGCAAACTCCTTAAGCACTGTCAGACGGTGTATATAGACTGATTTTCAACAAGCAATGTGCATACACAAACTCTGTAGAATAATATGCATTTTTTAAATATACGTATGCCCACAGTAACTCCAAACCATTAACGGTTGATATATTCCAATGAATATCACTGCATTTTTTTACCTAAATCTGCTTGAGTCATGTTGCAAGTTATTAATATTTCAGCATTTCCAAACGAGAACAAAGCTCCAAGGTAAATTGACAAAAGACCTTCCCGGTTAAGGTTGACGATTTAAGAGCTATCACACTATAGTCGCTTATCTGGTTTCACTGTCTATGCTGTAGTTTTTATCTGTAGGCCATCATCTTAATGATCATTTACCAACTGAATGTTTATATATTAACAGTGTACAATGAACAGTGGCGCTCACCCACATCAAGGCACCACAAACACATTGCCTGGTAGCTTGAACTGCTGGACATACAGCCTTCATGCTTTAATGAAAATGCTCTCCGGTCGTACGTGGGGAGGTCTGCCAGCAACCTGCGGATGGTCATGGGTTAATTAATTAATTAATCCAAATGTTCATAAACGCGTGATCCATGTAGTTAGCACGAGTAAGATTCAGCGCAGTTGCACTTGCCGCCTGTATTAAACTGGCAGGGTCTAGACATCAGGTCTGACGCAAAGCTCTTGTTTTACATGGTCTAAACCAAAGAGATGTGCGGTGAGTCGAACTGTTTGACTGACTCAACGATATCATCCTTACTGTGACAAATAACAGGTTTTACACAACTGGTACATTATAGCAAAGGGCTGAACGGAGGTAGGCAGTTTTAGCCAAGAATCACCTGATCAAAAGTGAATGGATACAGGTTTATTGTTCTACATGCCATCGTCACTTCACTTGCCTGCTTTTTCTTAGTCCTGTGGAAATGGCACGTGACTGCAAAACGCGGATGTGATCAAGTGACCTTTGTGCCGCAGAAAAGACAGGAAATTACAATACACGGACACAGCTGGTACTGTGTAATAAAGTAACCTTCTTATTTCCGCGCAAATGGCAGGTAACTAACATAATCGGATACGGACGGTAATGGATACTAAGATGACTGTTTCTTGATCATGTTGTAAAACCCTTTCTTAAACCCACCTGTAACCTGAATCCAAGACCACAACCGTTTGCACCTAAAGTCGAAGGTGTTCAACCGGGTGTTTTTTTTTTGTGTGTGTGCACTTTCTCCATTTACAGTTTGACACAAGAAGTGAGAACGTAACAAATCGCATGTACGTTTACAGAAGTGTACGGCTGTGTTACATAATAAAGCGCATGTCTGCTCTCCGCTCAGCGTGACTGGCCAGTAGTAATGTCACTAGATGTCAGACAACGTAGCGGTGGTGCATTAATAACTTGGAAAATAACTTGCTTTATTAAAAAATCCCACGACGAAGCCTCAGTTCGGCTTGCTGCCTTGGACAGAAGGGTAAGATTAGTATAAGGTCGCAATGAGTTCTATCGCCACATTTTATCCGTTTCCAGCCATTTTAATGTATTTTTCCTACCAGAATGCAATGCCCCAGTCAGTGTGGATTCAAGTACGTAGAGGGTGAGTCACATACAGAGGGCGTGGCTAATTACCCTGTGTGCTCGTAGTCTGGCAATACACATGTGCTATGAGGTATTATTGCTAGGCATTAATGCACCGGAAAAAAGTACTCCACAAGGCAATACTCTTCGAATCAAATCAAAGCACGAAAAAAGAAAAGTAAACAGGCAAATACATTTTAAGACAACGAGTAAACACACAGGCAAGCAAACATACAGACAGATGAAAGGCAGCAAACACTGAATCACACGAAATGAGAAAAATACATCCACAAACATAGGGACAAAAAAGCAATCAGAAACAGACACACAATCAAACACACAAGCTAACACAATGAAACAAAAAGTGCACAAATAAAAGACAAACAAACAGGAATGAAAAGAAAAAACAGGAAGGAGACGCAAAACAACTCAAAAAAGAGAGCCGGAAATTCAACTGGTACAAGATGAGGGTATTTGTATACTTATTTGTTTGACAGACGTGAAACGGTGTATACTCAACAAATAGCCCACTTAGATGACGGCAATAGCATTGGATGAAACCTGACAGAATAATGTGAAAACCATTGCCCTAAGAGAGATACCCGGCAATGCCTCTGATGGAAAGTGGGACGCAGTGGGAAGTGGATTTGAACTGTCCGACACCCACTCACCTGACTGACACCCGGTTGGCTTAAGGAAACGCTGTCAGGCGGCTGGGTCAACAGTGTGAATATCACGTGGTGAACAAATTAAAACTGAATCACCTTGTACACAGAGACGAAAAGCTTTAGTTTTGAACTCTGAGGTCGTCTGTAAGACTTGCATCGGAAAGCATACCCTTGATCTTATAGGTATTCCGGGCCATAGTTCTGTAGCCTATTGTTCATTCCTGCACTTACGATGACATTTTGTGGGCAAACTGATAACGTAGTACTCGTGCAGTGCAAGACAATCGTCAAGTCCGCTTAAGGCCGAAGCGCCATGGCGCGGGAAAAGGTATTCCATTGATTACTGTACTATGTTAATTGCTCATCTAACGCGGAAACCAAAATTTCATTTCCTAATATAGCTGCACCATAGGTTGTGAGGAATGAATCCACAATCGAAAAGCCCATATTCTAACCTCGTCGAAAATATGCATAGTCCCACTGGACCTATGGTAACAACTTGAATAAGTGAGACTGACTGCATAGTGCATTTTTTTTTCTTATTTAAACTTGTGGCAAGCTGCCACTGCTTTAGAACTCCAATACAGTGTGGTTATATTTCATGGACGAGATGGTTATAACTGAAAAATGTCAATAGAGGGTAGTTAGATTTTTTCCTTGATAATTATAACCTAGCGGGTTGATATAACAGACCACCTATAAATAACTATCCGCTATCATTCAATCAATCAATCAAACAGTTGGTTAGCGCGATAGCGCAGCGTCATGACCCAGAAGCCTCCAAGCAATGCGGTCGGTGTTAGTCCAGCACATGTTGGCTGCCTCTCCTGAGAAGGTCTGCCAGTAATTTGCGGATTGTCGTGAGTTTCCCCCGGGCCCTACCCGGTTTCCTCCCACCGTAATGCTGTCCTCAGAAGTGAAATATTTTTGAGGACGGCGTAAAACACCAATCAAATAAATAAATAAATAAATAAATAAAACACTTAGTGGTGAACAAAATATGGCGAGAAAGACGAGGTGACTAAAATCATATAAAATGGTAACTTAAATGAACAGTGACATCACGGACTCTTTTTAGCTCCTAAATACCCTCTGCTTGGTATTTCTACGTGCTGCATGAATACAGGCCAAGTACTACATCTGTATCTACAGTAATGCGTAAATGTAAGAGTTAGGACATGTTTAAAGGCTAAAACGTCATCGTGCTTCAGTCTGCTCAAAATGTTCTCCACACTCCACCATAAAAGCTGGATTTTTTTCGCACTATATTCACAGTAAATGTGTTAAACATCTTGGAAATGTGCATGAAATGGCTTTTAAGATGGTATGTGCTCTATTTAAATGTGGTCTCGTCCTTTAAGATCGTGATCCCTAGCTATCAACATTGTTTGTTCATACTGCTCAGAAACCCAAGGGCCCCAGCTTTTACTAGACATTGTTTGTCTTGTTGACAAGATCCACACTGGGATTAAATTCGAACATAGACTTTCCTGTAATCCATTATTTTGTTGTTTAGCGAGTTTGATCATTTATAAATTTCCATGAGTCATTCGATCCTTATGTCGTGACAAACGTACGAAATCTACTCAGGCCATGGAACTTAATAAGGGATGTAGTTTATTAACCAAGCGCTCTGTAAACTTAAAAATATAGAACATTATTGAATTCCACTCCTCATGTTGAGTTCGTGATAAAGTGCTCAGTGGGGCTTACCATTTGTTAACATAATAACCGTACTCCATTTTCTTACTGTCAATAAATATCGAAGACATTCTCAAACAGTTCCTTATAAAGAGATATGGAAAATAGCATGTATCTTTCAAAGGTTAGCCCCGTATGTACATGTTGTTGGATACGTTTTTATCCCGCGATGGAGAGGTTTGAATGAACTCTACTCTGTAGGTATGTGTTTGACGCCTTTCATGATTTGCATGAACAGAAACCACCCGGAGATGTGAAGCGCATGTGCTAGAAACTTTAACGGAATGTCCCAAAAGCTGCCAGTATTTATCTTAATTTGAAAATGAGAAAACATTTTGACAGGATATATATATATATATTTTATTTATTTATTTATTTATTGGTTTGTTGCTGAACCACATAGATAAGAAATATTTCACCTATACAAGAATGTGGCGCAGTTTCATTTCTATAGGAAAGCGCCCCAGTGTAAGAAACTAATCCATTCAAGTAAAATGCGAAATAAATAAATAAATAAGTAAATATACATTTATTTGTTTATTTGATTGGCGTTTTACGCCGTTGTCAAGAATATTTTATTTATGCTCCAGGAATGGAAGGCAGCTTATCGAGTGCCACTTATGTTTTCAGTGTACGCTGAGTACCCATGCTGTGGTGAGAGCCGGTGACATTTTGGGGGTTTCATGTCTGACATCTGCATACCCATCTTAACACCCATTCCGTCTTCATAAGTTAAGAGCCTTAATGGCCGCCTAAAATCAAGCATTACTAGGTTAGATTTATAATTTTGAACTGGGGATAAAGGGGTTCCATGGCCGAGCGGATTAGTGCGCTGGTACATCGTAATGATCCGTCGCTGTGCGTCCAGCTTATGATGGCTTCCTCTCCGGCCGTACATGGGAAGGTCAGCCAAAAACCTGCGGATGACTATGGGTTTGAACCGGGGTCTGTCCGGTTTCCTCCCACCATAATGCTGGCCACCGTCGTATAAGTTGAGTATTCTTGAGTACGGCATAAAGCACCAACGAAATAAATAAATAAGTAAATAAATAAATAAATAAATAAATAATTTTTGACTTCTAATTTCCAGACGAGTTCCAGACAGAAAATCATGACGGTGTTGGCTGTGGCTGTCCTTTTGTCCATTCCTCTCATCAAGGGTGAGTGTATGATATGTACCATCTGTGTCCATTTGATTTATTTATTTGAATGGTGTTGTACACCGTACTCAAGAATATTTCACTTATACGACGGCGGCCAGCGGGAGGAAACCGGGCAGAGCCTGGGGGAAACCCACGACCATCCGCAAGTTGCTTTCAGACCTTCCCAGGTGCGGCCGGAGAGGAAGCCAGCATGGGCTGGACTTGAACTTACAGTGACCGCATTGGTGGGAGGCTTGTAGGTCATATTTGAGTTTATATACTAGCACCTGGGTATCACTACTCAAACCAAAATCCAAGACTGAATGAATGAATGAAGTAAGGAAGGGTGGGAAAATGGAGTAATGATTATCGCTTAATGCCAAATCTTAAATATGGCGGCAGTATCGTGGCGAGAACCACAGAGCAGTGCTGATGCCTATGACCATCGCCAACTGTACCACTATTTTTACTGCTTTTACTCTTGCTGCTTTTCACAACTTACTGACTGTGCTGCTGTTTCTGTTGGTGTACCAGAACCCTCTGCTCACCGGCCCTATTGTTGGTACTCTGATGTCGTTCGTGCTCCGTTTGATGTCGTTGGTGCTACTGTTCCTATTGCTGCTAGTGCTCCTCGCCTCTCTGGAGCTAGATCTTTTGCTTTACTCTTAGCAACAGAGACACTGCCTAGTAATCTTGGATCACCCATACCTTCTCACTCGAAATCTACAGCATTTTCCTCTCGCCTCTAATCGTGACAAATTCAACACACGAGGATTGATACATATCCCCTCTAGACTCGTGACTGCCCTCGGTGCAGAACATGGAACCTTCTGCTGTTGTTGCTGCTCTTGTTGTTACTGTTACTCTTGCTGTTGTTGCTTTTGTTGTTACTGTTACTGCTGCTGTTGTTAATGTATTACTGTTACGGCTGCTGTTGTTGTTGTTACTGTTACTGCTGTTGTTGTTGTTGTTACTGTTACTGCTGTTGTTGTTGTGTTACTGTTACTGCTGCTGCTGTTGTTGTTATTATTACTGCTACTGTTGGTTTTGTTACTGCTGTTGTTGTTACTGTTACTGTTGTTGTTAGTGCTGTTGTTGTTACTGTTACTGCTGCTGTTGTCGTTACTGGTACTACTGCTGTTGTTGTTACTGTTACTGCTGCTGTTGCTGCTGTTGTTGTTACTGTTACAGCTGCTGTTGTTGTTGTTACTATTACTGCTGCTGTTGTTGTTGTTACTGTTACTGCTGCTGTTACTGTTATTGCTGCTTTTGTTGTTGTAACTGTTATTGCTCTTGTTGTTATACTGTTAATGCTGCTGTTCATGGTGCGATTGCTGTTACTTTTCTTGTTTATGCTTTTCCTGCTTTCATTGCTCTTGTTACCACTGGTGCTGCCACTGGTCTTGTTTGTGCACCTGCCTTTGCCCATCCTGCCGGTGTGTTTGGTTTTAATTGCCTCTGCCGTTGCCCATGCTGTCGCTGACATTGTTTTTAAGTCCCTCTGCTTTTACTCATGCTGCCGCTGAGATTGTTTTTAATTGCCTCTGTCGTTGCCGCTGAAGTTTTGTTGTTGCTGTGGCTGTGGTACTACTTCTAATACCAACAACCCGACAGGACTCTTACCACAACTGTTTTTATTTTTTTTATTTTTATTTTTATTTTTTTTTTTTTGTTTTTTTGTTACCACTACTGCTGGTCTGTTCCAGGCGCTGAGGACTGCGTTATACAGGCGGGCGTTTCTAACGCATTCCGCCTTAACCACGAAGACATGCACTCGTGTTACTACGTGAGTTCCGAGACTCTAACGCTCTCCGAAGCCGCGGACTTTTGTGAAAAACAACTTGGGGGTCACATTGCCTTTGTAGAGACGGCAACAGAAAACTCGCTTCTTGAAAGCTTAGGTGAGTGGTTGTGCTTATACTATACTACAAGGCAAAGGAAACTTATCATCTTGTACAACAGCCCCGTAAGGAGAAACTACAATGATTTCGGATTTTTCATCTCTGCCAAAAAATTCAGTCATTCTCGTGAAAAGCGACTTTTTTATGTGCACAGTGTTTGTTTGGGTTAATACCTTCTCACAATGTTCCAATTTATAGCAACGCCTTTGAGTGAGATAAAACTTTGCAAATGATATGTTTCTTTTGCCTGGTAGTATACATAAAGCGAGAGAGCGTCCCCGTGTTATTTTTGACCTCTCCATCCCCTTGCCGCTGTCTCGTGCTAGTGAAGCATGCGGATGTGCGGGGTGTTGAATTGTGAACTCAGAGCTTATGAAACGCCTATCCAGAGCCGTCTTAGTACCAATCCAATTCGTGGTAGTGGACACTGTTACAGTTTAATCCTAACCAGGCCATCTGAAAATTCTCAGAGCCTTCCTCAGTCACATTTTTTCCTAGTGATGGATGCTGTACGATGGTGTGACCTCAAGTCTGTGGCGCACATTTAAGACGCAAACTTTGATTTGGTGACATTAATTACTTCGGTCTAGCATTTCTTTGGTCGAAATCTGCAATATTAATTGGAAATGAACTTGATTTACCCACCGAAGATGGAAGAATCAACATTGAAGAGAATGGCATCTAGTATATACTGAGAATGTTAACGGGAGACACAAATGGGTCATCTTCGTTACATTTGTTGATTACGGAGGATGACTATGGAAACCGAGAGCTTTCACTGGCCATATCAACGTGAGAGTATTTTTGCACGCGTGTGGACCAACACGGTTCCAAGCACGCACGAACCGGGGAAAGATTTACGTACACGTGGCATATTTTCAAGTGCATGTGCCACGAAACCTCTTGAGCAGGCGAAAAATCGAGGCCAAAAATTTCACTTGCACTCGAGAAAATCTTTCGCGAGTATGTGCTAACGCCTTCCACCGATGACCCATAGAACAAGACAGATGTCAGGTGTAGGGGTGTTCGTAAATTTGCCACCAAAGGTAGGTGGTCTGATTTCTCACACTCATAAACTAATGAAAAAAATAATACCTGCTTGTTTCCATATGTTTTCATTCAGTCCATGCGGCATGTTTTATTGCATCTGTTGAGGACAGGCATTTCTAATCTGTGGCTTGGAGCTGTTGAAGTGGAAACGAAGTGGTACTGGAAACGTTGGCAAGATGACTTCCTGAAACCAATTGCGTTCTTCGACTGGGACGAAGAGGATTCGGAACACACCGCGGCTGTGTTGGGAATGGTTCATAGCAAATGGAGCCAGGTCAGCGATTCGGGGTCGCACAAAGCTCTTTGTGAGAGAGACGACGAAGTGAATAAAGGCAAGTGTGGCAAGTGAAATTCATGTAAGGCGAAACAATAGCACACCTGTTAACAGAACAGCAAAATCTTGGAATTAAGCTTAACGCCTTTCTTTCGCTGCATTTGCCATAGGGTGGAAGATGTTCATCTATAGTTGTTGTTCTAAGGAACATTTCGCTCAGACAGCTTCTACACGTTATCCTCAGCAGTTTTGTGGTCTCTGAGCGAATTCCGCTTTTGGCGTCCGGCAGCAAATAAGGGACGTTTTGGGAGAAAATTATCGTAGGACGAAGCATGTGTGTAAATTTTGTTGTTTTGTTAATCTGAATTCTGATTGGTTGACTGTTAAGCCAGTTAAGGGCAACAATACGCATTGGGCGGTATAAACAGAGAGCTATTTATCTGAATACGAAAATAAAAACCAATACTTTGTTGTCAGCCACACTACCATCAATGTTTACTGTCAAAAGCACCGTTTGTTCTTAAAAAGTAAGCTGTCATTTTTTGATCTGAGATATTTTGTTTTGGAATGCAGGTGTCTCCAGTCCTGGGTCCTCACTCTCTCAGGAAAGAAGGTTCATGTCCTATCGTCCCGAGAGCCTCCACTGCCTCCCGGGTATCCCCGTCCAGCCCTCCGCCAGTCTCTGCGCACGACAATGCGCAGATGTGGATCACTGTATCGTCGCTTGCTACTCCACTGTGTCCCACTCATGTTGCTTAGTTACCTCCCTTGGGGACTCCGCCTTACCAGCCGAAAACGTGGCAGAATATGAGTGCTACATAACTGCATAATGAGTGAAAGTGCCGACGTAATTGTGTTTCCTTTTCTTAATATGCGCAATAAATTTTTGTCAATCTTTATATTTTAGTCCAACGTTATTAACAACGCAACCGGTAACAGATTTGTTGTGATTTCCCAAAACAGTGGTTACATACTTATGCAGATACCCACATGCTCAAAATTTTTTCAACAATTCATTCAAACTAGAAGTAAAAACATCAGTTTTTAAAAATGTACAAGATAAAAGCCTTTTTTTAATTTCACCTTTAGAACCTTGTGTTCAGCCCATTTAGGTTCACTTTTTATATTCGTTGAAAGCCATGAAAGACTGTTTCACTCGAGAATTAATGATGTGGCGCCACTGCGGCATTTAGAAGTTGGGATAGGGCTGATACATGTAACCCGGTGTTACTGAGCGCCAGAAAATAGGTGCTGCGATTATTTAGGGGGCCTCCGTGGTTCAGTCGGTTAGCGCACTAAGGCAGCGCAATGACCCGAAGCCTCCCACCAATGCGGTCGCTGTGAGTTCTAGCCCAGCTTATGCTGGCTTCCTCTCCTGCCGTGCGTGGGAAGGTCTGCCAGCAACCTGCGGATGGTCGTGGGTTTCCCCCAGGCTCTGCCCGGTTTCCTTCCACCATAATGCTGGCCGCCGTCGTATAAGTGAAGTATTGTTGAGTACGGCGTAAAACACCAATCAAATACATAAAAAACAAATAAATACAAGTCCTTTAAACAGTGAGATAATGTATTAGAATTCAGTTCACTTAGCAATCGTCGTCAGCGAATACATCGAATAGATATGATTTCCTACACTGATATATCTAGACCGGCGAATTCAGTTCTCACTGCTTAGGATTGAACTCAGTGGAATGATCCAGTGCATGACAAAGCGCGATGGTTTTATCCTATTCTTTTCTCCACCATAAACCTGACGGCGGAAGTTCCGTGAGTACAGTGTTTAACAAGCAATCACATCAAAGAACAAGCTTTTCTGGATAACAACTCCAGGTAGGAAAAGCCGTAGATTTAGGCAAATCTAGTAACCAAAGCAACCAGGGGAAAGCCCGACACATTCTTTGTATTTAACAACACAATCAACACGAGGATTATGAAATATATGGATTATGAAACCAAGCCTTAGATTTTGACTATGTATGGAGTTACCACATGACTTATAGAATTAAGTGCCATTTATACAGTATTAGATCACCCGTGTACCATGGCTGATACAGGTGTCGTCATTTTCTGTGCCTTCACTTATAAACATGACATGAAAAAGGAGTCGTCGTTTGCACTGTTAAACTATCTTTAGTCTGTTCAGGCATAGCATTTTAAAGACGTTACCATGGGAACTAAAAATGCCATTGAGCAATTTTACGGTGCTATTCTGGTGTTTTCAGGTTCCCCATTATGTGTTTCTTATCCTTCGTTCACTTTGTGTATCACCTCAGATACGACGGTTGCAGGGGCCGTATATTTCTCAATCCAGACAATGTGCCCGTCCACCTGACGCAGAGGATAGCAATCGTCAATATGTCAATAATACCCCATACACATGCGTATCGCCATTATTGATTTAAGACAAGTTATCATTGTTTGATAGGCTATTTTAAACTTTATACTCTACTGAGATAAACAATGTAAATACTGTCATTTTGTAATTGCAATGGGCTTTCATCTATGAATTATACCGTGAACACAAATAAAATATGACATCGTATGTCATGTGCTTAGTGGGGCAAACAGTTGATGATAAACATTCTATAGAGCTTCAGAGTTGTTGAGGCTCAAAGACTCGTATATTATGATCCACAGCCCTTCATCAGTACGGTCCCAAGTTCCAATCCAGTGAAATATACAGATATACTCCACACTTCACCGCCATACTGGAGGGACGACAAGTGGTCTTCTTATGTACGATCATAGTACTGAATTCGGTCGCTTCGCTGGATGCTATGAAAGCACAAGGTCATTAACGACAGCATATAAAGTAGTATTCTTTGCGCCTTTAGCCGCATCATTGAAAACTGTTGACTGCTTCTCTCTGCATGAAGTCTTTGCTTTATATATGCTTACTTTGTTCTGTTGTGGTTTCTGTCAGCAATCTGTGGATGATCGTGTGTTTTCCTCTGGTTTCGCCCCGTTTCCTTCCACAATAATGCTGGCCGCCGTCAATTAAGTAAATAACTTTTGTGTCCGATGTAAAGCAATATAGAAATAAATACATTTGTAAAAGCGGGCACCAATCAGAAGCCTTCCTCAGTTCCACCACGTGCATGGTACATGCATACATGTTTCACTCTCATCCCAGTTACACTCTGATTTCAACTTTTTGTGTATCCAACGTACCAATCTTATTCAGCACGACCGCCCTCTATACATCCGGGTAACGCGGAATTAGACACAGTTGCGAAGCAGACATTCTTGACACTACGTCCATATTTACTTACAAGAAAACTATTTCCATTGTTAAGAGGCTTACAGACCGAAGGCGTTTAATGTTGTATCGTTCAAACACAGCTTGTAACGTTGACTGAAATCATCCCAGATCATACATAATCTAACAAAGGCTATGCACACGCCATATAAAACGCCCCACGATATATTTATTGATTTATTTTAATGGTATTTTACACCCTACTCAAGAATGTTTCACTTACACGACGGCGGCCAGCGTTATGGTGGGAGGAAACCGGGCAGAGCCCGGGGGAAACCCCCGGCCATCCGTAGATTGCTGGCGGACCTTCCCACATACGGCAGGAGAAGAAGCCAGCATGAGTTGGACTTGAACTCACAACGACCGCATTGGTGGGAGGCTTCTGGGTCATTGCGCTCCGCTACCGCGCTAACCCCTATTTATGTCCGCGTAGGGTTTGCTTGTTGGTTTGTGGTTTAACGTCACTTTCGACATGATTTCGGTCATATCATGACGGTGTTCCCGCCGAAGAATCCGGGCTCAGTTTCCAAACATTCATACTATTATACCAGACGCCACCCCGCACCTAATCATATTCCACTGACTTAAACCTAGGTGTCGAAGCCGACTTTCGTATATCAGCCGTCAACCTAAATGGGCGTTCCGGGTCAGTAATCTCAAGACCATTTTCCACAAACGAAAAGCAACACAAATCACCAAGGAACTAAGATATATCTAATATAAAAAAATTAGGACAAATTGATAAATATGCCATTTCTGTCATTTACAGGCCAAAAATTGAAGTAAAGTCTCTTTTGATTTTGTCCAGTGTGAAGTGGAGTAAACTCGTAGAGAAATGGCAGCCTTTAATGTGAAATTGATTGGTTGACAACAAATAATGTAAGTGGCCGTGTCCAACCAACGCCGGGACTTTCTATATGATGACTGACAGAGCTGGCGTAGTGGATATATAGATGAGACGTGCATATTCATTGGACACTTCGAGATTATAGCATTATAGAATGGGGCTATATACGTGTTTTGGACACTTCTGTTTAAAACTTAAATATATGTACGTATATCTATTAAACACGGTTGTTTGAAGTTTAATCACCCATTAAACGCGGTGGGCGTTGGTCATTTTACAGTGTACTTGTTTCTGTAGAGGTGTTGGATGACGTCAAACTGCTCCGCTGTATGGATGCTGACTCCTACATTGTAACCCATTTAGTTCTATATTCGATCACATATATAAATGTGAGCTATTAAACCTGCCTAACCGGTTAGATATCTTGTCTAACAAGGACCTGGTTCATACAATAGTCAACAATTGTAAAATCATAGACAAATCAATCATGTCAACACGCTGCTATATAAAAAAAGTTCCGGCCATTAGAAGAGTAAATCCCACACTGAACAGTGGCCTGAAATCCTTTCGGGAATTAGCATTGTTTAGAGTAAGAAAGCTCACTTTACCCTGTTGGTCCATAGATATACTAATTGTATAAGCATGAAAATTGCTGTTTGTCAACTCACCTTTTTACTCAGCTCATTTTTTATCCCGTTTACTGATTGACCAACCACGACACTGTGTATATAGGTATCGCTGTGTCAACGCGAAACTATCTGTTGTAGAGCCATTCCTCATGCGGACACAAACAAAGTGTCGAATTACTGAACCACGATGCTAGTAACGAATACTTTCGGGGTAACTTTCCTCCTGTATTTCATTCCTATGCCCAAGACCACAACTTGAGGGCTGCGAGAATGACAGACCAAAGTAACGGTTGAACTGATGTAGAATCAGTCCCTGTCAGTGCAATTCGTGCTGTCTGTAAGACCACTCCAACCTGCAACAGTCGTGGGTTTCCTCCGGACTCTACGCGGTTTCTTCCCACTACCTTATTTTCAGCATGAGTGAGATAGTCACGATACCAAATAAAGAAGCAAACCATTTGACGCACCGATCAAATCATAATTCTCTATTGCCAGTACCAACCTCTGGTCAATAACCTATTAGTAATTCTTCTGTTGACGAATAAGATCGTGTGTTTCAGAACAGCTCTTCCTGTTTTGACCGCGGTTTTAAGTCGGCAGGTTTGTCAGTTACCTGGCCACACACCACAATTAATGCTTCCTTGTCTGGGTTAGATTCTTTTGAAAATTATAGCTGGAAGTTGAATTGTCATCAAAGGTATGTGTTTTGGGATGACATTATGTAAACAGTGACTTCCAAATGCTAAGCATGCATTGATTTTGTTTGTTCTTGTAGGTAACAGTATGCTTGTTTGTTGAAAGAACTTTTTAGAGAATTAAGATATCTTTACTGGTTCTTGTCAAGTTATGAAAGTGTGGAGTTCTGAACTTCACAGGAAATTGTAAGTCTTAAAAGTGAGGTAAGAAGGATGGGGGTACCCTTGGGAAATTTTCCATTGACGCTCTGTCTTGGGTTGGACTTGCCTGTCATTTGTCAGCTTTGCTTGTCACATGTTAAGATAATTTGCAACCAAAGCATTTTAAAATCAGACAACATAAAGCCCTGTTAGGCCACGCACCACAATTAATGCTTCCCTGTAGGGAGCGTATGGGAAAGATCAACTTATTCTGTTCTCCAAAAATCCTTTGAAATCAGAATTCTGGCTGATGAACAATGTAGCGTCTAGGCATAAGTAATATGACAACTGTGGATCCGCCATTTTTTTTTTTTTTTTTTTTGCGGCCATTGGATAGTAGGAATATACGGTAGGCAGTTAGGTTCCTGGATTAATGGGTACAGGACACCAGGGTTCCCTGGGTAATTGACCGGCAATATAGCTGCTATAATGCTGATGCCACACAAAAGCTACAAGAATTCATTCAGTAATGCTTTACCAGTAATACTTTCCTGACATAACTCCAGACTTTAAACCAGTGTACCAGGGCTCTGCACGCCACTTTCCTTCCACCGTATGTCATGCTGGCCGCCTTAGTATAACCGAAATCTTCATGAGTAGTGCGTAAACACCAGTAAATAAATAAATAAATAAATAAATAAATAAATACACCTAGGTGTCGAAACCAGCCAGCGTCGAAGCCACTCCAGCCGTCAACCAAAATGGACGTTCCGGATCAATAACCGCAAGACCAGTTTCAAAAAACCACAAGTAACACAAACCACTAAAGTAGACTAAGAAAATATATACGAGATAAACATTAGGATGGATTCATGAAAAGAGAAGCCGTCAGCAGTTTTCAGTGATGACGAAAACACGCAATGAATGTTCTAGGCGGGTGAATGAAATCAGTCTCCAAATCGTGTACCGTTTTAGTATACATGGTGTCGATAATCAACTATGTATCTCAGGTACGCTTTGATTGCAACTGTTGATATATCCAATGTGGTGATCACTCTCAACACTTTGAACATACGACCCGTGTCCTCGAGTTAAACGGAATTAGACACAATTATAAAACAGGGTTCAGGAGATTTTGAACACTGTCGGTATTTACTAACAAGAGAGGCGTAGCCAGTGTGAAATTTAAGGAACTTAGAGTGAAAGCGTTTGATAGAATATCCTTGACACACTAGGTGCCAAACTAACAAATCCTGGATTAGAACTTGCGAACTAATGAATCAATGTACTTCTGCAAGTTCAAACTCTTTGTAAGAAGCGAAATTTTATTTAAAATAAATTCATTTATTTGTTGCATAAGTGTACTCACCCAGTCAATCTTTAGACAGCGATCAACATTGAGTCTGTGGTGTGTCTGGCGTAAAAAATAAGTAAAACGAATTTACCCATACTTTGGCACCTTTTGTTCTTGTTTTCTTTAGAATTAAAAATAAATTAATACAATCACGGTTATGTACCTTCCCCTGGGTTATTTTCGTTTCAAGTTAATTTCGGCGACTTCTGAATGCTGTTTGATTAACCGTAAAGTGACAGGGATATTATGTAATTTATTTTTTAATAAATTACCGGTTGGAGCGCATGTAAGATTGTATGTTGTGGTATGTAAGGCAATAAGTTTGGCTCCACCTGCCAGAAACCCCCAGGCTATGCAAATTACCTGATCTGAAAAAGGCATGCGCCACAAAGTGACCTACATATATAAATGAATACCTACCTTATACCAAGTCACGTATATTTTAGAATCTTTCTCAAACATGGGCAAAGACTACCCAGTCAGCCAGGATATGTTTGATGCAGTATTGGATATACCATGTAACACACGTAGCTCACACGTCGAGAATAAAATTGTGTGTTAAAGGAGAGTACCCAATACGACATTTCGCTAAAACCACTTGGCCTCCACGCGATATCTCATGAGTGTATGAATCATAACCGGTGACGGTGAATTACATGCAGTTTATTATGGATCTGTAGATTCCATTCACCTTGCCCAAGGCGACGAATATATCTAAGAATATTTGACTTTAAATCAGTATACGGAATTTTTGTTGTCGGTATGGCTATATTAAGGACGGCAGACCGTCCCACATACCGCCGAGAGGAAGCCAGCATGAGCTGGACCTGAACTAAAAGCGACCGCATGAGTTTGAGTCTCCTCGGTCATTGCGCTGCGCTATTACGCTAACCAGCTGGGCCACAGAGGTCCCGGCGAGAGAGAGAGAGTAACTGCATATCACTGCTCTCTGAACACACCCGATAGAAACATATGATAAGGCCAGGAGTGCAGAAAATACTGAAGATAAAGGTGGTAGAAGAAGAGAAGTGTTCCAAGACAGCGCCAAACGCTGTCAAGTCCCCATCCCTAATCGGCCATAATTTCAGGAATACCTAAGTGAATAATAAGTTAGATAAGTATTTGACATCAATATTTGATCTGTATAAACAAGTCTGTTACAAATTAAATACTGATGTTAGGCTGTGGAAGAAGACACGAAGGAGACAGGAAAAGACACTGGAGCAATATCCTCTAGCTTGCTGTTAGCTTACACAGTAAAAGGAATGTTGTTAGGAGATGAATTATATTTATTAACATGTGATGGATTGAAAACACAGACGTATGTTGGGCTTGTTGGGTGAGCACTAAGCTTTGTAGTATTTTGAAGGTTGGGATTAATACGCCTGTAATGATGACTCGTTAGCCCCTATATATAAAATCTCTACTGGCTAGATTCTAAAAGCACCATTGGCAGTGCCTCAATCCTTGGTGGTGGACTGGATCCATCATTTTAAGGTACAGTTTCCTAGAGGTACCATAAATGATGAACCCTTAGTCTAATTTAGAATAATTCATAAAACCATCACATATAAACATATCAAATCGAGCAAGGTGATTCAAAGTAGACCTACCTTGTCAAAAACCACATTGTATATTAGATAAAAAGTTACTGGTTTCTAGAAACCAGACCAGTCTGTCGATACTCATCCGTGCCATAGTCTTACAAACGCAGCTAGTACGAGCTATGAGATGGTAATTATCTGGATCGGTATGCTCCTTACCCGGTTTAGCAAGGGAGTTAAGACACGCCTCTCTCCGTGATGCCCTGAAATTGCCAGATATCCAAATATTATTAAGTCCAGGAGAGTATCAAGTGATCCAGTTGGAAGATGGTTCAAAAATTTATAATAAGCGTCATCTGGGCCGTACGCATTATCGTACACCTTTTAGTGCTGTTTTCAGCTCATCAAGAGAAAAAGGTTACTTTCATTCAGTAACCATGTAATGAATTTTTCCCAAAGGAAGGCCCGAAAAACTAGACTGAAAATTTGTTTCTTGAAAAACAAAAGAACCTTCAACAGTAATTTCCCGTCGCGTCGAGGAGCTCTGAATTACCAAGCAGTGATCTGGGAATTATCACGTCATAATGTTATTGACAACGTTTATTCAACAATCCTTTTGTGACTGCGTCGTTGGTGTCATTGTTGCGTCGGATTGTAACTGTAAAGTCATCACGTTCTCCCAACTGTTGTGTCATCAGAAGCACACAGCATTTGCTGCGTGTTATAGAGTTATACTTGTCTATCACGTGACCATTACTGTTCAATCAAAAGCAGAGGACTTTGTCTGACGCGGAATAAATATTAAAACTGTGTTCCAAATATTATCAACCCTTAATGGCCTTACCACTGTCATAATCGTACAAGGGTTTAGGCTTTGATTTCGGATTTGTAGAGGTCTTAGGAGTGGTCCTGTCGGGAGCTGTTAATTTAAGTTCGTGAAATTTTAATAACTCTCTGGAGTCATATCAGCCTCACAAAACATGTTAAAGTGACATCAAGTGCTCAATAATCTTGGGTGATTTGACTGACATAATGGACATTGTGGTGATATCTAACGATCTCGAGTCAACTGGTCAATCATCGAAGGCGATTTGACTGACAATAAATTTTCCAATAAGTATAACATCCTTATTGGCAACTAATTTTAGGGTTAGTTTTATAATTGCATCCAATTCCGCTTTACCAGGGTCAAAGAGCTGTATAAGTACGTATATTTATTACATTGGCATTTATGGTCTGTTAGTTTGAATTGTGAACTGAGCGTCATGGCTGAAAAATGGCCTATCAGCCCTATATTATTGAAAATTGTTGACGACTACATGATATATATATATACACATATACACATATATATATATGTGGGTGGGTGGGTGCGTGCGTGCGTGCGTGAGTGTGTATATACGTGTGTGTGTGTGTGTGTGTGTGTGTGTGTGTGTGTGTGTGTGTATGCGCGCGTGTGTTTTTGTAATGTGTTATATTTTTCTCTGGGAATGCACTTTATTAAATGTTTTGATATGAGTATTGCGATTATCCACCCGGAACGGTCTTTCATGTTTTACGAATAGAATTACTCAACACTGACACTGTCTTCGGGCCACAACGTCGCCTAGTACAAATATAGCACAAGATTTATTTGTTCATCATTTATAGCTCATATAATAGGGCTGTGGGTTTATGCTTCTTTTTTTTTAACACAGCCCAAAGAAATTGCTTTATCATACAGTTGTCTAGCATCGTATCAAATTACATCAGCTTGGGGTTTAACGCTGGTTTAAACTGCGGAAAATTTGCTCGATTAGTAAACTAGGATTTTGTGCCTAGATCCGTTATGTAAGGCTATATTACTGTGGATTCATTTTCTTCAGTGGTTTCTACACTTTCTTCATATACAACATTATCTACAAAACACAAATCCCATACAAGATCTAATCCCATACAAGATCTAATACAACATACTGCGGCCAGATTTCCTCATCGCGTGTGAGACGCATGTAAAATACAGACGATATTGCTTAAAGGCTAAAAATATCTCTGATGTTTACTGCAAGGGTATCACAAAATATAACAAGAAAAACAATAACAAAACAGCTTCCTCAACTCTCAGACACTCACAAGCCCTAATCAAGACCAAAAACGAAACACGAAAACAATAAAATAAATTCAATGTAAATAATTGAATAATATAATATCATATATAACTCAGATACAATATATAAGAACAATACAAACCACAGTAAAATGTAGATTCTTTCTGAGATTACAGCAGACCTCTGTTCCAGCCGAAACACCACGAGTCTAAAAGGCAAGTTTCAGTCCACAGAAACAGGTACACCCACACAGCTTCGTGATCTCCTCCAGTGAAAGATATCACTGGCCTCTAAGTGACAATCGGTATATATGGTCCGTAGCAAACCGCCTGGACTGGTCACACTGGTAAGCGATAACGTCCCAAGTGTACAGATGGCACTGTAGATTTCAGTCCTAGGACTTGACACACAATGACCCAAGGGCAATGGAAATAGGTATAAAAAGTACATAACTGTGGAAAAGACAAAGAGCTATGCAAGCTCAGAAGCGAAGTCTCCGACGAAATAAAACACTCACTCAAAAATGTGACATGTACAGGAAAAATGGAGTTTAAATCCACAACTTCGAACGACGCATAAGCCAGTAACGAAATTTCCAGTAAATAATTTTCACAATGAAAGACTGCGACATGAAGACGGTCTAGCTACCTTTTATACGAATGTATCGAAATTTCTTGACCTTTTTAAATGTGTTTACAACATGGGTATTTCTTTCCAGAAACCACAACGCACACATAAATATAGACATTTTGAATGAATGAATGATTATGGCTTTACGCCATATTTGCAATTTTTCAGCCATATCGTGGCAATAGACGCTTTAAAAAAGACCTCCAGAGTTCCGTACAGGCTGTGACGTGTACACAGTTCAAGATCTAGATCAAATGCTACCGTGGTTAGCATAACAGTGAAAAGATACAAAGTATTAAAGAAACGGTCACAACGTTACTGATGGAAAGTTAAATCTGTACTTAATGAAAACCCGGGATTGTTGTAAATTATCTTCACAAAACTAAGACACTTTCCGGCATACACGTATCAGATTTATACTTATCTATACTTATTGTTTAAACAGTCCCACTTGGTGGGAATTAACAAGAGCGAGGAAAAAACGCACGACCTTTCCCCGGAAGAGAGCTTCAGTTACAGTGCAAACTGAAAAAAAAGCCAAATTAAAATTTAATCTGTGAGGGGCCAAATGACTATTTAATCAAGAAATATCTATATGAGTAAATTATTTATCGATATCAATCAATCAAATTCCCTGTCTACGACCGTGTCTGAAAATGTACCTAGTGTGTCCTATAGTGATTGAAAGGCAAGTGCCTTATTCACTCGGTCGCCAGCGTACACATGTCGATGGTGCCTGTCTGGCATTCACTTCGCTTGACCAGAGTCATTCATCAATTATGTGCGTTTTTAACAGATTGTAACGCTTTTTTGGAGTTCAATTCTTAGGATGCAAGTCCTTTTGTATCTGTTATAGAATTGTTATTATTTGTGGCAAAACGATGGTGACGCCTCGTTTTAATATATGTTTAATAAAATCAGTTTCCAAATAGTGTATCCTCTCCGGCCGTACGTGGATAGGCCATCCAACAATATGCGGCTGGTCGTGGGTTTCCCACGGTCTCTTCCCGGTTTCCTCCCACCATAATGCTGGCCGCCGTCGTATAAGTGAGATATTCTTGAGTACGACGCAAAACACCAATCAAATAAATAAATCAATCAAATCGTGTACCATTTTAGTTTTATACGTATACATATAATGAAATATGTATCTCACTTGCGCTTATGTCTTGATTGTTTTACTTAGATTAATAGTTTGCGCAATATAACGTGTGTTGAAGACCATGCACTTCTGTCAAGCACTAGGTAACACGCGTATATGTTCGTCAGTACCTCGCCAGATGTCAGTGGTTAACCACGGGCATTCCGGTTTTCACCATCCAAGAAATGTCAAACATCGTATAAGTGAAAAACTTTCGAGTGTCACGGACGCTCTATATTTAGTGTAAACAGTTTGCCTCCGTGGCCAAGGGATTAGCCTGCTAGTCCAACACAGAGACCCAGCAGACTGCTAACTCTTTGGTTGTAACTGGGAAGATTACTACATCTAGCAATCTGAGGAAGGACTTGGGTTCCCCCATGCAGGATTCTTTGGATTTCATGTATAAGTGAAATACTGTTGAGTAAAGCGTAAGACTTAATAAAATAAAATAAATAAAAGAATAAAGAAATGTACATACGCTTAAATCAGTTCACAATGTTCTCAGAAGTCTCAGACCACATCAGCGTAACTTCGTAGATAATTTTGTTTCGAACATTGTTTCAATGAAGGTATAATCGACATAACGTCATGGATCAAATATTTAATTGATTTATTCTATTGTGGTTTTACGGCGTACGCGAGAATATTTCACTTATACGACGACGGTCAGCATTATGGTGGGAGGAAACCGGGCAGAGACCGGGGAAAACCCACTGTCATCCGCAGCTTGCTAGCAGACCTACCCACGTGCGGCCGGAGAGGAATTCAACATGAACTGGACTTGAACTCACATCGACCGCATTGATAAGAGGCACGAGGTCATAACGCCGCGCTGACCCGCTAACCCTCTCGTCCAAGGAGGCTCCTATGGTCATTGGAACCATTGAAATTTCTGATGATACTGTATATATATGAAGGGAGATTATTATCTTAAAACCATGAGCGTTTTTGCAACATTTCGTTACAGACTAATTGAATGAGAAGAGAAATTTTGCATAAATATATTCAACCAGTAAATCTTTAGACAGCGGTCAACATTACGTGTCTGGTATGTCTGGCGTCAAAAATAAGTAAAACGAACTTTTATACCTTTCCACCTTTTGCTCTCGGCGTTTTGTTTGCTTTAGAATTGCGAAAAACACTGTCATCCGTAGTTTGCTCGCGGACCTGCCCATCTACGACCGGAAAGGAAGACAACGTGAGCTGCACTTAAGCTCATACCGACCACATTGGTGAGTGACACCTGGCTCATTACGCCGCAGCCACGGAGGCCCATCGTGGATGGAAAAAACTCACAAGGAAATGAGTTCTGGGATATTGTGATATATCACGCGCCACTCACGTCATATGCTGTGAACTAAGCATGCCCGAGGCTTAGTCCCTTTGCAATGTTTTTATGTATTCGTGTGCCTGTGTTAAATGACATGACAACACATCCTTTAAATAATTACAGACAAGCGACATCTAGTGTATTGCTTTTAACCTGCCTGCAATTTTTAAACCTAATTCTGCTTAGACCATGAACAGTTCGAAAAGCCTAACTGAGATAAACTGACAAGAGATCAGATTTCATCGGTAACATGTGACCGTTTTCCAAATATCATACTGTCGTCGCTGCTTTGCTTTTTACTCTGTATACTCCAATCTTGTCTATAGTATTCCTGCATAAACCGGGTTTCTGCTGCTGGACCAAACATCCACGAGATGTGATGTTATGACATCACAGCACTTTGGGTAATTCTAAACCGGTAACATCTAACAGATTGTATTTAACATCACTGTAATTTTATTCAACTAACTCTGCTTAAGGGGGGGGGGGGGTTAGTTGTTACTTCTTAAACACTTACTTGAACAGTTAGAATAAAACCCTAACTGAGGTAAATTGTCAAGAGGTTGGATTTGACTGGTAACGTGTGAGCATTTGCCAACTCTCAAAATGTCGTCGCTGCTCTGGTCTTACTATGTGTGCTGTAGCCTATATTTAACGACAGTTTTGGTTTATTGTAAGTAATTACTTAAAATATAAAGCAACGGTATCAGTTTTGCATTAGGCCATATTATACACAGATAACTGAGCTGATATCTCATGCGGTGTTAGCCGAACAAAGAGTACATACCGGGTGCACAAGTGAGAAGGCTGTGTCGACTGGGCATGGCCGGGATTTCTGTACTGTGGGACAAACAAACGCATGGCGGTTCATAACACTACGCAATTACACATAATTCTGAAAGCTTTGCGCGTTGTGTGTGAGTCTTTGCAACTTTACGTGGGCTCGCCCCATATATAGTTTCAAGTCAAAAGCCTGTAAAAATACGCATAATAATATGAAAACAATACAAAGGACCGGGCCTCGGGGTATTTGAATTTTTCACTTAGCTGAGGATGAGTATGCAAGATAAAATTTCTATGCCGATTTAAAGCCCTAGTCGTGCGCTGTTACATGTTATTTAAAAATCTAAAGTTAGGTAGATGGTTTTCAACGTGAATAGGTTAAGTTTATTTTGTTTTAATGTTGATGTTTATTAACGCTTTTCCTTCAGTTTGTTGATTTAGCTCAGATCCCGTTTGCAATATATAATTTCCGTCGACACTCGTGAATGACGCAGTATGTAGGCATTTGCCGTCGTTGGCTGTATTGTAAACAGTGCAGACAAGCTAAACAAGTCCCAGAAAAAGAAAACGTCCCAAGAAAATTATATTTCAAAGTTCAGACCGCTGCTTCACTACTTTCACCTGCATCCTACACTACATCTGTGAGCATATACACAAGGCCTAACCATCACAAAAAGTCAAGGCTGATGAGAGCTTTTGCCCATAGCAAGCGTCTAGACTAGACGAAACATTACCCAGTTATAGCACACGGTAATAATAAGAATGATACCTCACTCAAAATGTCTGCGTGTGATATCATCTGTGTTTATTTGTTTATTTGATTGGTGTTTTACGCCGTACTCAAAAGTATTTCACTTATACGACGGCGGCCAGCATTATGGTAGGAAGAAGCAAGGCAAACGACCACCCACAGGTTGCTGACAAACCTTCCCACGTACGGCCAGAGAGAAGACAAGCATGAGCTGGTAATATCATCCATAAATTTAAGATTACATCATTCATAATAGTAAGATGATAAAGGCGCAAGAGGCATATAATTGGGTAGTATTTTAAATAATTACTTTCAATAAACCAAAAATTCAAAAGGCAAAGTCAAAAGGTAAAGACATTTGATTTTTCACTCGGGGGGCGACCGAAGACAAAGAAATATCTGAGAAGGGATGACCCAAGTTTATAAAGTGTATTTAATATTGTTATCGGTCGCCAGTTTCTAAGTTCCGCCCTAAGTGTCCCTGGTTTCGGTAAACTTGTAATGACTCCGTACTTCCATGATGAAGTATGTTCCCCTTTTGAGAAGGCTGCATTAACTGACCTTAAAACAGACTGTCCCACATCCATCCAGAAAAAAATTTGAAAAACTCAACTGTATATCCATCTAAACTAAATGACTTACCATTAGAAGAGTTTTCCAAAGCATGACAAGTTTCTTCACATGTTCGATTGATATCGGTTACCTCCTCTATTTGAGTGCATCCCTCCCCTTCCACCAAAAGATTCTAGAACAGGCCCCGGAGATTCTAGTATGCGGTTCTTCATTTTTTTGTAAGTCGTCCTCACTATTAATTCTGTGAATATTTAAATCGAAGGTTTATGCCAAAATTTCCATCGGAAGACCAGTATGTATTGAATTCTACACATTCCGGCGTCTTGTGTAGCAGGGCCTGGTTCAGCTGAGGAAGGTCTTCCTTTATGACGTATTGACTAGTTTTCAATTTTTTCCTTGCTTCGTGTTTGTGAGTCCAGCGTAGAAATTTAACTATTATAGCCCTTGGCCTGGTGGGGTCGTCGAATCTTAAGGGGCCTATACTCGATGGGCGGCGTCTTTATCCCGCGGCTCAATATCAACGCTAAGACTGTTACTTAGAAGGCGTATCACCTTGACCTCAGTGGTTTCATCCCTGTTGTCTCCTTCAATGCCCCTTATATGTGTACTGCGATTTTCGAGTGTGCTGCTCCAGATCGTTCATTTTGGGGTTTATTTTTTGATCTCTTCGTGGGGTCTTTGTGGCTGGAAATGGTCATCGACATTCGTGTTATGAAATGATGAAGAAACTTACTCCCGCCACAACGCTAATGGTCTTGAAATATTTGGCAGTGTTGTTCACACATGTACTTCTTATAATTAAAATATATAATATTATTTATTTAATTTGTTTTCACCGGTATTTTACGCCGTTCTCAAGAATATTTTACTTATACGACGGCGGCCAGCATTATGGTGGGAGGAAACCCGGACAGAGCCCGGGGAAAAGCCACCACCATCCGCAGGTTGCTGGAAGACCTCCCCACCTACGACCGGAGAGGAAGCCAGCATGACCTGGACTTGAACTCACAGCCATCGCATTGGTGGCAGGCATCTGGATCATTGCGCTGTGTCCAGGAAATACATGTTATCTCTCACAAGCTCAAAGGCATGTGGGCCTCCAGATTGCCAGTCGGCAGCAACATACTGAACTCTTCAAACGCAGATAATTCAACAACGAATCCATATAAATTCAAACAACTTTTTGCATTCAAGAGATAATTTTTAATCTTTTTAATGAACAGAGCGTTCGTTATGAGTTGTCTTTTACTTTAAAAGCAGAACAATGTCATTATGTATTTTTCCAACTCGTTAATTTCATTTCTAAACATCCACAAGTCTAAAATGCAAACATGCCACGCATTAGTTTGCATCGCATTACTTTAGTAGATAAATTTTCGGCTGTTTTTACAGTTAAACAATATACATATTCCATATATTCACCGAGGGTTTGGTGAACACAGGGCCTTATTGAGTGTTCATGCGCAAAACATTGGGTTTTCTTGCAAGCTCATTTGTGTTTTTCAGTAGCTGTCGTATTTGTCACATATTTTTCTCTTAAAGAACTTATATTTCACACACTTTTTCTCCTTAACAAATCTACACTTCGGTTTATATCCATAACCATGGCCATAACCATTACCATGACCATATCCATGTTTACCCCACGACCTCTTCACCCTGATGTCAGCTCCTACAAAATTGAACAAAGCAATTTGATTAGCAAAACAATTATTTGTGGATATAATGCTGCTACACAAAATTATGTGGATTTACATTTCTGCCACAATGATGTGTACCCCTGGTATACACAGTCGTGTTTAAAGAGTAATTCTGAAAGTTGAGCCCCAATTAGCATACAAAGGAACAAACAAAAAAATCCAAAAGACTGAGCTGGCGGCCGCACTGCCTTTAAGCTGTTCATTTACGAAAGAATAAACAAGTCCGTGGCCGTGGATGTTAGCGTAGTAGTGTAATAACCCAGGTGCCTCTCACTAACGCGTTCGCTGTGAGCTCAAGCCCAGCTCAAGATGGCTTCCTGTCCTATCCTACTCCAGCAACATGCACATGGTTGTGGGTTTCCCTCGGGCTCTGTCCGGTTTTCTCCCACCATAGTGCTGGTCGCCGTCGTGTAAGTGAAATAATCTTGAACATGGCGTAAAACTCCAATCAAATAAACAAATGTATCTTCAGACAAGCACACACCAAACCTAAATCACACGTACAACTTTATCTGTTAAACCATTCTGTAAACAGCGAACAAGATTGGAATTCAGGACATACTATGGCCATACGTGGTTTAAACTAGAGGAAATTCACAGTATCACTGACATAGGTGAAATGCCTTGCAATTAATTTACATACGTTAAATTGTCCTATGTCCAAATTTGACCGATAAATCGATCGGTCAACTGACTGCATCAATGGACGACACACAGATCGAACCAATCATGTTGCTGCACGTCGCAACTAAGAAACTGAAAACGTGTCTCACCTGCGACATCACCATCGTTGAGCTGTAATTCACTCTCGTCCTCAATGTTCTGACCTAGGTCGGTATCTTCTGCCTGTAACAGAAATTAAAAGCACATGAAAATACAGAAGTATTTTTGATTTATTTATTTCTTTATTTATTTGTTGACTTGTGTTTTACGGCGTACTCAAGAGCCCAGGGAAAACCAACCACCATCCATAGGTTGCTGGCAGAACTTCCTACGTACAGCCAGAGAGGAAGCCAGCAGGAGCTGGACTTGAACTCACATTGGTGAGCGGCTCCCTGGTCAAATAGAGAAGTATGTCAGTTTGCGTGTCCGACAAGTGATATAAACCCAGAGCAGCGCGACGGTGGGGTATTTTAGAGACGCCCTCAATTATAACCACAGTAATGCCGAAATAGGTCATTCAATCAGTTACTCGATCAATTTGGTCAGTCTCAGACTATAGTTTGATTTTAGACGTCCCTTTATTTAATTCTTTTTATCTTTTGAGTTATTTTGCTAGCTCACTAAAACGATCATTTGGCTAACATGGGTCGGCATTTTTGCCAGACATGTTTTCCAAGGAAAGAAAATTGAATAACAATTATTCAACTGAGAATGAATTAAATCTTGAAACTAACTTACCCTAGTCAATGCCATTAACGTGACCAGCCCAAGAAGGCATGCCATCAGCAGTAATGTCGGTTTGCCAGCCATGATTGAAGTCCTAAAAATCAGAAGGTATATGAGTGTCAGGAAAAAATCATCAACAAAATAGATACAAATTCCTAAAGGGATATTTTTAATCGGCTTATCTGTTACTCAGCTTAACATGGACAAGAGAACCATTCATATGTGATAACATTATTGGTATCACAGTGAATTCGAAAGGAAGCTTGATGAACGTTGGTCAAACATTTAGTTTGAAACTAAATAGTACAACCAGCGAAATTCTATGTACCGAAAAAAAGTTAATTATCTGATAGTTGCTTAACGCCATACTCAAGAATTTTTCCAGTTGTTCGATGGAGGTCAGCAAACCGCCGACCTTCGGCAAGTTACTGACGAACTTTCCTACTTGTGAGGTACAGATACCCACACTATGATGGCGGCATGGGGACAATTGGGTCTTCAAGGTAACTGAGACTGGTTAAACAGCCACACGCGTTTCCCTGATCCCCGTCAAGCGGTCAGACAGAAAGGACCTTACATATTATTCTATGTTCGTGGTTTGAATTCGCCCCTAGTGTGTCAAAACTTAAGTAAATAACTACAGTCGATGCTTGTGTCAATACGGTTCCAGTATAACACAATCAATTATTCTTCACTGCATAGGCTCAGACGCCTGGCACAAAGAACACAAGAGAGGAACCTCCGTGGCCGAGGAGGTTAGCACACTAGTGCGGCGCAATGCGAGAAAAGTCCAGTTCACGCTGGCTTCCTCTCCTCTGCGGATGGTTGTGAGTTTCCCTCCGGTCTCTGTCCGATTTCCTCCCACCACAGTGCTGAACACCATCGTATATAAGTAAAATATTCTTGAGCACGGCATAAAATACCAATCAAATAAATAAATAAACGAATAAGAACACCTAAGGAGAGTCTATTTCTGCAGCCCGACTGCTAAGTTGTACTCTGTATGATGAAATGACGATAGATGATATTATTGACACATGTGAAGGCGATCTGGCTTTTTCCCGCGCAGGCATGGTAGTGGATACACGAGTGTCTTCAACAATTCGTCTCCTAAATGCGTACGGCATATCTTTTGCTTTCAGTCGAAGAAGATGCGATAGCTGGACTCGAATCTGCAACGTCTTCAAGCGTAAGGTCGGCGGTAACAATGAGACTGTACAGGAACATTGACCGCCAGCTCCTACCAGCACACCTAATCAGTTATACAATAGCGAGATCTCTAGAATATATACATACTACATAAATATACTCACCCTTTCGATCTTCAGACAACACTCAGCACTTAGAAGCCGCTCTGTCTATCGTAAGTGGCAAATAAACGGATTTTTATACCTTTTCATAGTTTCCTTGTGTTTTGTTCGTTTTTTTTTTTTATTTTTATTGTTTTTCTCTTTTTTGTGGTTGTTGAGTGATACAACGGTATTTTTAATCCAATCAGATGAACCCAAGGCGAGGTAACAAGAGTCTAACATGACACACTCCATTTGGTCCAACTTAATTTCCTCATGTCATTAATAGCAAATTGAAGATCATATCATGCGGCTTATCTCGAAAAAAAATATTGCCGGCCGCAGGGCGAGATTAGCCAGGTTTGTATGCCGTGGTATGTGACACAATACGTGGAGCTTGCCCCACGCCCTTACCTTGATTTCCCAGAGTGCCCTACGGCTATACGCATTATCTGGCCTCAAATTGACAAGCACAAGCACGAGTGTGATGTTGCAAGTCTTGCCGATGGGTATTGTTATTACTTTTTTGGGTTACCGATGGAGAATTAAACACATGTAAAGATTCTGGGCTAAGTGCGCTTTGGTTAATTGCCTTTTCAGAGTAATTTAATCATTTTTTCATTCATGTACGTATTAAATTTCTTAAATTATTGTATCTCTTTACATGTGTTTATTTAACTCATATTTGGATAGGAGAGAGAGGTGAAGAGACCAAGAAGCAGAAGTGATGTGGGCAAGACATGCTGAAGAAACCCCCAAAATCGCCAACTTCAAAAACTTCGCAAACATTTTAGCGTTAAGCGAAAATAGCGATCAACGTACACAAGTATTTTAAATAGAAAACGATTAGATATGATGGTGTATTTATGTATAGCTTGGAACCCTTGGACAAATTAGGACTGATAGCAGTCGGCTGCGTCTCCCGTTACCAAATACTTGTCATTTCAGGAAATTAATTCAAGTCAGGTTCTCACAATGGAACAGCAAGGTGAGCAGTTGATATAGCATACAGACAAACCAATGAGAAACTGGCAATTGTTTCTACAGGGGCCGTATGCAATCCCTCACTGCGAAACAGACCCTGTAAGGACAATCCACAGATGGAGTAAAAAAAACTTTAAACGCTACATACAAAATCAACGCTAGAAGTATAATTTTCAGCCCCTATCCAAAATGTCGCATTCACGCGAGAGAGTAAAATTAATAACTGTAACTATAAAAGAAGATGTTAACACTAAATTTAAAACCGATTAACTGTTAACGCTAAAGATGAACGCTGCAGCATGAACCATCAGACTATTCTATGTTATCAATGCGTTTGTTATGCAAGATCGAGTGAAAAAACAAAATTAAAACTCGGTCATGGGGCCGACTTCACGAAACCTTCTTCACGTTAAGAGCACATAACAGTCGTGGTGGTGTAACGCATTGTAGAATTTATATTGCGTTTTGATGGGTTCCATTCCTAGAGTTTTGTAGTATGTATTGCTGGCTCATCTATATATGCCTGTACAATGTGAGAGTGACCTTTGCCAGTGTGTTGTTTGCTGAGTGAAGACTTTGATAGAGAGAAGGGTATTCAGAGTAGGTTTGCTCTGGAGATTGTGAGTCTTGGTCGTGGTCGGATATTATTTGAAGACATCGCTATATATAATCTGATGAAGAGCACATCAAAGGCTGGTTATGAAATATATAATCCGCTTATATTTATCAAGTTTATCAAGGATATCAGCATTCTAATGCTCCACTTATTATTAAAGTACCTGAAGTGAAGTAGTACTATAGGGTAAAAGTTCAAATATCTTTTGAACAAGCCGCTGATCTAACGGGTTTGTTTACTACACCTATCTGTAAGTACATTGTATCTCTCAAGATTTGAAATCAAGAAAGACTTTTGGTAAACATATTTAGATATGAAATGTGTATAAAAGATGAATTTGATTCCTAATAAAACAGACAATCCCCTCTGTGTCTCCCATCCGGGTCGTTTTCGTGTTCCTTCTTAGGGGGTGCCTGTATCAGAATTCTCAGAGTAACACTAAGCCGAGCCTGCAGAGTTAAATAGGCTATACTGTAAAGTCGTCCCCGATCGCTCTCTCCTGAAAAACCTACTTCAGTAAAGAAAACGGATCCCAAAAAGTTCACAGCATGAAGCGCTGGTTACCATGGTACTCACTTGGACGTAACCTTATGGGTTGTGCTCTGATTCCATCACAAACTGTTAACGGGATCAACTGCCCCCTCGTCAAAAAAAGAAAATTTGGATCATTTATTAAAGATATTACAGCTTGTTCAATTGAGATTATCACAAAAATGTCGCTTTTCCGAAATTTAAACTGTCGAAAAATCCCATCATCTTATGATTCTGTTTTCAGTTTTCTTTTTTATGTTTACAGTTTCACATGCAACGTTAACGATTTGCCTTCGAATTAAGGTTATGGTTATAAGTTTATAACTTTAGCACGGCTTTTTACAAACAAAAATATTTTTTTTATTTCTAGAATAGATTTCATGTGCAGCGTTCAGTGATTAGAATTTCAGATCCTTACTTGCGGTTGAATAAAAAGATCCTGAACTTAAAAGCAGTACGCACGCAAACAGATATATCAACAACTCCCTATAAACACTTTCTGAATTTCCTTAGTCAATAAAAGCTATCAAAACTCTGTACAATGAGGCAGTGTACTGAAATCCAGCACTCGTTCCTTCAGCTGCGGTCTGAAACCAGTTTGTTATGCTTTTGGCGCAGGAATATGCTTTGGTACGGACCCCTCAGTTTGTCAGGTGTCTGGCACAGGGACGTGTTTTACTCCGGACACTCCGGTTTGTCAGGTATCTGGCGGAGGGCCGTGTTTTAGACCGAACACTCCGATTTTTCATGTATGGCGCAGGGCCTTATTTTCACCGGACACTCCGGTTTGTCAGGTATCTGGAGGAGGGCCGTGTTTTACTGCAGACTCTCCGGTTTGTCAAGCAGGGCCGTGTTTTTCTCTGGACCTCCGGTTTGTCAGGTATATGGCACAGGGCCGTGTTTCACTCCGGACACTCCGGTTTCTTCAGGTATCTGGAGCAGAGCCAGGTTTTACTCCGGAAGCTCAGGTGTTCTCAGGTATCTGGCGAAGGGCCGTGTTCCACTCCAAACACTCCGATTTTTCATGTATCTACCGCAGGGCCCTATTTTTCTCCGGAGATTCCGGTTTATCAGGCATCTGGCGCAGAGCCGTGTTTTACTCCGGAAACGTAGGTGCTCTCAGGTGTCTGGTGCAGAGCCGAGTTTACACCGGACACTCCGGTTTCTCATCTGGCACAGGGCCGTGTTTCACTCAAGACACTGTGGGTTCTTAGGTATCTGGCGTATGGCCGTGTTTTATTCCGGACACTCCGGTTTGTCAGTTATCTGCCACAGGGTGGTGTTTTACTCCGGACCCTCCGGTTTGTCAGCTATCTGCCACAGGGTGGGGTTTTACTCCGGACACTCCGGTTTGTCAGGTATCTGATGCAGGGTCGTGTATTTCTCTGAACACTCCAGTGTGCCGGATTTCTCTTCCATAACTCTGCTATTTTCTCATTAATCACTGTACCACATTTCGCATCCATCACTGTGCAGGTTTTCTTGTCCGTCGCTGTGCTGGTTTTCTTGTCCGTCTCTGTGACGATTTTCGGATCTGTCTCTGAACCCCTTTTACCCAAATGTGAATAGAGGTTCGGATATTTTCCCGTCATCTATCATTGTGCAGGCTTTTCTCATCCATAACTGACCTGGTTTTCTCATCCATCAGTGAGGCGGTTTCCTCATCCATCACTCAGCTAGTTTTCTGATCCATCACTGTGACGGTTTTCTCATCCATCATTTATGCCGTTTTCTCACCCATCACTGCACTCAGAGAAGTGTTGGGCCAACCGGCTGAAAAATCTGAGTTTTCCAATGGAGCTAATTCAACTCAGAAAATTGATTCATATGACCAGATCGGCTGAGTCCCCTTTTTTAACTTACAGAAACATAAATGGTCGATGAGTCCTTTGATTTCTCTTGTATGTCACCCAAACAATCAAGTGAATCTTTAATCACTTTGCCGATCTGGTCATATGAATCCGCTTTCTGAGTTGAATTAGCTGTACTGGAAAACTCAGATTTTTTTTTGTCTGTTGACCTAAGCTTTTCTGTGGGTGTGAGGCGTTTTTCTCGCCGTTTTTCTGTGCCGCTTTTCGTGACCATAGCTTTGGCGGCGTTCTAAAAAACCGGCGCCGACAATACTTTGCCGTCCAGCAAAAGTTTTAAAGTTCCCATAGCCTAAGTGATAAATGTTTTAAAAATGACGATTATCGAAAACAAAATGAAATTCGTCAAAATGAGAATTAGTTACATTTTAGGAAAGTGGTCTTATAAACCCAGAGGACATGCACGATTACGGTGCTTACTTATGTTGTTGTTTGATACTATTCTGAAGGAGAAATACAAACTATCAGACAAAGCTTTCAGTAGGCCACACCGTACGAAGGTTTAAAACGTTCAAACTGAAAATATTCATCGTTTTTATTTAAATGACTTTAATGTCTCTTTCAACATCATTTGTCACCATGTGAGTATGCTCAGATGTGGAGGGTAATGAAACATTTTACGAAATGAAGTCATTACTACAAATGTGCACTGCATCCGCGGGCGTTCGCTCAGGTCCGGTCGGGTCAGGGATTGCACACTCTACCATATATCGGTCACCTACCTCGTTACATCATCTCAGAACAGGACTTCTCATGCCGATAAAAAGTCTTTCTTAACAACAGGCAACTGTTTTTTCTTCTTTTATTGTCAATTTTTAGCACAGGTCTAACAGAGTAACAAATTAGAGAGAAGTCAAGCGGTATTTAACATTGTAGGATACATCTATGGTGTTTGTTGAGTGATAAATTTTATTCCGCATCATCCAAAACCCACAGTTTTTCACTGAACAATAATGGTGGCTTTTGGAGACATGTATATCTGTGAAGATTGCGGGAGATGCCAGATGCGTCTGTTGAGTAGGCTATCTCCCTATGCAGGGCTATCAGAACAATAACATCTTCTAAGTTATTTGACGATACATTGGAGTTAACGGGTGTTCTGCGAGATAAATTATTTACTGGGTTACTTAGTGAGAGGATGTGGGATATGGTGTCAGTAATCCGCCTGGCCCAGTAGGGGTTACCGACGCCATATATATTTCCCGTATCCTCTCACGAAGAGACCGTGTAACTAATAGTGCCTCTCATCAAACGGGTTTCAGGTTCGAATCCTGCCCTTGCCCGTTTGCTTAAGCGTTTTGTCAGTCTGTCTGTCTTGTCACGTCGGCATTTCCGGCTGCATCTGCTAGTTGCTGCACGCGGTAACCGTGTCACGTGATGGCGAGATGATGTGATAAAGTGATCACACGATAGCGTAGTCTCGTGGTTACGAGGCATAAACACTTATGTTGGGATGTGTTGGTTGCCCATTTCTCGAAATGATGAGCTCTACTGCAAAGCAAGACAATTAATGCTCCAGGAAGCAGCCGTTATTACAATGTGTGCTTAATTATGTGTGTTTAGTTATTGTGTGATAAGTGTGGAAAATTTATTGTAAAGTTACTCGCATGGGTATTCTAAAATCTTTTCATCTTGACTAAAATGTTCCTCTACAGCCATTCAAGGCATTGTTGCAGAGAAAAGATCATTAATCTCGGGGGCCTCGGTGGCTCAGTCGGTTAGCGCGCTAGCGCATCGCGATAACACCAAAGCCTCCAACCAACACGGTCGCTGCTTCTTTTCTAAGATCTCGCCGATTTTCAGTTCTCTGTAAAGTCACAGCCGAAATGAGTGGAGTGCAACATGCTTTCACAGGGAGTGACACCGGTTAGCTAAACTGTGATCGATTCAATGTAAACCCTGTTTCTGACACTGCCCTGTTTGAACAGTTTTTCTTGGGTTAGTATAATTCAGTCTTAATATAAAATGAAATTTATTTTATACCTGGTAGTTACATGATCTCAGGACAGTATTACTTTTCAGTGTTAGGGAATTCTACCATAATGAAGCAATACAGTCTACTCTCGGAGATGGTAGCTTTGGCTTCGTTACTCTCCGGCCAACAATGCGGTCGCTTGAGTTCAAGTCCAGCTCATGTTGGCTTCCTCTCCGGCCGTACGTGGGGCGGTCTGCCAGCAACCTACGGATAGTCGTGGCCTTCCCCAGAGCTCTGCCCGGTTTCCTCCCACCATAATGCTGGCCGCCTTCGTATAAGTAAAATATTCCTGAGTACGGCGTACAACACTAATCAAATAAATAAAGAAATCATTAATATCAGTGAAATAAATAAATAAATTTTCCATTTGTCTAATACCTTGGAGAGCAGTCAAGAGTGACAAGAAGAAGATGCAGAATAATTTTTTTTAACTGACACAACTATGCTTTTGTAAATCTGCTTCGTTTTGCGTGGGTTGTGCAGCAAAGCTCCCGGCAAGGTTTCGCCGCCTGGTTTATCCTGATGTGACGTAGACCCGCTAGGCAAGGCGAGTGTCGAATAAAAGATGTATTTCTGAGCAATTAAAGTACAGATAAATGTGAGAAAAAAAAAGAAAACTTAAAGTAAAAATCATATGATAAACATCTCTTTATGAAGATGGTTTTTTAATTTCTTTTTCATTCTGATTGATTTTTTAAACTTATTGAAATAACACAACGACCTTAATACAACTTTCATTCATTTGACACCAGATAGTTTTATACGCCAGCTAGATGTTTTCTTTTCATTTTTCGCTATACACACACACGTCTATACATAAGCTGTTCGGGTTATGTTTATACCAATGGATTACAAAGTAAATTCTCGATTTTAATCTCAAAATGACAGAATCTGGCATCACTGGAATATATACTTTAACATTTTACCAGAAAGAAAAATGAACATTTCTAAGAAAAAAAATAGAGTATTTAGACATGAACTAATGTAATTTACAAATTCTGTACCAAAAACGGTTAAACTAAAAATAAAACGACATCTCCCAGTGATGTATTTCAATAGTAATTCAATGCTGTTTACATTGCATGTGCTCTTGTGTACGTCATTGCGCGGTTTTACATCTTGAAATGCACGTAAGAACCAACCTGATTAGGCGAAATGAGCCAAACGGGCTCCTTACACTGATAAGTCTCCCCTTCCAATCTCTTATAATCATTATTGGGAAGCGGGCCGTTCCCGAAGGTTAAAGATGCTTGACTTTTTTCAAACCTGGTCTTGGACAGAACATTTGTATATTCCACGTTCCCAGAGTTGAATACAGGGTAGCCGTATTAGTCTATCTCACAACAAAAATAAAGAACGTCGCTAACGTCTTTGAGACTAACGTGGGAATTGGTATAGCACACAAACCGTCGCTAGTAGTATAGAACAGCAGGTGTATGTGTGTGGGTGGGTAGAGCAGTGTAGCGCCATTGAAAAATGACAAAGAAAAGACTGCGCTGTGGTCGAGATGAAATGCAAGAAACAAGAAACCCCAAGACAAGAGACACAACAAAGTGTCCCGCTCAGTTGTTGAGGCTAGCCCAGGGAAGGTTACTGAATCAATTATTTGTTTCTAGCATTTTCCCTTCACCAGGGCTCAGCCTTCTCTTTGTCATATTTTACTTGTGAACCACTGCTTTTCAAATAAATCAATCCCATTGTTCTGTCCTGCCTGTATATTCACAGACATCAAATTCCACCCCACCACACCGCCAGAACCCGATATATACTACCAGAGAAAGTTTGCAGGCCTATGCTACATCAGTTCCCACGTTAGCCTCAACGTGGTGCTAACGACATTCTCTACTCCCGTTCCCAGTCTTTGTTACACAGTTTTAGAAAAAGACGCTCTTGTGGCCGTTTGGGAAAAACAATATGCCTCGAAGACACTGCACTTGTCTCCCACTAATATGGTGTTCGTTTCTATAGGTCATCCTAAACAAAGTTCCTCAGTAACTTGCCAAAAGTGGGTGGGTTATCTTGGACAGTCCATTCTTTTCTACCCATAAAACAAACCCCTATCGTATATTAAAGAGAAAATTTCTCCAGTATATGACACCACCACCATTCCTTTCCGCAGTGTAGAATATGCAGGGCTAACGCAGAAAGCTGTGTGTCAGGTTACGATGTTTTCTGAACAAAGTAAGATTTAAACTTTGTCAGACCGCATAAGTACAATTTCGTATATAGATGATTTTTTCCTGAACATTGTTATTATCACAGAACAACCCAGAGAGCGCCATGCGCGAAAAAAGTCACAAGGAAATGAGTCCAGACATCTTGTGATAGGCTTCTCACGTCGCACGATATACAAGGAACATCATGTGCAAGGCGGACGTCATACTGACCTGAGGGTTATTGAATATATGTAAAGTCATCGCTGAAAGTAAACTGTATATGAAAAATTCACCTCAACGTTATAAAAAAGGAGAAAAAAACAACTCATTAGCTGTTGAGCTTAAGTGATCTTTACGGTAGACATCTATACTCAACAGTGCATAGGAGCTGCTAAAAACGACGTACAGGTTGTCATTTTCGATCCGAAAATGTTCACGGCGGAATAAAAGGGAGTCACAATTTGCTCCATTACAATGAAATTATGAAAATGAAAAATGAATCGTTTTCTTTATTTATGTTCTTACTTATAGGATTCTAGAATTAACTTTTAGCGTTGATTTACATTTTGTGTTTTTACATACCGGGTTAATCGTTCTACAATTGAGGGGTGTGCAGATGTAATGTATGTTACTAACACTGTCTTAGAAATATTGTAGGCTAGCGCAGCGCAATGACCCAGAAACCTTCCACCAATGCGGTCGTTGTGAGTTCCAGGGAAATATGCTTGAGTACGGCGTAAAACACCAATCAAATAAATAAATGAATAAACAAAATATAGTGTTATATTTTTTATTTGTTTTTGCGCTAACCGGATAAGTGTTTAACCTACATTTTTTCTCTCTGTACGTTGTGGCCTGCACAGGAATTCAATCGCGTGTCCTTGAGGTTTCTGTTTATCAGTTTCGTGTCATTGTACATAGAGCGTACATTCTGGAAACATGTACCCATAATGTAAACATGTTTACGAACAAACCATCCAGAATTTTCTTTACGTCACTCTATAAATATGAGCGACGGAGTTGTAAAGATGGCAGAGTTTTACTTATGTCCACTTGAGAGCACGTTTACTCTCGTCCATTTCGCAGGATTTTGTTGGATTTGGAGATTTCGGCTCTTCATACCCCATTTTTCTGTACGTAGCACTTTGTGAGCTTGTATTTCGCCACGTGCTATTTTGTCTACGACGTTCTTTTGGAGCTTGTATCGCCCACTGTATATTTCATCCCAGTTTACCCTGAAAGGACTTGGTGTATATTTCTGAGGACATTTCTTCTTATATTTCTTAGTGTATATCGGACCCCATTGTCAAAACGCGCCCCACCCTCCCAGAAAAGTTGCACCTTGCCGGGAAGTGGATATATGTAATCGTCGGCGTACCGTGTCCTCTGACTGTCATCCGTCGATTTGAGAATTCCTAAGGACGATGGATTTACATGGACTAACTTGTCTTTGCACAAGGAGGAGGAGAGGCAAGGGGGGAGGGAATTCGCTTTACAAAAGCAGAATCCCATGGAGATTGAACGAACTCGGTGTACTAACAGAAGTTAGTCTCTACGTGTAGATCGCTGTGTTTACTTATGATATAATTTTCACACACAGAACATAGGCGTAGACTTACATACATTTATTTATTTGATTGGTACTCAAGAATATTTCACGTATACCACGGCGACCAGCATTATGGTGGGAGGAAACCGGGCACAGCCCTGGAGAAACAGACGACCATCCGCAGGTTGCTTTCAGACCTCCTACATACCAGTGATAAAATAAATTTCATTAACTAAGAGTTCTATTATATATTGAAAACACTTGGACACAAAAATATTGGTTAAACGAAGTCAATCGCAGTCAAGGCGAGTCGCTCTCCATCACAAAATACTGGACTCTGCTCATAATCGGGCATGCCACTTTCTGTAAAAAATAATTATGATATCACCCGAGACAATTAACTCTTGGTGTCGAAAACAACAATCCGGCGTTTAACACTATGAATTAGAAAAAGTCTTGTAATTGCTTTCTCTTTGAAATAATATAGACGCTCAACATATCGATGTGAGGAGCTTGTTGGTTCACGTGTCACTCACGAAATGCAAGCTTGGCAGGAAAGAAAAGAGGCAGTCTGTAAAAGAAAAGACTATACAAAATAGAACACTGTATGGATAATGATTTTTTCAACTTGGGTTATTGTTTGCGTCTTTCTGTCGTCACTGAGAGCTGCTGACTGCTTCTCCGGTTCACAAATTCGTCTCGAATGTCTGCTGTTACATACTTCCTTCATTCTTTAGTGGTTTGTGCTGAACGCTATTTGGAAATTCATTTTACGATCACTGAATCCTAAAAACACATGTTGGTGACGATTGGTATATGAATGTCAGTGTGCGCGTCGACGAATAGATTCAAGTTCGACATATTTAGAATGCTGACTCACGAAAATGATACTGCACCGAGGTAGTTATAGCATACCTACACCGTACTGACCACAATTTATTTCTTTATTTATTTGATTGGTGTTTTACGCCGTACACAAGAATACTTCACTTATACGACGGCGGCCAGCATTATGGTGGAAGGAAACCAAACAGAGCCCGGGGAAAACCTACGACCATCCTCAGGTTGACCACAATACAGCAAAAGCCCTTCTATCAAATATTTGACCTGGAATAAGAGTCCTCTCTTTAATTCAATCATTCGACCCTACTAAAGTTGTGTAATCTTTTATTTATTCCTGTTTCTGCGATGCCATTTTTTGTGGCAAACTGATAATGTAATCATCATGCATTGTAAAAGAACAGAGGACACTTCGGAGATGTCAATCAAAAACCAGCATTCCACCAATCATAATCAATATTGTTGCAAGTAGGTTCCACACATTGGTTACTGATGTTCAGTGTTTCTGTGATGCCATGATGTCAGAACTGATTGGAACAAAAAGTGTCACGAGAAAGAGTGGTGGGACATCGCATGTGGGGGATCTATCCATGGTCCGTGGGAAGGCGGCATGTTTTTCTATCCCGTCAGGTGGCGCTAGCGTGAAGCAGGACCTTGATGCATTGTTACGCTCAAATTTGTCAAATTTTACAATATCTATTGTGAAGTGGTGCTGTCTATAATGTGACGCCATTGTTATTAGCCAACAAAGATATATTTGTCGTCAATAAAATGACATCAAAGTCATTGTGGCAGGCGTTTGATGGGTCCCCATTGTGCGTAAAAAATTGATTGTAGCGTAAAGTCTATACAATGGCTACAATGCATCGGTTTCTGTTATAACGTCGTGCTGTCTTTCATGTGACTTCATTATGACGAGCCGGTAAAGGAACATTTGACGTCAATAAAATGACGTCAAGGCCTTGCTAGCAGGCGTTTGACCGCTCTCCATTCAGGTCGGACTTGCACGCGCACTTCAACCCAAATCTGAATTCGGATATTCAGTTTTTTCAGAGAAGACAGTATATCATCATGACCATCGGAATAAGCCTGATAGGCGTTTCTAGTGGATCATCAATGCGCATGTTCAGAACGGGTCATACATGGGATATACTCACTCACATGGTGGTGATTGCTGCCGTTGTTACACCATTACACATTCTGGTATTGAGCACATCCCAGAGTTCAGCTCAGTTCGAATCGTTTACGTGTATTTGTCTAAGTTTTCGACTTGAAACTCTGTGGTGGAGCCCACGTAAAGTTCAAAGTCTCAGGCAAATGAATATATAAAAGCACATGGTAATTTATATCTATGTTACACCATGACATATCCAGACTACCGGTATTTAAGACATCCCAGAGTACAGCTCAGGAGAGGAGTTCACGAGTTCGAACTCTTTTATTTCTACAGGCTAGAAAAGCCCTAATGTACCATGTGACCTGTCAGAAATGTTAGGCAAAAATTTCTGATTACCTTCACTATGACATGGGCGTTTAAGAAAAGTTTCAAAAAAAGTTATTTATACTAGACGTACGATAGGGAGAATTAAGGAGCTGGTAGTTCTTTTAATTTAAGATGATTTTACTGAAGGAGAGATCGTTTGTGCTTCTCTAACACGACGAGACACGTGATCGGTAAATTTAAATCAACTAAATTTTCTGACAGTTTTGACAAGTCCCATGACACAGTTCAACTCTTTTTACTCTCTGCGACAAAAGAGTTTGAACTCGAAACTCCCGTATTGCAATCTTTTGCGAGTACATTTCTAAGTTTTCGCCTTGAAACTCTATGGTCGAGCCCATGTAAAGTTCCACATGTCACAGAGACTCACACAAAATGCATAGAGTTTTCCGAGTCACGCTTGACTGTGAAGTGTTACATTATTTTAGCGCATAGCCACATGAATTTGCTAGTCCTGGGGTTCAAAAATTCCTGTCACGCCCATTGGAAACAATTTCCTCTCCTTCGAACCTTGTGTATGTTCTGTTCTCATGAGCAATCTAAGCAGTTGTCTGGGGAAAATACGACCTTTAAATTTTAAAGGAAAAAAAAACAAAAACATGATTCATCACATTAAGTGAAGGGAAAAAGTTACAAAAAGTATATAATTGCAAGTACGTTATTTTGTGTAATTCCTTTCAAGAATGAAAAAAGCATAAAGAGCATTTGAATTTTTCATTCATTTGATGATTGAAAGAAACGCCTAGAGAGACAACATATATGTTTACCCGGCCAGAAAATACTTCCAAGGTCGACTAATGTAATCTCAATCTCACTGCCTTAAACATGAAAGGCATTCTCAACTCAGTTCCCGTTGTATATTTTCACTACATTTAGCAAACAAATTCACATGTTTTTCAGGAAAACTCGTCTTTTTGGTCTGTTTTGATAGCACATACAGTTTTATAGATTCTTCCCTATAGGGTATACGGGGGCCTCCGTGACTCGGTTAGCGCGCTAACGCAGCGCAATGACCAAAGCCTTCCACCAGTGCGGTCGCTGTGAGTTCAAGCCCAGCTCGTGCTACCTTTCTCTCCGGCCGTAGGTGGGAAGGTCTGGCAGCAGCCTTTGGATGGTCGTGGGTTTCTTCCGGGCTCTGCCCGGTTTTCTCCCTCCATAATGCTGGCCGCCGTAGTATCAGTGAAATATTCTTGAGTATTCTTGAGTGGGGCAATGGATGTGGGGATTAATTTGTTTTACGGCATCACTCGGTTTATTTATGTATTTATTTGATTGATGCTTTTATGCTTTAAGAATATTTGATTCATACGACCAGACGGCGACCAGCATTATGCCGAGAAGGAAAGAATGATTATGGTTTTACGCCACCTTTTTTACTCCACTTTTCAGCCATATCGTCGCGATATTATGGCGGGGGAAAAATTGGACAACCATCCGCAAGTTCGTCGTGGACCTCCCACATTCCTCGCATGTGCTTAAAACAAACTCCGGGCAGTATTTATTCATTTGTTTGTGTTTTACGCCGTACTCAAGAATATTTTATTTATACGACGGCGGCCGGCATTATGGTGGGAGGAAACCGGGCAGAGCTCGGTGGAACCCGGCCGCCATCCGCAGGTTCCTGGCGGGCCTTCCCACATACGACCGGAGAGGAACTCAGCATGAGCTGGACTTGACCTCACAGCGACCGCATTGTTGGCCGGAGAGTAACGAAGCCTAAGCTACCATCTCCGGGAGTAGACTGTACTGCTTCATTATAGTAGAATTCCCTAACAATGAAAAGTAATACTGTCCTGAGATCATGTAGCTACATTTCATTTTATATTAAGACTGAATTATACTAATCCAAGAAAAACATTTTAAAAATTGCAGTGTCAGAAACAGGGTTTGCATTGAATCGATCACAGTTTAGCTAACCGGTGTCACTCCCTGTGAAAACATGCTGGACTCATTTCGGCAACCCATTTCGGTTGTGACTTCACAGAGAACTGAACATTGGCGAGATCTTAGAAAAGAAGCAGGTTATAGGGCAAATGCTGCACCACGGATTTGACAGTCTATATACGCCAGGGTAGCTGATAAGTGATTTCTTTACATGGCTATACACACTTCTATGATAAATCAAACGGTATTCGTGTTGTTCGAATAACTAAACCCATTCACAACTCTTTCTTGTATTGTCCGATTTTCACGAATTTGATATATAAATTGTCAGGAAAATTTCAGCAATACAACTTCATTATTTGTTTTAATGTTTGAACGTCGTTTATACAGATATTAGCGATTTTGCACGTTTTGATTGATCACTGCCTGTGCAGTGTTAATTGCATGTTTGACAAGATGCCCGCCCTGACAGAAGTATTTTTAAGTCACTTCCTCACTGGCTGGAGATGAACTGAAAGGCGTAGCCATCGACTGATTTGAAATGAGTAAGTTTCTTACAATATGTAAGTTTTCATACTCATGACTCAAGCTCCGTCACCTGCCTCTCAAACAGCTGGACTTGTCTACAAAGAGTATTCTCCCCTTATTTGCTGAGTACCATGCTAACATGTTCCAGGTATATATTTCGATCAACAGTACCTTTTGTTCGGCGAGGTATCTCTACAATTATGTGATCGTTGCCCAGAGAATATATTCCAGCAACTGTTCGAACCTGTCTCCGGAGAGTGTACAATAAACGTTGTGACATGGGCTAACACAGACCAAAGCTGTCATATATATTGCTACTTTTAACGCACTCATCCACAATTTTGGTTGATCCCTTCTGTGCCTACTCCGTCTTACGACAGATAGATGCCAGGGCTCAACGTGGTGAGTTATTAAACATCTCTAATTGGGATTCAGCTTTGGTTATAGCTGTGATGCCTCAACACAGTTCGTCCATGATGTGATTTGCAAACATGACTGTATGAAACGAGGTATAAGATGAAGTCTTCGTAAAATGGAAATCGATCACTATTTAGTTTCTGTATGGGGTGATTAAGATAACACGTGCACGTAAATGTGGAACAAACCACTGCTTTGTTTTGATGAAGAGATCAGGGGAGGTCTAACACATCAAATGTGCTCTTACAAATCGATCATATGATCGCTCTTTACCCTTCATACGATAGTACTGTTCATTCTCTGGCATTTAAAATGTTAACAAGGCCGTTAAGCAAACTTAGTTGACTTTGCGTCTGTACCACAACGGGATCAAAATTTCTAGACATTCAATTACAACTGACTAACCCGAAGATACAGTATCAACTCTAGCGCATTGCTACATATACAAATCGCAAGATTTTTTTAAAAAGTGGGCATAAACAGGAATAAGCTGCTGACTTGTGTTGTTGAGCTATAAGATGGGATATTGTCTTGCTTTCTATTTACTGCTTTTTACCCAAAGTTTAGTATGTAAATATGCACTTTTGATATCAACACATAATTTTTATGCATACAAGGTAATCAAACTTCACAAAAAACTCACCAGTGGTCCTAAAAGGTAGATGATGTTTATTTATTTATTTATTTCATTGGTGTTTTACACCGTGCTCAAGAATGGTTTACTTTTATGACGGCGGCCAGCATTATGGTGCGAGGCAACCGGACAGAACCCTGAGTTACCTACGATAATCCGCAGATTGTTGGCAGACCTTCCCAGAGCCAGCATGAGCTAGGCTTGAACTCACAGCGACCCCATTGCCAAAAGTTCCTGGGTCATTACACTGCTCTATTGCGCGCTAACTCCCGCGGCCATGGAGCCCTGATTGAGTCCCTCAACCAGAATTTTTTATACGGAGATAGAAATGTGGAAATCTTTTGGGGTCAGATGATGTATTGCATGTCTTCCAAATTTGTCACCAGGTTACTAAGAACCTAAAAAACTTCAAGGTGCATGGATGACGCTCAGACTGATGGTGCATTCTAAAACGTGAACTTGGAAAAAATGAGTGTATAGCGTTAGTTTGTCCTAGTGTTAGGGCAAACCATGTACATGTATTGAAATACATTTCTTTAAATGTTTTACTGTCGCTTTATTGCATTTGCATTTACAGCCTAGATGATTGTTAGAACATTTTAAAGTGACTTCAAATCAATGAGTATCACCAGCAGATTATAGCAAAAGATACGTTTAACTAGATGTAGTGAAATCACCAAAGCATTAGTTTCTTTCGCTTTATATCACGGTTTACTACTTAAATAATAGCAACTAACCTAACCCGGGCACCATACATGGCTTTGTCGGAATTAGCAAAAAAATTCCATCAACGTTGATTAATATACTGGCCTTTGGTAGTGTTTCAGGACTACTTTTTGTCATCAGTTATATAACACGTCTCAGATTTCGTCAGAGAAACTGGCAAAATATCGGTGGTTTATCTGGGCAATCCCGGTTTTCTCCACACCTAAATTAAGCGTCCTGTCATAGTTCTCTTGTATGCGTTATCGAGCAATTATATATAAACAGGAATTAGTCGGCTGGTATTTGTTTTGCAAGACATCTCTGATAGCTTTGTCGCCTTGACCTAGGTGTCTTTGCCTTTTTATTACTAGAATCATCTCCCGATGGCCACATCCTGGATTCTTTCTACAAAGTTAGAAGATCAATGTATATTCTTCAGAAAAAAATATTTATCCCGTCTTTAATGTCTTCTGGTACATTATTCAGAACAACTTGAAGTTGTAAGGAGAGATAAGACGTAGCCCCATAACATGCGGATTGACCATAAACTAGCTTCAACTATCTATCCACGAACGAAGATAAGTCACCAAGTGGTAACATCTGCGTGGGGCTAAGTATCAGGCGAGTTCTTTTCCAGCTGTTTCATGTCAGTGACAAAGCAAGTAAGTTTACAGTGAGTTCCATCAGTATGAATGTCAATCAACTTACCCCCCCCCCCGGTGTAATCCAGACCCAACATATTATGCATTACCCATTTTTGGAATAGAAGTGAATTTGTCTTGTAATATTACATATTTTATGACGATTTTTACGTTGTTCTGCTAAATACCACATTCTACACTGTTAGAATAAATCCACATTAACCACATTAACTCTTGTATTACTGCGAGGATTTTATCAATACAGTCGGTTTATTGATAAAACAACCATATTAGGAGAAACACGTTATCTGTGTGAGCTTCACATATTATTAAAGACGGTGATATATTACCACCATTATGACCATTATTTTACCGCGAAAACAACTGGCAATTTTAGCAAAATGTTGTAACAGTTTAGGGATATGCCACTGAGCGTAAGCTTATTTGCCCTCATAGATGGACGTTTCTTTGGTTTCCTTTTTGCCTCGCTGTCGGATTACATTTATATTCTATTTTTCGGCTTATCTCTGTACCTTTATTGTTTGCATGACTGGTGAAGTTGACGTCGCTTCAATCCATACCTTATATCTACACACAAACACACGTAAGCCTTCTCACACATCTTTCAATCCGCGATTCTACAAGCTCTTAACGAACTATACATTTCTAATAGCTCGAGGTAAGATGAAAGCAGATCATGTGGAAATTTGATCCTATCATGTCTCTTGATTTCACTCTTATTCAGCTATGGGCTTATCCCTTACTTGTCCGACTATATAAAGAAAATTCCACTATACAATGTCCACGTATCAAAGGAGTTCTGCAGACAATTTTCACAGCTGACACGCAGTCTGGACTGCATGTCTGCCCTGTCAGTGGCCTCCAAGGAATGTAGAGCGATCTCCACAATGCTAATGCCATCCTGCTTTCGTGTTTTCAAAATACTATATTCTTTTTCTGGGGCTTAAATCTCGACTCACACTGAACAAGATTACAAGCGCGGATCTTGGATTACGCATGGTGACAGTTCTTTTGTTAACAGCATAGTTCTGAAGCGCTCTGCTTCATAACTGTGTCTAATTCCGCTTAACGCGGGGCTACGAGCTGCTAGCTGCTTCTCTTTGCATGATATCCGTTCAAATTTCTGACTCTACGTAATAAGTTCTTAAGGGATTTAGGTTGAACGTTGTTTCTGAAAAGTGGTCTTGCGACTATTGGCCCTGAACCACCATTTTATTGACGGCTAATATAAGAATGTCTGCCTCGATTGTTATGGACCCTCGCTAACGGTATTTTATTGCTTAAAAACTACTGCTTGCACATCTCAGAGGCCACACTTTGCATTACAAATGTCAGTTTTTGATGGACTTTTGACCATTTCAAGGCCGTTATTCTTGCAGTTTTGCGTTTCTTGCAATGAAAATCATTTTCCCACAGTGCTTAAGGAATCGCTGCAAACAGCAACATCTCCAAGCTCCAAGGCGTGTTCTCTGCTTTCGCAGCGCCGGTTCAGAATTAATAAACGCGTTAACTCGCAAATCCCTAAATATGCCCATTTACTTCAAAATGCTGAATATTCCTGGTACATACATCATCCTCAGAGTACTACAAAGCCAGGAAGTTCACAAGCCTACTGTTTAAGATTGGGATGAATCCAACACTTCATGTGTCTTGGTGACTACAATCAAGCGTGCAGAAAACTATTTCTTATGTTATTATTCTTCATTTAGAAATATCACGATAATATGTGTTCCATTTCACAATAGCATTTTGCTGCTAATGTATGTTTGTAGTCAAATGCATAAACATATCAAGATACCTAGCGAATTCCGCCCAAAATGCCAAAGAGGTACCGCCAATGTCAGAAACTAAGCTTGAGCTGATTTAGAAGTGTCATCTTCACATTGGGTCCACCTACTTCGCCCTACATGTATTCTGCACGGACATATTTCTAAGACCCCGTCACCCTTATTCGGAATTAGCAGAAATCATACAGAACCAGTCAGAATGAATAATTTTCAAAATTCGGGCCGCATTCGGCCAACAATGTCAAATTTGTCAAAGTTCATGCATTTACCAAGAATTTTCATTCCAACTTCCAACCCGGAAAGCCCAGCTTAAACCACACTGCGAACTTTGACAGACATTTCCATAGGTGATGCACATAGATGCACACCACATTAGTGGGAGATCAAGGCTCCACGAACACTGACAACGGGAGAGATGCAAATTTCCTGTCCTACACCGGTATTGAGCCTTCTCCTCATGTGTCCCTGCTAATGAAAAACAAAGAAAACGTCTTTAGCAGTTTGAGTCCCTCCAAGTACATGTAAATCGCGATAAACAAGGGGCTAATGTAATCGATCCCTTTACTGGATCCATACAGGTGAATACAACGACAGCAAAGCAAAACATTACTGACTATTTGTGAATGCCAATGAGATCAGTACATTTTTACATGTATGGTACTTGTAAATACACGTAAAAGTTTTATTACACCAATCAAAAATATGTATCTTAATTGCGCTGTGATTTCAGATGCTGAAGTATATATTTTGGCGATTTCATTCAACACCATGCAGATTATATTTCCCAGCCGCGAGCTAAGTAGAATTAAATACCCTTAGCCTGCAACCCTCATCTCGCCGCAGCACTGACCAGAAACCACTGAAGAACAGAGGTTTAAGGAAGGGATACTCATCTGTTTTAATCGCGTCCTGTTTGCGACTAGGAAATGGTATTTTCACGCCAGGTAGGTAATCAGTAGAGATCTCTTTCTTTAGCTTTGATGTCTTAACCTACATTGATTTCTTTTGGATAAATGTATTGTCTTGCTTTGAAAATAACAATGGAATAAACCGAATCCCAAAAAGAACACCTCGAATACGTTTTTGAAAGGTGTAATTGCGATGAACATAGGCAGGTAAATCTGGAACAAGCTGGTACTGTGCCTTCTTTACAGCGTTCATTCGAGTGTATTGAATTTGATGTTCTGATTTTGAAGATTTTAACAAGTCAGTTAACCGAATTTATTTCAGTTTTTAATCTGCACCAAAACGTGACGCAAATTTCCCAAATATACACATCCAATGGCCCTGACTAATCCAGTGACTGTCCTCCCGGGGATTTATATTTTGGACACATGAGCCAGTAATGAGCTGGATACGGGATCTGATGAGCTACTAAATGTATGTATGAGGTGTATGAAATGCTCAATTTTTAGCCCATTTTAATTTATTGCATTCAGAGTGAGAGTGTACATTCAGAGTACCTTACCAAGGTTCGGAAAGTAACTGTACCTGTTTCAAAGGAGTGGGCGTTTCTAACTCCTGACACCTGCTGGGCATGTACAAGGCAAGCACCCAGTCGTTGGCTGCTGAATCATAAAAATGCATCATATTTCATCTGCTATTCAAATTGGGCAAAACAGAAAGAAAGGGTGATATTTGAACAGTTTCACATAACGTGAATAGTTTTATCGAACAAGCAAATTAGGAGATCCAAGTTCATATTTACTCGGAAGCATCGCAATATCTTTAATCAGAACCTTAGTATGCTATGACTGTGTGCACAGACTAGCAAGTTTAAAATTTTACATAATATTGTGCCCAGTGTTACCATTGCTGCACAGTAACATCCAATATTTCTGTACTACAATTTTACCTATATAACCTGCGGTGGGTGGTTGGATTTACTTCACATCGCCAGATATTCAGGTTAAGTCTGGCATGTTTCAGAAAAGATGGGCAATCTATTGAACTGATTTCAACGACATAAATCGACAAAACATCCTGAAGACTTGTCATATATGATGGATTGCACAAGATTTCTCACAATCACCAACATGACACTTTCTTCTTATTAGACAGCCAGTTCATCATTTCTCGTCAGACTCAATTATCGTCACTCTTTAATGTCATCATACATTCCGCAATTGCACGATCCATCTGCGCATCCATCACAAAGATGGCCTTTTTTTTTTCTGGCCTGAGCCAGAATTTCTTACACCAGGGCTAAAATGTGGAAGATAATGTCTGTTAGGTATTGGGTATCTCTCAAAGTGTTCAGCAGGTCAGTAGGAATCTAATGACCTTCAGGATGCAAGTTGATTGCCAGATTGATGGTGCATTCTAAAACTTACAGAAGATGAGGATGGTTTTCATCGGTTATACTAAAAAGTCCTCACCTGGCGTTTTATTTAAGTGTTGGAACATCATAGATTTTTCGTTGAAACTAAATGTTTCAGTAAATTCTATAGTGAGTTGCAAATAAGTCGTATTTGTTGCAGATATCTTTTATGTATTAATATCATTGACGTTTAACTCCGCACTGGAAGATCAGATTTATGGGTGGAGAAAACTATAGTTTCCGGAGAAAATCAGCAAACTTCTTCACCGCTTCAAGCTGATCAATCTCCTGACTTAAGACCCCTACCAGATCAGCGAAATCTAGTTACAAGATTAGGGTGTATAACCTGCCTTGGTCGTGTTAACATAAATGCAGTGGAAACTCATAAAGAATTATTTTTTTCACTGCGTTTCCTTCCCGCTGTCTTCTTCCTTCCCATATAGATTTGGTGACTCACCCGAAATTGTTAGCATGTATGAGCTCAATACGCAAACAGTCTAAACTGATACCGGCTGTGGAAGAAAAATAAACATTACTGACATAAGAGAGCATTGACAATTCTCTTTTGTGATCACAGGAATGACACAAAATAGTGGCCGGGCAGGATGTTACCCTTTGTTCTGGTAAAACCTGTAAATTCAATCAGGCCAAGTTCATTATTTCTCTGAATGGCGGAAATGGGCATCTCTGTTTGAAATGAACAGATTTTTCATGAGAATGTTGAAGAACGGGAGAAGCTATGATGCAGATGAAAGACTCCACAGCAACTTAAAAAAATTGTAGCTCCAAAGAAATCCTGAAAAATTTCGACCTCTTCCGTCTGTGAGAATTAAACTACACAACGCTTTTTTTGGCAGCGATTGTAAAATTTTAAATCTCACTTTTTTTATTTGATTTGATTTTTGCACCCTATTCTTTAGAATCTTTCACATATACGATGGCGGCAGATACTATGACGAAACCGAGCAGAGTCCGGGGGAAACCCACTGCCACCAGCAGAATTTCAATTTTTGACCTTCATAATGTACTTAATATTGCCTTGAATCTGAGCAAGCAGATAATAGTTATTTTGGTATCTGTATCTAGCAATGTTGAGAATATCTGAGTTGGTAATATTTCCTGATCTTGTTTGGGTCCTATAATTTCAGATACCTAGAACAAAACCTGTTTCCTAAATAGTTGTACCAAGGTGTTAAAGTATGATCTCACTGAATGATCAGGCCTTAAGACTGACCACTATTATAAAAATGAGTCTTGCTAGAAAATGGCTGCAATCAAGTTCCTTGAAAAGGGAGCCAACTACAATCAAATAAGTAAATAAATACACGGATCGGGCGATATTTGTTTAGCCAAAAACAGTACTTTAATAAGAACCGCACGTGTCTTTAATTGATTGGTGTGTTTAAATGTAATCTTATTCTTCGGTTAGTCCGTGGAATCGCGCTATCCAGTTTCTCTCTTGACATTTAGGAAATTAGCCTATCCCTAAGTTCACGAAAGCTTTGTCCTGTCTTTGATGGCTCCGTGTAAATTATTCAAAGAGCTTGAGAAGTTTCCTGTTGAAATGAAAGATAAAAGATTCATTGACACCGGAAGAACAAATGACTCATTTATACAGCCAAAATGCCTCACAGGACTTTGTGCCCTTTGATATTGACAAAATTTAGAGTTTGCAGACGATGTCTAGTCAATCAAGAAAAAATGTCTTCGTTTTCCATTCAATAAGACGAATGTAGAAAATGTTTGTGGGTACAAACTTTTGTAATTTTCTCAGAGCCTAGCTATGTAAAGACTGCCGAGAGATTGTGGTAAGATCACACCAGATCATAACGATTATTGATAACCTTGTCGTTTCATTTTACACCTACTCAGCTGCACTGGGTTTAGCGCTTGGTAGTTCTTGGCCCTGTGTTTAAAAAATTTTTGCTAGACATAAAGTGTTTTTAGACATAAAGTGTCTATCATGGTAAGGATACACTACCACAAGCAATGAAACTGAGGAAGTCTCCAAAATCTGTGTCCAAGGCTGGTTTGGAGCGGCACCTCTGGTGTCCAAAACGATTGAAAAGGCAGGAAGATATAACCAGTTTGAACTCCTGTAGGGAGGCGTGGCGTGCTCCTTTGTCTGTCCCAGCTGGCCCTACACTTTCTCCCAGGTTCCTGTACACTCAGACGGACACCCCAGGCCACCAAACACCAATCAAATAAACAAAATAAATACGTCAAAAATATGACTCTTGTCTGGCCTAAACAATCAAACATCATGTCTCAATCCATAGAGAGTTTAAATATATCAAAATATACTTATATTTAAAGTGAAAGACAGCGCATGTTCAAAGTTAAGTTTGTCAAAAAAGTTGGACAGTATTATGTTTATTTCGGTAAAATATTTTTCCTAACAGCTACTACGACAGTGGACATTGACATTTAAACGTGCTCCGTAGGCTATCATGAAACGCAGCCATTATGTGTGAGCTGTGGCCTAACTGTTCCAAGTGCGGAACACTTTTATCACCTGACTCTGTTGTAAGCCGCTAAGGTTGTGGTTGAAACTTAAGTATGTATGTACATTTGTAACTTGAAATGCTCAAGAAACTTACTCCCGCTACAACACAACTGTCTGGAAATACTTTGTTGTGTTGTTCACACATGAACTTCTTATAATTAAAATATATAACATTAAAACAGTTTCCTGTGTCTATGTTATTACATGTTACATTGACAGTCAACTTGGAAGATCTACGTCACAGCTTATAAACAGCTGATATCTCCTAGCTCTCTGATTGGAGAATCGATAAATTCCCTGGTAAAGACCACTAGCTGAAGTGTCGATGTTTTATCAACCAAACACCTGCTATTACATTATCAACTCCTACACTTAATTTGCAATTCACACTTTTTCTGTATGAAGAAAATTTCTAGAGCTTAAGTATTTTAGCCCCCTTGTTCCCATAAGACATATTGATCCACAGAGGCTTTGAGTGCGTTCCATGCGTCAAAAACTAAGCAATAACTGGCTTCGTATAAAAAAATTAAAGCTTCATGAAGCGTTGAAAAATTCGTCTTTGCTTTTCACGCTTCATGGCATTGCAAGAAAAACTTCTTACGCTTCCTAAACTCAAACCGGCATCAAGAGTGTATATCGTTGAAGTTCAATGACAAACAGATGTTACACAAGGTAGTTGTTAAAACCGAGAAGTTGTACATAGCACAATTCATACATCAAACCATAGTTTCTAAAACACTTTAAAGCAAAGGGTTCTGTTCTTACCTATCATAATCTTTAGTGTTCAAGACACAGCCCGTTTGAGATCGAGTCCAATAGAGAAACTTTGCACGTTTTATTACCGCTATGAACCATTCATGCTATGACCTTCTAAGGAGTTTATACACCGGGAAACGTCGAATGTTTAAACAATGCCATTTGGTGGAGGTAGAAAAGGATATTCCAAACAATAAGGAAACAATTGCCTTTAAATTGTTATGTTTTTGTGTGACGTAGATGATTTAAAATATTTGACATTGCTCATTTGATATCGAATAAAAATGAACAAAACGTTTAACATTTAAAACACAAGGCCTTTAACACCTCTTATGCTCTAGTTTGTGCCTCTCATCTGTTGCATCCAAGTCCTCTCAACCCCTAAGGGGCTGTTGAAGCATTCGTGTTTGTAACAGCTATGTGATGCTTTTAAAGACGGTTACAATCAAAACCTGACTGAAATATCTGTATTTTGCATTTGTCTTATACATTATTCACGGATAACCGCTTCAATGCAAACGTTTGATTGCTGCTCTTAGCCCAAAATGTTTCCAGTTTTATTTACAACATACATAAATATATCGCTTTTATATATATCCTTTTGGTATCTCCAGGTAACTCCGAAGCTCTTCCAATCATTACGCTTAGAGCACGGAGCTACAGAAGCTGACACTGCGAAATTCTGGGGTACGTCGAGAGTTCTTGTGCACTCGATACACATAGGGGCACGTAACGACAGTACAGACCCATAGCATCTAAAAAATCACAACGCGGTGGTCTTACCTTCATCCTATTCTCTCCAGTCAGCTGCAAAGTACGAAGCCCCATGTTAAACACCTGAATTCGATGCCATGGTCGCTATACTCTACACGACTCGGTTATCTCGCTGGGGCAGGTAGCAGAAGTGATGCGGCGATAGCTGTGTCCACATCACACAATAACTTCAAGTTCTTCTGGAAATGGATGTAGTATTTATGGACTTGGATTATCTTTTCATCATAAATCTTCCTTCCAAGATGTGTCACAATTAATTTATTTAGATACATTATCATATCTTAAAAATGTCTTAGGGGCCTCCGTGGCTCAGTCCGTTAGCGTGCTAGCGCGGCGCAATGACCCGAAGCCCCGCTGTGAGTTCAAGCCTAGTTTCTCTCCGGCCGCACGTGGGAAGGTCTGCCAGCAACCTGTGGATGGTCGTGGGTTTCCCCCGGGCTCTGCCCGGTTTCCTCCCACCATAATGTTGTGTGAAATGAAATATATAAGTGAAATATTCTTGAGTACGGCGTAAAAAACCAATCAAATAAATAAATATTTAAATAAATAAAACTGTTTTATGATAAACCCATGTGGTGCGTTGGTAAATGTGCAGATTTCTTAATCTATTATGCTAAACAATATTGTGAGCTATGTTACAATTTTTTTAATATAATAAAATATCATAATATAACGCCTAAAATTTCTCCAGTGAAGTATTATTTACGTCATCTATGTCTTAACGGAAACTACAAGACACGAAAGTAAACATTATATTTAACAAAGATAAATTTTCAATTTAGGCTGGTAATTTTCGTAACAGATAGCAGCGAACAAAGGTATGGTTCAAAGATTCCCAGGGCTTATCATATTCGATGGATTGCACAGGATTTCCCACAATCACTAACACGACACTTTTTTTCAGACATGCAGTTGTTGTCAAAGTCCATTATTGTTGTCACTCTTTAATATAATCACACTTTCCACAATCGGACACTTCACTTCGTCATCTTGCCTTTATCGCACTCAACCAGAATTTCTTATAACAATGCGGAAGACTTTGTGGGTCATGTCGACAGGTCAATTTGTACGCTAAAGCTTTAGGATGAATGGCTGATAGATAGATAATGCATTCTAAAACTTGAATCAACAACAGATGAGAAGGGCATTTGGCTGTTGAGACAAGAGTCCCAATTAAGCTAACGTTTTTATGTCAGCGTTTTTGTAGAGCATCAGTAGCATCTGCAACCTAAATGATTTAGTATGAGAGTAACTGTATACAAGTTACACCTAATAAAATGCATTTAGCAGTATGCGAATAGCTATTACATAAGTACTTGTATGAACAGTTAGAATTTATTTATTTATTTCATTGGTGTTTTACGCCTTACTCAAGAATATTAACTCTATAATACGACGGAGGCCAGCATTACGGTGGGAGGAAACCGGGCAGAGCGCGGGGGAAACCCACGACCATCCGCAGGTAGCTGACAGACTTTCCCACATATGGCCTGAGAGGAAGCCAGCATGAGCTGGGCTTGAACTCACAACGACCTCATTGGTGGGAGGCTTCGGTCATTGCGCTGAGTTAGCGTGCTAACCGACAGAGCCACAGAGGCCCCGGAACAGTTAGAATAAAACCCTAATTGACTTAGCCGGATTTATTTATTAATTTATTAGTATGGTTGTTGTTTAACCTCGAACGTTTCCACTTACTTTCAGAGGGTCAGATTTATGGCTAGAGAAAACTATATAGTTAACATAATAAATCAATCCTCTCTGTCCGCGGCAAACTGACTACTCTCGTAACTAAACTATCCAGCAATTTTGTGAACATGGAAGTTGGCACTATTTTCTGACCTTACATATATCCTAGAATGTCATTGAAGACCACTCGACACCCACACATATGACGTACAAGTAGGCATATCACTTGCGCCACACGTGGACAAGGTCTAGTCGACATCTTACCAATGGTCTGCTCTCCACAGGTACTTCAGGCACTCTGGTTTTGTAGACTGACATAACTGAAACATTTTTAAAATAAGCGCCAGACTGCAATCAGATGAGTAAATAAAAATGGATCAGTTGGCTGTTGTCTCCACCAGCAAATATTCTGATATAATCACACGTTTTACTAATTCATTTTGATTGATGTGTCTATGACTTGTGTGATTAGAATCTCCGGTTACTCCATACTAGCTTCTTCCTAGGCTATTAGGAAGTTCACGAAAGCATTCCCATAAATTATTCAAAAGTATTTGAGGAGCTTCCCAGAGGACACATAAGATAAAGCCCCAGAATACCACCCTATATTATTTCAACTTGTGTCACAAAACAGATTACTCTCAAACACGTTACCAGTGAATGCTTCATTTCTCTGACAGAAAAACGTTGGTTTATAATTATTTTGAACACACACCACTTACTGAGCTCAAAGGCTTGGAACCCATTGTGCTATTTTACACTGACAATGTTAGGAGACTAAAGGCCTTTGTTACCCAACCAGAGAATTCAATCGTTATATTTTCTACTTAATCTCAAGTAACGTGCAAGATGTGTAAGAAAACTGACTGCTTCTGAAGTAACACTATATACTATTGTATAGAAAATTTTCCTTGATACTCATTGTATTGCATTAGAAAAACTGGAGTGCACTGGCGTGTGGGAGTCATAGTAAAAGTATGACGTTTGCCTTTCGCACACATTCATGACAATTTTTTTGCGTAGGCCTAATTACTTGAGAAATTCACTGTCAACTAATATGTTTGAGTGCACCTTTACCGTTAATAAATTGGAAAAGAGGAGAATGATATCATATCTGTTCAAAACGAATTGGGTTCATTTCCCCACGCAGTACAACTGTAGGGCCTAAGCTGTAACGACAATTGTTCTCTTGTAAAGCGTGATAATACACTGCGTAGTTTTGACCCCATCTATTTTAAGAGGCAGAGAATCTCAAATCTACAATTTTATGGTCCGAAACAGACCGAGAACCACTCCAGGCATGAGGCATTGCGACTTTTTAGAGGTCAAGTGAAATTTTCATGACATATAGTATATTTCAGGATTTTCGCCCTTTAGTTCCCTTTTCTAGAGGTACCTGCATCAATTTGGGCTGTACATATGACAGATTTCCTCGTATACCCTGCATACAAAAGTAATATTATGCTGTGTTATCCTCGCTGTCGGATCAGCGTAATCTTCTTGTCTGAGTGGTTTTGTCTGTACATTTATACTTAGTCCACACTACAAGTTAAATAAACTCAATCAAGACTTGATGAACCTACACGTATATATCCAAGCATTTTATCACTCTATTCACTTGCTCTCTGAGAGCTTAGCCAAGTGCACTTCGTGGGCAGTCGGGTAAGATCTCAACAAATCATATCGAATTGTGATCCGCTCTTGTCTCCTAGTCATGTTTATTACACCAGAGGATATAGCACATTTTTCTCGCCCCTTGACTATGGTGCAAAGAACTTCCACTATGTAATGTCTTGAAGAATTCTAAGTATCAAAGAGTTTTTCATCCACAGCTGAAATCCAGACTGTCTGCCTGTTCAAGGGTCTACAAAAGCGTATACAACGTTCCTCAATTGGTGAATCCATTTGCTATCGAGTATTCAGTACATTACAAGCATTGTCTGAGGCTTACGTCCCTGAACAAGATTAAACAGGACATGTCTTGGACTGCGAATGATCAAAGTTTTTCTGTTCCCTGTAACCGTACTCTGAAGCCCTGTTCCTCAATAATCTAACTGCTGTTAACCCGGGCATATGGGTCAAATGTTCATCGAGTTGAATACGGTCGTCATGTTGGATATATGAACAGTTGCCATCAAAGACAACTTATAAACTAATAAGGAACATGACTTGGGTACTGATTTAATCCATCCGTCTAGATTATTCCTTACGTCTATCTGTCATCATTAAAAAGTTTTGACTGCCTCTCCTCGCATAAATTCATCTTATTTCTTACTTCATATTCCGTTTTGCAAGCGGGTCTTGCTATTATCGGCCTGGAAAGGCAGGTTTGGACAAACGACTGATATATGTTTGTTCGACGCCAGGATTAGGTGGCCTGGTGATTACAGCATCTGCGTCGAGGTTGGGTGACCAGGAATCAATTCCGGGTCGGGTTAAATGGTACTTGTGGTCACAATTTAATTAAGCGTAAAAGACGTACAGGTGTACCAATAAACCTAGACGTCGAAACCGATATTCGCATACCAGACGTCAACCAAAATAAACGTTCTGGGTCAATAATCGTAAGACCAGTTTCAAAAAAACACAATTAACACAAAGGACCAAAGAACTAAGAAGATATGTAGAATACAAAAAATTAGTACGGATTCATACGGAACTGCTAAAAGGACATAGATTTTCAATTCTTTTTTATATTTTTATTTTTTTGTTTTTTGTTTGTTTGTTTTTTTTTTGTTTGTTTATTTATTTGTGGGGGTTTTTTTTGTTTGGTTTTGTTTGGTTGGTTTTTTGGTCTTTTTTATGGCTTGTTTTTTATTTTTTATTTTTTATTTTTTTGGTCTAAACCCAGCTTGGGCAGAGTAAACAACATTACAGCCTGGCTAGACATCCAACAGTTCTCGGAGGACTGGCCTGATAGTATGGCGCAGCACTGACTAGAAAGCATTGAAGAACAGAGCTTTCAAGACGGCTTGGTCTTCTTATGTTTGGATAATTGCGTCTGACGAATGAGAGGTGGTATTCCAGGGTTCACCCCAGGAAGTTGTGAAACATCTCTAAACGTCATTAAGATTAACAAAGCTTGGTTTTAGCTTTGATCTCTGAACACAGTCCATCGATGATTCAATTTGCAAACATGGCAGTCTCAAACGTGGTGAGATATAGTCTCCCTAAAACCAGGATGTTAATGTCTGCAAACGAATAACTCCACAAAGTCAGAAAGACAATAAAAAACTTGAGAAATGTTTTGCATGGTGTAATTAAGAACAGCACAGAGACGTAAGTCTGGAACAAGATATAGTGGTGTGTTTCATGAAGAGATTAGGAGCAACCTCAGACATCAAAAGATGCTTCTACAAATCGATCAGATGCATGCTTTACACACTTCACACGTGTGTTTTGACTTTGATCTGTTAGCTTCAAATATGCTATCGAGCCTGTTAACCAGATTTAGTTGACTCTTTTTATCTGTAGAAAAATGTCTGACCCTCGTTTCCTGGGTAGACGTCCATTCACAGCTGACTAACCCGATGATAGTCCTCAAAGGTGATTTTTGTCCCCAAAACTCTTTCATCGGTGTCAAAAGAGCTTAACATATAACCCCTCGAAAGAAATATCTGTACCAACGTTATGTTACGTATTGAATGCTTAAGAAGTTTTCTAGACGTGTGTAAACATGATTGAGCTGATGATTGGAAATCCACGTTTGATGAGAAATGGTATAACCTTACTTCTATAAATATTAACTTTAGTTATTGCATTTATTTGATTGATGTTAAGCCAGCATTATTGTAGGAGGAAAGCGGACATAGCCCGGTGGAAACGCACGACAATCTGAAAGTTGCTGGCAGTCCTTCCCATCTTCGACAAGAGAGGAAAGCAGAAAGAGCTGGGCTTACAGGTCACTGTGCCGCGGTAGCACGCTAAGAACTTCGGCCACGGAGGCCCCTTTATTGTATGTTCAGTCATTTATATTTATATAAAGAACAGTTGACATGGCATAAAGAAAGCATCTATTAAAATGAATTGAATGCACCTTAATTCATAGTATTTATTGGACTCTCTACAGTCCAATCAGTTTGTTAAATGTTGTTTTCTTTGCAGTTCACTAGAAAGGTCCAATTTCCTTTGAGAAAAGAGGAAGAAACGCGTCGATGGTATTTCAACAGTTTTTTTTTTAATAATATGAATATTTTTTCTATTAAACAGCTTCCAAAATGTCTAACTATATATATATTCAGAAGCATCTTCGGCCCGGTTTCCTCTCACCACAATGCTGGCCGCCGTGGTATTCGTGAAACATTCTTGAGTACGACGTAAACCACCGATCATATAAATAAATTAAATAAATTAAACAATCCCCTGATGATCTGATGATTTCTATCTACGTCACAAGGTTTTAATTAAGAAACCAAATGCCTTAACTCTAAGTTTCTAAAATTCTACAATTGGCATAACAATCTGACTGACACATATAGAAAGAACTTTCATGACCTCTGGCGGTCTGTTTTCTATAGCTGTCATAGTTGTATCTGATTCCTTTTAACCCGCAGCCAGAAGGAATGGACATTTATGTTCACTACATCATCATGGTTCTTTTATGAGCAATTGCAATCAAAGCACGACCAAGATACCTATATTGTACTCGTCCCGGAAACTATCCACGGGCTACAAGTTCGAAATTTGAATTGGATGTCATCAATATAATATCTCCCCTCCATCTGTGAAAACTGTTGATTTCTTCTGCTTTACACTTTACTAGCTTTATTTACTCTTCAGCATTAAAGCTGCCAACCTAATTAAATTGGGCTCAGCGCGGGAGAAACCCACGTCCATCCACATTTTGCTGGCAGACCTTCCCACGTACGGCCGAAGAGGAACTAGCATGAGCTGGGTTCTGCAGGAATGAGTCTTGCTATTCTACCGACTTGGACGTTCCATTTTGATTAAGCATGAGTGGGGTGCGAATGTCGGATTGTCAGATTGAACCTTCCAAGTGATAAACCTTACAAGTACATCCGAACAGACTTATCACTTTAGAACCCTGAACAATATTGTCAGTTAGCCCTGCAAAAAGCAGGCGATTGGTTACCTTTGTCGTCGATAAACATAGTCTGTCTGATATGTTTCGAAAATGACACCCTTACTGACTGCAGCGAAAAAAATCGGAAGGCTTGTCATATCTGATGGATTGCACAAGATTTCTCAACATGACTGATTGAGCAAGATCATATTCTCAGACAGACAGTCCATCATTTCTCTCAGAATCCATTATTACATTCACTCTTTACTGTCATCATGCATTCCCCAAATTGACCCTTTAACTATCATAAAGCTTGTCTTTTTCGCCCTCGACAGGAATTTCTTATAAGGTGGTAAAAATAGGGGGTGTTTGTGGGACACATGATGTATTGGGCCACTCTAAGCGTTGTTGACAGGTCAAGGAGTAGTTACCAACTTCAGGGCGGATGACTTCCTGTTATGATGGTGCATGCTAAACCTTGAACCTTCAGAAAATGAAAATGGCGTGTGGCGGTCGAGACAAAACACTCCCAATCTGACGTGTAGTGTATTTATGTGTTAGTGTGGAACCTAACAGGTGTTCTCCTTGCAAGCCAAATGTTTGTTATAATTCCAGAATGAGTTGCATTTAGGACGTGTTTCTACCACATATTTTTTATGTACTGGTATTTGTATGACTGATGTCTAACGTGTCCCTAGAGACGTTTTTATTTTACAGTTCAGAAAATTTCAGATTTGTGCGTGTAGAAACCGTAGTTCTCGTAATAAATCGAATGTTAGATTCAAGCTGATTAGTCTCGTGATTAAAAGCCACAGCCAAGTCTGCGCAAACTGATTTCCAGTCTGGGGCGTTTAAAATCGTCTTCGATACTGGAAAATTTCTGACAGGGAAAAGTTTCCTTTCCCTTGTTTTTCTTGCCTCTCATCGATATAGGGAATCCAAAATTGTTAACATGAATGGGATCATTGATACCCTATCAGTGTTAACTGAAAGTGGCAGTGTAAGGAAAATAAACTTTATTGAATTTTTATATCATATGGCTTAAAGGAACATCAACAGTTTTTAACTCATGAAAGGCCTGAAACAATGTAAAGCCCGGAAATTTCTCTTTGTTCTTGTAATATCTTTTCTGTAGATAGTGTAAATTCACCCATGTGTCAATCACTATTCCTCTGCCTGGTGGAAACCAGTTTTGCTGTGAGAAATGCGAATACATTTTGAGAGAATGTCGGAAGAACTTGATAGGGCAGCTTAGAACCTTATAGTTCTAAAGGAAACCCCCAGAAATTTCAATGCAAAGGACAACCTGATGGTGTGTAAAAATTAAAAGAGAGACTTAATAGTCGCTGAAGATCACTCGTCTTCCACAAATTTGGCGTGTAAATACGCATGTCATACACTGAGCAGTTCATCTGTAGCTTGCCAACGGTCGATTGTGTACCTCGGGCGCTCGGCTACACCAGTAACAGACTGTCGTCGTCGTAAAACTGGGACAATTAAGCAATGAAATACAATTAATTGATCAGGTGATATCGCACGACTTTCTGATTAATGTGTCTCTTAGGTCTTACTGGAATCTCATCTCCGATTAGCCATTGAAATCGCGGCACTTACGCTTCACTTCACACATGTGGGAAATCAATCCTAAGTATGATCGCAAAAACATTCTCCTGTCTTTGATTTCTGGAAGTAAATTTCAACTTCAAGAGTTTTTCCGTTCAAAGGAGAGATAACCTATAACACCATGACATTACTATATTATCTTCGGCTTGTGTCACAAAATAAAATTAGTTACAGAGGTGAGCACTTCGTAAGGCCAAGAGTAAATCGGCTACTTTGCCCAATTTTTCATTTCACTGATAGTGCAAGAACGAAGGTTTATGATAATTTTCATCATCTAAATCTCAGTCACCATCCGTGTGGCTAGAAACGTATGATTTATATAGCCATAAGTGCCCTTTGAAACTGACAACGGGACGAGTTTACTAACCAACCCGGAAAGATTTCCTTCGTTTCTGATCTAATAAGACGAAACTAGAAACCATTCCAAGTTATTTAAGCTTAGATAAGGTACGATCTCATCAGACAACGTGGAAATTTGATATCCTCATTTCATTTTCAACTATCGAGGGCTTAACATTTTCTAGCTCTTTGATCTGATCACTTTTCTTCTAGAAAATTCCAATCTTTAGTGTCTAAGAATACAAATCTCAAAGGCTGTCACAGGCATGTTTGACAGGTAGCTGACATCCAGACTGCTTAACTGTGGCCAGCCAAGAGATGTAAATTGTTGTCCAAACTGCTTAGTTCAACCTTGTAGTCTCTCGTATGTATCTCCAGTCTACCACATGTATTGCCCGAAGCTCACATCTGCACTAAAACTGAACACAATTAACAGGGCATTCGTTGGAAAACGAATGATGACAATTTTTCAGTTAGCTGTAGGTCTTTTTCCTGAGAACACAAAAGCAGAGAAGCAATATGACGTTTTCGCAATTGAGACGTTTCGTTACATACCCAATTGTGTATTCTCTTTGAACAAATCTTAACCACGTCAAAGAAGAGGATACACTTCATATTTTATATTTCTTCCATAAAACGGGCTAACTGAATGCTGTATTTAAGGAATATCTGCTTATGTAATAATATCAAAAAAATCCCGGTTTTAGATTAATAAACCTGCTAAGACTGGACAAAGGGGGAAATTCACGTATCATTGTATTAGTCGAATCAATAAATAGGCCCAGTTAGATCAAAACACTTATTCTTGTCTGGTCTAAGCATATACACTTTATGTCTCAACCCATAAAATAAATGTTTAACAATACATAGTTGTAAACTATATTTTTATTTACTTACGAATTTCTAACAATAATATAAAAGCTGCTCGTCTGGTGATGCCTTAGAAAGAAAATATAATTTTATCCTGGTTATATTTGAATGATTTCGCGCGAACATCAAGTGGTTCTCAACGTACTTTAGGACGAGGAAACGGTTGCAGGAGCATCGTTAATCCCACGAACACTAGGAGAAATCCACAAATTCCCTGTTCAAGGCCACTGCCTGTTATGGATATGTAACCAAACGAACACCAGTTATCTCCTCGACCTCTTCAAGTGGATTAAACTTACTTTGACTCAAAGAATTTTTTCGGTGTGAAATTATTTACAAGAATTTAAATAGGATAATGTGTTGTCATTACAGATATCGATCGGAAAAAGCTTAGAGTGAGAATTAGAATTAGATCAGAGTTAGAATTAACTCTTAGGGTTAATCCATGCGTTAAAAATTAAGGAATTATTGGCCTGGTTAATTTAACAAAAAAAGCTTCGTGCAGCAGAGGGATTTCAGGGTCACAGATACTTTTCAGGCTTCCTGACCTTGTAAGAATAACTGTCCGAGTGCTCTCATTTAGACCGGAATCAAAAGCGTATATTCTTGTATACAATTGACTGTCGCTAAATTTTGCAGTTAAAACAGTTAAAAAATATATAAAAGTCATATATAACTCTGTTTAACTCTATCAAAAGTAGAGTTTTTTAAACACCTTAAAGGAAAAGTTTCGTTTGTTTCGTGTGACAATCTTTATGGTTGAAGACATGCACAGCCCGTTGGCGAGCGAGTCCAACGGAGAAACTTTGTACGTTGGATGCAGCATGACGTTCAGCTAAGTTCGTCTAACACGGGCCAGGAAGCTGTATAAACCACTCATGTTTATCAACCCAACGTGATGCTTTTAAGAACAGTGACAATGAAAGCCTGACTGAAATATTTGTATTTGTAATCGTCCTGGACATTATTCACGGATAAGGAGTTTGAAGTGCGAAATGGATGGCATGCTTAGCCTCCCCTGCTTCAATGCGAATGTTTGACTACGTCTCTCTTAAACCTATATGTAACCAGTTGTATTTAATGTAGGCCTATGCATGTGTGTCTCTGTGTGTCTGTCTCTCTCTCTCTCTCTCCATACACACACACACACACATATGTACATATATATATATATATATATATATATATATATATATATATCTCTGGGAACTGGTGTTTTAGGTTCTGGAAATTGGTCTTGCGATTATCGACTTGAGCTGTGCATCTGTGAGTGGTGTATGAATGTCGGACTTTACACAAACACTTGAAGATACACTTACCATGAACCTTCTAACATATAAATTTATCCAGATTCTTGCTCTATACCGTATTAAAAATGTAATTTGTGATATACCCTTAGTAGTAGGTCATACGTATATGTAGGGACTTCCTAATTTAGAATGCTGAATAATATTGTGACCCATGATACACTTGTGACATATTAACATTTAATATTTCTGTACTGAAGTATTAATTACGTCATCTACGTCTCAACTGATACATAAAAGCACAAAATAAATGGCTAACTTGAACATCGATAAATATCCATGGTAAGGTCGAAAAATTCCCCGGAGGTGTCATTTGCGCACGAGATTCGTCACCTTCACAGACACCTTCTCTTTTTTCGGAAAAGCAGTTCATCATCTTTTGTCAGATTCCATTACTGTTGTAACTATCATCCACATTCTCAACCAGTGCAACACGTGATCTATTGGGTGTCTCACAGACTTGTCGATAGGTCAATGATAATGTAAAAACTTCAGGATGGATGACTGCCAGATTGATGCTGTGTTCTTAAACCTGTACCCACAGAAAATGAATATCGAACTCCCCTGTTTTGGCATAACATGCTCTAAGATGACGTTTATTTTATGTAAGTGTTATTGTGGAGCATTAGAATGGTTTTCCTTGTAATCTAAATGTTTCATTAGAAAATTATAGAATAGGCTAATTCTAGACAAGTGAATAGGCTAATTCTAGACAAGTGACATTTCTTTTAGGGGCGCTTTAGTATTGTCTACAGTAGTATAGTAGTGGACCTGATACGTGTCGCTAAGAGATGTGTGACGTCCTCATGTTACTGAAATGCTACAGTGTTAAACCTGTGATGAGAGCAAAACAAATACACAAGCTTAATGCCGACATATTGGTAGATTTGCTCCAATTCCGAACCAATCAGATTTGTACAAAAACATGTACAGACTGTCTATCATTTCTGAAAGAGATCCGTGCAAACAGTTTTAGTCTTACAACTTACCAGCTGGGGCAGATATTTTTGACTTATTTACATGATTGGTGTTACACACTGCACTGGTGACGTTTTCACTTACGTTAATGGGCGGAGAAAATCGCAGTTCTCGGGGTGAATCAGTGTGAGAAATCACTTCAGGGTGAGAAATCTCCTGACTGAAGCGGCGACCGAATCTGCGCAGTCTAGTTTCCTGTTTTTGACGCTTAAAGCAGTCGACACCGTTAAATACAGATTTAATGGAAATTGAATAAGAATTCTTTCTCCAGAGTGAAAATGTTTTCATGCTCCTCTTGTCATGGGCCCCACAAAGATTTGGTGAATATGAAATAGTTATCATCCATTTGATTAGTATGCAATCAGCCTGAACTGTTACCAGCAGTGTAATGATAATACACATTATTGGCAGTATAGATATATCACGGCCTAAGAAAAAATGAGAGACTCTTTGTGAGCCCAACACAGGCATAAAACACCTGCCAGACCGGAAATTACCTTTTGTTCTCGTAATACCTTTGTCTGCAAATCCTATCAATTTAGTAGTCTACAAATTATAGTTCCTGTGACTGGCGGAAATGAGTTTCTCTGGTGGAAGCGTAAATGTATTTTGTGAGAATGTCTAAAGAAAGGGAGGAGGTATCGTGCATTGTAAAACCCCAGAGCAACATACAAAATTGTATCCTTAACGAAGCCATACAGACTCCCCCCACCCCTTCTATCTCTGAGGATTAAATGACAGTCCACTTTTCTTTACAGCCATTTTAAATGTTTATTTTTCAGATTTTTTCCTTTATGATTCGTTTAATGCCGTCATGATTTGGAACAGTAAATTGCCATCTTGGTATGGCTAAAGTTATATGCAGGGGTGTTGAGAATTCGGCGGTTGGCAAAGTTGTCCTACCCAATGTGCGTCCTTGTATTTAAGCCGTGCAACGTGTTGTTTCATTGGTTAATTAGGTTGATGACAGCTATCAGAATCCGTGGGATATCCCATTACCGAGGTACCGTATCTTCCATTCTTTGACATTCCCATAGCAAATCCTAGTTCATAAATTCTGGTAGCAAGATTGTTTGTTGAAGGGTGTGAGCTTGAAGTGCATGGCTCAGTTCGAGATTCCTAATTGCGAGGCAAACAAATCCTTCATAGTCAAACGACGAGAAACTCTGTAGCCTACCACTGGTTGTTACCTGAACTGGCGCTACCCATATGACTGATTGCCATTGCAAAAGTGAAACATTCTTACGAAAAGCGCCAATAAGTCTTACACGAACCAAGTTCACAAAAACATGCCCGTTCTTTAGTGTATGGGTGTACATTATTCTAAAGAATTCTAGGGCTTTTTCCCATTCATAGACAGATGAGATTTAGCCCCTTAACTGTGTATGACTGATATAATATCAGAACTGCATATTGCCTTCTGTATAACAGTTTCTTCCACGAAATAAGATTACTCATAAAGACGTTATCACTTTGTGAGTCAAAGGGTCAGGCGGCTTCTTTGCAGAATGCTTCATGTCAAAGGAGGAGCAAGAACGAAGGTCTATAATAAGTTTGATAGGTCTAATTATGAGCCTGCAGACACAAATGTGTGTTTTAGGCAGCTAAATGGTCTTGCATAAGCTTCCGCGTTTAAATATTGTCAATGTTACAATGAGTTTGTATAAATCCATGCATCGAAACTGACATTCGTATACCAGCCGTCAACCAAAATGGGTGTCCCGACTCAATGACCGCAAAAACCACTAATAACACAAACCACCAAAGAACTAAGCAAGTATATAAGATAAAAAAAGAAACGATTCATGCAAAGAGAAGCGGTCAGTACTTTTCAATGATGATGAAAAGACACAATGAATAGTCTAAGCGGGTAAATAAAATGAGTATCCAAATCGTGTACAATACTGGTATGTGTGATGTCAATAATCAAATATGTATCTCAGTTGCGCTTTCCTTGTGGCTGTTCATATATCCAACTCGGCGATGACACTCAACACGATGAATATAGGGCCCCTAGCCCTGGTTTAAGCGGAATTAGACACAATTATAAAGCAGAGTCTCACAGATTCTGGACACTCCTCTCATATTTACTAACAACAGAGGTGTACTCCTTGTAAAGTTTAAGAAACCTAGAAACCTTTCATGGAATATCCTTGACACACCAGTTTTTGCAGCAATAACTTGTGAAGTTGATTAAAATTATCACACAACACACAATATATATATATATATGTATAAGCCATATGCATGACCCTTCGGTAAAGTGCTATCCAACCAGAGATAATTCATTGTATCAAAATCGAAGCAATCCCTCTTGTCGTTAAGTCGGCGAGACAAAAAACCTTTGTGGACTTTGTATTTGTACAAGTCCAGGAAAGATGTTGCTTGAATACGACGTAACCAGAAACCGTTTTGCGCACCAGCTTTTCATTAGATTCCGTAACCATCTCACGACTTGGCTAATTACACACTGGAGACAGATTGTGGTAAGATCAAGGGAGATCATGTGGAAATTTCATTCAATCATGTCATTTTATGTCCTCTCAACTTTACTGGGCTTAGCACTTTCTAGCTCTTTAAACAATGTTTAAAGAAAATTCCAATACACAGTGTCCAGGAATATCACGCCTGAAAGGATATCACAGACATTCTTGACAGCTAGCTGACATCCAGGCTTTCAGTGTAATTGTGCTCCAGCAAGGAATTTAAATTGTTCTCCACGAACTCACGTACTCAATCCCCAATGTGTATTGTCTGAGGCTTACATCCGGGCTCATAGTAAACATAACTGACTAGGCATGTCCTGGATAACGAATGATGAAGTTTCTGTGGACTATTAGATGTGGATTAGTTGAAGACACCCGATTTGCGGAAACAATGTGTCGTTTTCGCATTGGGAAGTTTTATTACAAACGTCATCGCGTATATTCTGCTTTAGCAAATCTTTCCCACGGCTATACACCTAAAATGAGCTCATTTGACAGAGAAGTTTGGGGAGTAACTGCAGGTTGCAAATTGTCCAAAATTCAAGCATTCGTGAGAAAGAACAATACGTCGTAGATCACTTGTTACATGACTGTACAAACAGCTGAAGCAGTGGAATCCACAAACTCCCTGTCCAAGACCATGGGCTGAGTTAGACGTGTGATGAAAGACCAGATATCACACTATCCTCTTCACGCGAGTGCCGTTCAGTTTGCCATGCGCACATCTGTTGTATGAAAGGGTTTCTCAAAGCGGAAATACTTGTTCCCATTAAAGACATCGATCAACAGAGATTTTGAATTAGACCTTATCGTCCAGTTAGAATGAATTCTTAGTCACTGCGTTAAAAATAACGAATAATTGACTTCGTTTAAAGAAACAAGCCTACATCAAGGTCAAGGTCATAGCTACTGTTCAAGCTTCATAGCACAGTGAGACAAATTGCCGGCTTCAAGAGATTATATCACTTAAATTTCATTACAAACAGGTGCTATATAGATCATTTGTTAACATTCACAAGTTGGATAGCACTTTTTACATACCATAATATTGACGGCGGCCAGCATTACGTTGGGAGGAAACACGGGGGAAACCCACAACTATCCGCACGTTGCTGACTGACCTTTTCAAGAGAGGAAACCAACATGAGCTAGACTTGAACTCACAGCAACCGCATAGGCAGGAGGCTTTTGGGTCTCTCCGCTGTGCTAGCGCGCTACCCAGCTGAGCCATGGAGCGCCCCCTTTCCCTCCCCCCTGTTCCAATAATGCTGTTTGGTGAAGTGGGAGAAGGATAACCCACACAATGTGACGAAGGAACAATTTTAGAAATCTCACACTGTTAGATTTTCTGGTAGCGAAAGCAACAATAATTCGTGTTGAGATCTCTATTCTTTTAGCAATTTTATCGGGAATATCGACAAAATGTAGAGCGAAAAGTCTTGCGTAGATTATTTTAATCATCTGACATTACTGATTGAACTTTGAATAATTAGAAAACCTAGGCGTGGAAACCGATATTAGTTCACCAGTCGTCAATCAAAATGAGCGTTTTATACAAAATAAAATAAACAAATAGTACGGACTCACGAAAATTATTGGTTGACATACCATTCTTTTTCTCTAAGACACAATAATATATTTGGGTTCATTTCCCGAAATAGATATAATCTCTATAACAGCCGTCATGCTTTCCAATCGTGCGAGTTGTTTATCTGCTAAGTTTATGTTGATCAAGATGGCTAGATCTTACCAGACCGAGATTTGGTACGCGGGAGCGTGTTATTCAGAAAAAAATACCTTGAATTTCAGAGACACACAAAAAGATGTGGCATTTTTCAATGCCCTGTGGAAAAGAAAACACCCGAGATAACAATAAATGCCAATTTTATCTGAATTAATCTAAGATTAAACAAAAAAAAAGACCTGATTTGGTTTTAAATCCTTAAATTTAATTAAAACCAGCTCGTGAAATCTGGCCATGTGGCATGCAGGTTTTGTCTCCCCGACAAATGTAATGGCTTGAATAAATTGTTTCCAAGGCATCTTAACCGTAAGGCTGGAATCTGATAAACAAAGCTTCATGCAATTTTGTTTGTTTATTTGTTAATTTCTTTTTTATTTTGCTTTTAACCGAAGGAAAATTGTTGACCATGGTGTCATATGTTTTACTTTTTATTTATATTTGAACACTCACAAGCTGGTCGCTGCCGAGTGGATAAAGGCGCTTGTCTTTCAATCGCAAGGACACATGTACCACGTGCAGGTTCAATCCCGGTCGAGGACCCCGAATTTGTACATTCCCCCACTTTCACTGTTCTTAGAATCGATGTGACAATAAGCTCTCAACGACGCTGATATTTATCGTTGGCACAATCTGACGTTCTGTGCAGGGTCTAATGCCGGTGCGTGTATAATTCTTTCGTAGGTATGTAGACAGAAATATCCAACTTTTGATGCTATATTCCCTTTCTGTTTGGCGAATGCGATAGCTTATTTAAGGCCGACTGACTAATCGTGAGCCTAGAATCTTCTCTAAATTGTGACAATTTATTATATCCCAGCGGTCAGGTATATATTGATGACACAAACAACAACAACATTTAAATATGTTCTTATTACACGTCAGCGTTTATTCTAAAACAGCCTCCGTGACCAAGGGAGTTGGGGCGCTCCCCAACGCGGTCGCTCGTTTCAGCCCATGCTGGCTTCCTCTCCGGATGCGGATGGTCGTGGGTTTCCCCGGGGCTCTGTCCGGTTTCTTTTCAACATAATTTTGGCGGCCGTCGTATAAGTGACCTATTGCTTAGTACTTAGTATTTCTTAGTTTACAACACTAATCAAACAAATTAATACATAAACTTGACTTTTGTTCTACGTTATCTCTCGGATGGTATCTCTCTGATGGCAATGTTCTTTTACGTTCTGATATTAACAACCCGTTGACAAAAACAACACCAATCAATACACCGGGTATTTGACTGACGTTTTTCTGGACGGCTTTTCTTGGAGTTATTTTTCTTTTTTTTTCCTGTCCAAATTTTGAAACTTCTGTAAACTTGTGTGTGTGCGTGTATAGGGGAGTGGGAACGGTGGCAAACGACATTCCGATGCATATCAATCGAACTTTTTTAACACAGTTCCAGATGGATCCAGAACACTGTAAGGTTGTTCACAAATGTCACATGGTTAAACAAGTGCTACGCAAAACCGCGCGTTAAGAATAATGATAAATCAGCATGATCCATAATACATGTCAACTTCTCAGTGGGTAAAGGCAACACGCCTTCGGATATTTGTCAATAGACAGCGTATTTATTATTCATCCATTTAGCATTGGGAAGGCTTTCATTTCTTTAAACCAATGGACAGATTAGGGATCCATCTCCCTAAGCAGTCGTGACATGCGCCTGGCGTCTAATGCACATGGCAGCATGTACGACGTGCATGCATAATAAAAACATGCATCACCATGGTAAATGCACTCGATGAAGGATTGTATGTCGGGTCCGCAGGTTCCGGTATCTTTTAATGCATTTTCTTCACAATACAGCGTTATGAACATCATTTCTCAGACCACACGTCTCAAAGCAATATGGCACCGTAGTTCCAAGCCAATGGTCACTTTTGCAAAACTGTATGTAGAAATCAATTTTTCGTAAATCAAGGCAACATTGTGCGTTAGGACTTGATTTTTTCGGAAAATCAATCAGATTTTTCTATCTATTTTAAAGCAATTTAATCAGATCACAGCTGTGCAAGTTAACTGTTTTTGCCAACGAGAAGAAAAAATAAATTAATTTTCTGTTCAAGGATTTGCGTGCCTCGAGTACTTTGCTTGAAGAGTTTATTTAAATGTATAAGTGCAGGGTTTTTTTACCATATCCTGTCTAGATGTTGACATCTTGTCAATGTACCATAGTCAGGTTATTTTTCTCCATGTTCATGTCTAAATAACAGCAATTTAGCGCCCTCGAGCACTAAGGCTTAGGGAAATTCGGTAAATATCATTCAGTGAGGGAGTCTGGTACTCATATCAGTGTAGTCTTCAAGTTGACAGCTGATCAAAATGGCGCAATGGTGAATACGCATGTAGTCTGTAGTCATTTTGATGAAGCGATGTACTTTTATTGATCATGTTTACCTTTATATTTATCTATTTGATAAATAGTGTTTTCATCCGTACTCAAGAATATTTTACTTATACGACGGGGCCCAGCATTATGGAGGGAGGCAATCGGGCCGAGCCAGGGGGAAACCCGCAGGTTGCTATCCGCAGGTTGCTGGCGGACCTTTCCAAGTACGACCACATGAGGAAACCAACATGAGCTAACCTTGAACTCACACCGATCGCATTGGCGAGAGGCACCTGGGTCATTAAGCTGCATTAGCGCTCTAACCAACGCGACAAAGGGGGTTCCCCACACCCTTGTAATCAGTGTCAAGTCACAAAATACCGAGCCTGTGTAGGTGCCAATTTGGGTCTCCCCCCACCCAATGATTTACAACGCTTGTCTATGAAATGTACTTGATAAACTAGGCGTGGCAATCAAATAGCTGAGTAACTGTATTATGTTTATACCGTCTTCTGTTTGGAAAACATTATTATCATTATGTTTACTACATGTCATATCATATTACAGAAAATGTCAACACCTCACATGAGTCCCCGAGACAAAATCAACATCTGCTCTCTTATTTTGCTTTTGTATTTTTTTAATACATTTTTTTTAAGCCTCCAAAGACTAAATACCAGCATTTACCGTAAAAGAAAGAGATATCATAACAAAAACGTCCTCAGCCCGTAACTTTTACCTGAATCAATTCCCTGAAGCAATAAAATCAATCCGACTCGGACTTTTTCCTGAGGTTTTCACTGGTGATTCTGATCAATCGCCAAAACAGAATACAGTATCAGTCCCTTTTTTGTCTTGCATAATCGAATATTTATCGGAACGAATGATTTCCTGGCGGAGAAGAAATTTTTTGTGACGTAAATCATTCAGGCTAAGGATTTTATAATGCCCCACGTCTAAAGAAAGCACTTAACAGATGGACACGAGAGTGTTCCGGTATAATTTAGTTCAGGCAAGGCTCTAATGCGGGAGTCAAAGGGTCGGAAGACACTAAAATTAAAACAACAAAAAAAATTCATTCTTTAGTTAATAAGGACTACCTCCCCTCACACCCGACAGGAATAACACATTAACCTTTGTGGAACCGCCATGAATATTCAACGACTTCTCATGACCAGGAAATAACTTTTTGTCGTTTTTTTCAAACATTTTGTCGGCTACATATCAAGCGTTTCTGCATTGGATCAACTATTTGAACTAAGTTCATGTACAGCTGTTCACAATCTGCCTTTGGAATCTTATATAAATAACAGCAAGTTATTTCCAGTGGAAAATTTTATTCTCCTAGTCGCTTGAGGCAAGTATACACCATCACATGGTTGACAAGATATTTATATTTTCCTATCAGTTTTCGTATCATTCTCTAGACAAAGTTCTTAGAAATTTAGAATTTTATGCCTTTGTCCTAAAAAATAGAAATAAATAGAACAGAAAAGTCCACAAGATGCCGACCTCAAAAATGTATCAGTCGCGCGTGCACTCGTAAATACACAGTTTTGTACTTGACCACATGTAGACTGCACACACAAATATGTAAATATAATATATTAAGAAATCCAACTGGAAAACAACAGGGCAAGACATTCCCATGACAAAAAAGTGTCAAGCCGCAGAATATTATGCTAAAACTGTTTCAATCATCCATTTCAGAAGCAATTCCTCCCATGGATAACAGATTTATATTTAAATCCTGAGGCGTTGTATTTGATCGCACTCGGTGGCTCTACATGTGACACCTTGCTTCGTCCTTACAAGATAATACCTACGACAAGTCTTGCAATGATGAGCTAATCTTCCCTATGTGTCTTTCTGCTAGCTTAAGCGTTTTCTTCTGACTTCGTTGAAGCCCTTTCAGCAGTTGGAACCACAAACAATACTCCAATATGGGGTTCACATATTATTTCACACGATGATATCACGGCCATTATGACCGTTATTTTACAGTAAAAATATCCTGCAGCTTGTTGCCAGGCCTTTCACCAGTAATTTTACCAAATTTTTATAACAGGAATATAGACTTAACCTTTGGTGAGTAATATTTTGCCTCCAAAAAAAAAAACAAAGGACGCCATTTTAAGTCTAGGCATGCTTATGTGAAGTCCTACCAAAACAAAATCGACTCAGTGGTTTTCAACAGATTTTTGTGAATTGATAATCGTATATTTCCTTACCATTTCATCACATGTATATCGATTTCTTTAGACGAGCCAGTCACGGCTCAGGTCCTAGAACAGAGCTTGCTTTTTAAATGTCCTATACCTAGATCAGATCTTTGGTTCTGTCCACAAAAATGTCTAAGTGGAACCAAAATAGAAATCCAGCCCGTATTGGTCAGTTCGATTAGGGAATGGTTTTTGCAACCTCGATGCAAAATATTTTAATACTCGTTCCCACAACAAAAAAATATCGCTAAAAGGCAGAAAGAGTTAAACAAGTTTTTGCTCATATAATTAATGAAAGCCCCACAACTTGGAAAGGAGGGATTTTAGGCTGATGTGTGTGTGAAAAAAACCAATTTTCCTACCTTTAAAAAACCTTCAGCCTTTTGATGTCACTAAGCCCTGAGGGTGCAAAGAGGGCTGAAGAGCCACCCACCCCCCTCCGGCGGGAGACAGAGTTGAACAGAAATGCCTAGTGCCACCTGGGCTTTAATTAATCAAGGAGGATCCTTCAGGGAGCATTAAGTAAAGTCAGCAGATATCAGGCTTTCTGTAATATTAATTGCACGAGACATGTAATCGCGTAACGTAATCAGTAACGCGGCAAAATTACGATGATTTACTCCGAGCGTTTCAGATCCCACCGATAAAACCAAGCACTATCGTACCAATAAACGTACTGAACGCTGTAAAACATACAGTAACCAAATTAGGTAATGTTAAAATATAACATTTTAACAATGTTTTGCTGCTGTCATTCAAAGAAACTTGGATTCTGGGAGTAAATCTCCACAGGTGACGTCTGGAACATTGCAACTGAAATCATCTAATTCTGCTATGAGTCATTGTGCTGAGAGAGATGAAGGGAGCTGAGTTATTGATTGTTAATTGCAATTAAGCTCTAACCGGGTTTGAGTCCGTATTTAACCGGTTACATGTCACTATTTTGACATCTATCAAAAGCGACCATCGTGACTTCTCTGGTACTTCTCTCTTTGCTGTAATCTTTTATATTTGAATCACATCATGAAAACTATTGTTCCTTTGAGGCAAAAAAAAACAAACTAAGATATAATTTATGGTACAATTCCGCCATACTTGCAATATGGATAATATATGGCTGTTTAAATTATTATAATGATGAATCCTTTAATAAGTTTTCCGAAATGTACACTGGCCTTACTTGGGTCATTTTGGTCTGCCAAAAACCTGCGGATAGGCTCTGCCCGGTTTCCTCCCACCATAATTCTGGCCTCCGTCGTATAAGTGAATTATTCCTGAGTACGACCTAAAACAACAATCAGATAAATAAATAAAATGTACCTGTACGTGTATAAATATCCTTGACAAAACCACAACACCACCATAAGCCTTGTCTAAGTTAGGGAAACTGTACATGAACAACAGCGTTTTTTTTCTGGCTTTTCTTTTCAGAAATATCCAAACAGCACAGTGGTTGAAGGTAACTGGCGAAACAACTCACTACTGTCAATCTCCGCACACCCAAAAGCAGGGGAGGTAACTAATGACCACTTTAGTGTTGTATACTGTCCAATACGATGACAAATGGTAAGAAAGCACATAAAATGATATTAACTGTACTCATCTATATTTCTTAAACGTATGTCACAGCTGAATTTAAGTCTTTGTTTAATGAGAGTTTTCCTAAAGCTTCTTACCAAAACGAATTAATCGTAGTCTTTGTCCATCAGAAAAGACCGCAAATATATATGTAGATATGACAGGTAAGTGAGAATCGATCAACTCATATACCTTAAAAACCGATATGCATTTGTCCACACTTCGTCAACCTTCATGTTACTTTTGGCATCTTCTGTGACACGATGAGGAGTGGACGACGTTCCCTACCTATTGACATTTGACTACAGTTTTATCTAATAATGTATTTATTCGATTTTTGTTCAATGCGACACTAAATAAGTTTTTCAGTTGCACGGCGGTCGGTTTTCTGGGTGGAGGATTACACCGGGTTAAACCACCAGGTCATTGGTGAATTTCTGTTTGAATTTAACACACAGATATTGGCGGAAGGGAAATGGTCTTCAACAAACATCGTCGACTGACTATTGTCCCCATGGCCCTATAAGTAGTGAGAACGAGGGAATCCACAGATTCCCTTCCAAAGTCAGTTTTAAAAATGCACCTCGTCTAATATTTATTTATTTATTTGATTGGTGTTTTACCCCGTATTCAAGAATATTTCATTTATGCGAGGCCAGCATTATGGTGCGAGGAAACCGGGCAGAGCCCGGTGGAAACCAACTACCATCCGCAGGTTGTTGCCAAACCTTCCCACGAACGACCGGAGAGGAAGCCAGCATAAGCTGGACTTGAACTCACAGCGACCGCATTGGTGGGAGACTTCCGAGTCCTTACGCTGCTCTAGCGCGCTACCCGACTGAGCCACTGAACCGCCTCGTTTAATAGGCTGTATGAAATAATTCCATCTCTACTTCTAGTAAGTCGGCCTGAACTCCTACCCTCATTTTACTAAGCGTTTTTTTTCCCCAGAGACTTTTGTTTTGTGAGGCAATGAATGTCATTGCTGCCTTTTACATGTTTGCACCAAAGAGTAAACTGTCTATTTCATGATAGGCCAAAAAAGATATAAAGGCTTAAAGGTAAGGTTTTGCACGAATCCTCTTTTTTAAAGGTCGCCTCCAGACAAGTCTCTGCCACCTTAGTAGCTATTACCACCACTGCACAAGAAATCAAATTTCAAGCCACCAAGCCTAAATCCGTGACTTAGGTAAAAAAAAAAATATCCAAGGCTTCCACAGACAATCCTACCGAGAGAAAGTGCACTCTTAATGTAATTACTGTCTGTAGAGGATTAATCACAGATTCCTTGACTACGGTGCTAAGCTATGTTAGTGCTAATGTTGGAAGCTCATTTAAGTTATTATTTTGACCATTTACCGAAGATGTAGCAGCTTTCAGCAAATATAACTTTACTCTCTGTTTTGCAATGTATCAAAAGTGTATTTTTTTCGAGGCAAATCTGTGTCGGGTCCTTTGGAGTTTTTTCAACACAGAAAGTAAAATCAGCGCGAGGACGATGGAAGACCCCGAAATGTGCCTAGGAAAACACTCTTGGGGCTCAGGGAGACGATTGTATCCGCCACGCGATGTGGTTTTCATGTAATTACTCCATGCGGCAAAATAAACTGAGATGTTTTGAGATTACAGATTGTCAAGAGTGGCGTCGTCTTAAATATGACTCTTAATAGGTAAGAACTGTGAGTCTTCCTCGCCTGATCACGTGCTGGGCGTTAAAAGGGCCACCTTTGAGCTAAGAGCAAAGGCGCTTGCATTACTGTCAAATAATCATGAGATTCTTATTGGGAGTGTTTTAAAGTCACCATTCGTGCTCTTCATTCTTTTTTATTCTTTTTGGTCACGTCATGAACGTCGTGAACCATTTAACAGCAGAGAAAACAACACGCCTGAAACCTATGAACTTGGTTAATGATCAATTTAAAACAACACAGAAAGATTAGCGTCTCTGACATTACTTGTAAGTTTAATTGTTGGCGTTATGACGAGGAGTTTGGCCGCATGCAGTCGGAACGTACACTGTAATTTCGTTTGTGGATTGGTGTGGATAAACGTTCACTGTTCGTTCTTTCTTTTATTTGTTTGTTCAATGATGTTTTAACGCAATGCTCCAGAATTTAGAATTACTTATACGCTAGCCGTTAGTTTCACAGGTAAAAGGAAACGAAGGGTCCGGAGAAAACCACTGACATTTGGCTAGTAATTGACACGTACGTGTCAATTGCATAAGAGAGCAATTTTAAAAATACTTTTTTCTTTGAAACTTTGACTGGGTGAATTCAAACGACTTGGCGTTTAGATGAGTGTTTGAAACAGAAAGCTTTTTCTTCCAATTCTGGAAGTCATTTCCGCTTCTGTTAGAT